>CM076407.1:23733164-24179134 GCA_038363315.1 Mugilogobius chulae
TTTATAGCTCTGTTTTTAGATTATTTATTTTTTTTGTCCTTTATTTAAACAGAGTGATATAAACTAGACCCTTAGTTAGAGACGTGTGACGTGATTATAAATGTGATGCACCTTCCATAAGAACATCTTGCAAAACAAGTTGTCAACTGGTTAATATTTGATAGAAATGACATGCTATTACCCAGCCATCTGCTGTACTGAAGCGGAGACAGCCCTTCTGTAAATCAAGTAATTGAGAACTACATCTTTTGGGTCTTGAAGTCAATGCAGCTGACCTTAGGAGTGAAACACACAGGTCATCAAAGTCCGCTGTACCTTCTCGTAGCGTACGGATTTAGCTCTGCATCGTCCATTCTCTCACGCCATCAGTAAACTTAAACTTTCCGACGTGCTGGCGTGATGTGTATCGGTGTGTACAACATGCTCTGGTGTCACGAATAACGTTGCTGGGTCGCTGAAAGGTTTTCAGTCTGAGGTTAAAGTATTCCCCCAGTTGGTCCACATTTGACCTCTCTGGTTCTTAAGTTCTTATCTAGGAACACCCAGAAAACAGGCCAGGGGCTACAAAGGTTACAGGAACAACAAAAACGTCTTACAGTGCGAAAACGCCTATAGTTAATGTCCTATGAGAACAATGGTACAAATGTCCACTATGTTCTGTCCATGTGAGAACCAATGGTACAAATGTCCCTATGTTACTGTCTATATTAGAACAATGGTAAATGTCCACTATGTTATTGTCATATGAAAAATCTTAGTTACCTAATGTAACTGTAGTTCTATGAGTATGTGCGTAGCCCTCTACGGGCTTCGCTATTGGCTAACACTCGAGGCAGCGCCTCGCACCTGAAGATCAAACAATGTACCGCTCCAATCATGAGGACGTGGTTCCCCACTGGCCGTATATAAGGCCCTGTCCACTATCGCTCGCCCTTCTTGAACTCTAGCACAGTGGAAGACATGCCTGCTGGGCCTGCAGGTAGAGGGCTACGCACATACTCATAGAACTACAGTTACATTAGGTAACTAAGATTTCTATGTCGTATGTGCTACGCCCTCTACGGGCTTCGCTATTGGCATACTCTACGCGAAGGCCGTAGGATCAATGTACTCCCAGCAGGCATACATGATTGGAGCGCACCCGCAAACCTACTTCGTACCAAGTACAGAGAGGCAGCGGGCGAGGTTGAAACCGGATGGAGAGAAGGCACATAGTCCTGCCCGGACCTGCCACAACCACCCGCATGAAAAAGAAACAAAGGTGATGAAAGGCCGCCTCTCCCAAGAGCGCCAAGTCACCACAAGAAAAGCATCCAGAAGGAGTGCTAATGCATTGATGAACTGGTCGCCTCTCCCAAGAGCACCAGGACACCACACAAAAGTATCCAGAAGGAGTACGAACGAAGGTGAACAGGCCGCCTCTCCCAAGAGCGCCAAGAACACCCAGGCAAAAGCCTCCAGAAGAAGACGCTGAAACTGGAAGCAATGCGCAGGTCGCCTCTCCAAAAAGCGCCTGAGGCACATCGCCAACAAAGAGGAAAGTCCTTAGGCCGTCACCTCATGACGACTCATCCGGCCCGCGATAAAGGACCAAATGAGTCACTGACCGCACTGTCACATCCAACAGATATGACTGCACAAACGTCGACAAGGAGGACCAGGAGTTTGCCAGACAGATCTCCTCTAGGGGCACCCCTCTAAGAGTAGCTGAAAAGGTGGCCACACACCAGGTAAAACGAGCTCTGATGAGTGCAGGAGGGGAACGCCCCTCTGCCTCGTCAGTCATGTGACCCGCCTGGCACACCCAGTGGGCTAAGCGCTGCGAAGAGAGAGCAGTGCCTCGATCCTTCGCATCAAAACCCACAAATAACTGGTCAGAATACCTGAAGCCAGCCGTGCAGTGCAGGAAGCGGCGAAATGCCCTGACCGGACATGACAGGTGACACCCTTCACCCTCCGCTGACGCATGTGGGGGATGACAACGCTGTCCCAAGCGGATGACCCTGGACATCCTAGGCTGGAAAGCCTGGTTCGGCCATAATTCCACCAAGCCTCCATCACCGCTGAAGAACATGCAAGAAGGGTGGATGGAGTGGACGCATAATTCCCTTGCCCTCTTGGCAGAGGCGATCACCAAAAACGTCTTAAACGATAAGCAGCTGAGCTCAGCGCGATCCAGGGGCTCAAAAGGTGGACCCGAGAGGCCCTCTAACAGACCTGCAGTTCCCAAGGGGCGGCAGAGCTTCTGGGGGTGGGTTCGGACTGAGCGCACCCCGTAAGAAGCGCTTAACGAGAGGATGGTTATGGGCCAGGAAACCACCAAAAACCAATGCGGCCGAAAGCGATGGCCGCAGCAAAGACGCCCAAGGTCGAAGCCGATCGACCTTTGGCCAGGAGACCCTGACAAAAACCCAAGACCTCCTGAATAGTGCAGGAGAGGGGATCCACTGACCTCTCCGTGCACCATGTGGCAAACAACTGCCATCATAGCCTGTAGGCCCTAAACGTCGAAGGCGCACGGCCTCCTTGAATAGTCGAGACTACAGCAGAAGGGAGGCCTAAGCCTAACCACCTTCCTTCTCGGCTTCCAAACCAAGAGCCTGTGGCCTAGGATTGGACGTGAGTAAAGGGATCATTGGGCCTGAGTCAGCGTGTCTGGCGAGTCCGGGAGGGCCAAGGTCCCCCTGTGCCATGGACACCAAGTCCGGGTACCACCCGGCACTTGGACTGTTCGGGGCCATTTGTAGCCTGTCTCTCCTGACTCTGTGGAGCAGTGGAGGGAGGAGCCGGAGGGGAAAATGCATAAAGAAGACCCCTCGGCCAAAGTCGGTGCGCCAACGCGTTGACGCCCAGAGGAGGCTCGTCCCCTGGTCTGAGTGAGAACTACAGGGGGCATAGAGTGCTTTCAGGTCGGCCACCGGGTGGCCGAGCTGTTGCCAAACCTGCGCCGCCACCCAAGGGGCTAGGCTCTATTCGCCGCGGGCTGCTCCGCTCCTGGACATTCTGTCCGCGCCTACGTTGAGAATGCCGGGGATGTGCCGGGCCCTCAAGGAAAGGAGGTGAGTGATGGCCCATAGAAAGATCTCAGGCCGCCCTCCTGTGGAGCGAGGGAGATCTGGTTCCCCCTTGTCTGTTCAGATAAGCCACCACAGTCGTGTTGTCTGATCGGACTAAGACGTGGTGTCACTCCAGTTCCGCTCTGAAGTGCAGGACGTGCAGGAACGTTCCTCACTGCCTCCATCTACAGGACATTGATGTGGCTGGGCGTCGGAGACCAGGTGCCGCCCGTCGAGCACTGGTCCAAGACCCCCCCCCAACCTAACAGGGAGGCATCTGTGAACAACTCCGTGTAATGGGGGACACAACCCAGCAGCACACCCTGGCTCAGAAGAACCGGGACGGTCCAGAACTGGATATCCTTCCGTGCGGGCATTGGGGGCCTCAGCCATGTCCTCCTGTCGTGCGCCGGGTGCAACCTGAGACGGGAGTACCACCGAGGCGTCTCATGGGCAGTAGGCCAGCTGTACCACTGGTTGGGCCACTGCCATCAATCCGAGAAGCGATTGAATCTGATGGGACCGGACTTGCGTCCTTCAAACACAGTCTGTTGACCACAAAGCCCAGCCTGAAGATGTAATCCAGCACCACCTCTGTGTGAGCCTGAGCCTCCTGATGGGAGGAGGCCAGGATGAGCCAATGGCTGGTTCCAATACAACGCAGCAGGTCCAGCGCCGCCTCCACGCACTTTCTCCAAGTGCCAGCGAACAGCCAAACGGGAGTCAGCAATATTCCTGGCATCTCCTAGCCATGGAGAAGCGGTGGAACCTTCAGAGCTCCGAAACAATGGAAACCTGGAAGCAAGCATCCATGAGGTTAACAGAGTCAGACAATCGCCCAGACTGACACACTTAACAGGTGTCGTGTGGTCAGCATGCGAAACGGCCTCTAGGCTATGCATCTGTGGAAACCAAGAAGTACGGGGAGCAGAAACCGTTCTATGTCGTCGGCCTTCCATGTAGATAAAGGCCAATAGCGAAGCCCGTAAAGGGCTATGCCACACTCATAGAACTACAGTTACGTAAGTAACTAAGATTTCTCTGCTCTCTCTGCCAGCACCTCCACTCCTGCGCCACGTAACAGGAAGGAGGAGACGCGCAGATCCAAAAAGGGCCGTATGCCGCCGCACTTCTTGGCAACCAAGAAGTACGGGGAGTAGAAACCGTTCTATGTCGGCCTTCCATGTAGATAAAGGCCAGTAGCGAAGCCCGCAGAGGGCAACGCACACACTCATAGAACCACAGTTACGCAAGTAACTAAAATTTCTCTGCTCTCTCTGCCAGCACCTCCATTCCTGCGCCACGTAACAGGAAGGAGGAGACGCGCAGATCCAAAAAGGGTCGTATGCCGCCGCACTTCTTGGCAACCAAGAAGTACGGGGAGTAGAAACCGTTCTATGTCGGCCTTCCATGTAGATAGAGGCCAATAGCGAAGCCCGTAAGGACTACGCACCAACTCATAGAACTACAGTTACGTAAGTAACTACATTTTCTCTCCTCTCTCTGCTAGCACCTCCAATCCTGCGCCACGTAACAGGAAGGAGGAGACACGCAGATCCAAAAAGGGCCGTATGCCGCCGCACTTCTTGGCAACCAAGAAGTACGGGGAGTAGGAACCGTTCTATGTCGGCCTTCCATGTAGATAAGGCCAAAAGCGAAGCCCGAGGAGGGCTATGCACATACTCATAGAACTGCAGTTACTTTCTCCGTTCTCTCCGCTTGCATATCGTAGCAGGAGGGACGGGAGCCAGAAGCTTGGGCCTGCCCACTATGTCCGTAGGGGGGGGGGGGGGGGGTGCTCGTAAGGGACGTACGAACGAGAACCGGTCATAACGTCGCACCCGCGCAGTCTGCGCCTCCCCTAGGGAATGAGGAGATAGACAAGCATTCCGCCGAGATGCTGTCAAGCTCCGGGCAGAGGCCGAGCGCTCACAGACTTGCCCCTGCTCCTAATGCTGGAAGGGACGAGCAGGCGTCTGATGCCGCGGCGCTACACTAACCGTAAGAGGAGAGGATCTATGGACTGTAGACTCTCCTCCAAAGCACGAGGGGAAGCGCGTCGATGCGCGACCCCTACGAGCCTGCACTTGCCCCCTGCGTGCTGCGGGACAGCGCAAGAAGGCGTTTGGTGTAACTCCAACAGCAATGCCAGCTGGGGGACCGTCCGCAGCCAGGACAGGTGGAGCGCGCGTCCCCTGTCGCTGCGCAGCACTGACCAGGGAGGGAGCGGAGACGTGATGGGAGCTCCGCTGCTCGTGCATGTGTGACCCTGTGAGAGGGAGCGCATCAGAGCGCGCCCTAAACGGTCCTGCACTACACAAATCCGCATCCTCAAAGCAGAGCGAGGAGCGGGAAAAAACATCTACATAAAAAGATGAGTAAATGGAGATGACGCACAGAAGCCTGTCTTCTTCCCACATGCTTTCCAAGCGCAGATAGGAGCAGAACACGGTGCCCTGCTACCAGAGCAGCAGCGGTGGGTAAAGAACTGTCCTTACCCTGGACAGCTATCTGAGCTGCTGGAAACTCCGCCCTCACGACAGCGGCTGTGGTGAAGTACGTGGTTCTCACCTACGTCTTCTTCCCTGGGCGAGAGTGGGGGGTCACAGTCAACCTCTGCCCTTTCCTGACGCACTCATCCGCACCGCGACACTCAGCGGGGATGAGAGTGACAGGACAGCTGGAGCCAGCATCGGAGCTATAGCACCAGCAAGAACAGCAACAGAAACGCTACCAGTGCGTGTCTGTTGCATGGTGAGAAGTAACTCTAAATCATAACATAAAGAGCCTCTCCTCTCTCTTACAAGCTCCAGATAAAGGAGCGCGCCGCTCCGGACTCGCGCTCCTGATCTGTGGGAGCCGGAGCCCGAGGAACAGAACGCCGCAGCTGTAAGAGCGTGTCTCGGGGAAGAGCGGCTCCTCCTCCTTCTGACCCGAGCAGAAGAGCGAAGCAGCGGGCGAGCTGCTTTTCTCATGGTCCTAGAGGGAAGACAGACCCAGCCAGAGATGTCTGCCGCCCACCTGTGCCGCGCACATATACCTACGCCCATGGCGAAAGCTTGTGACATGCAGAGGAAAACAGCCACCGTGGTCCGCAGCTAACTAGGCCCTGCGCTAGTTGCTAGCTAATGCTACGGCCTGTGCAGCATTAGCATAACAGCTGTACACAATACAGTCGTCAGCCTGTCTCGGGCTGGAATAGAGGCTTACCGCCAGATCAGAGCGAGGAAGAGGGAAGCAGAGCCAGACTGATCCCGTCCTGCGCTAGTAGCTAGCTAGTTGCTAGCTAATGCTACGGCCTGTGTAGCATTAGCATAGCAGCGATACACGACACCGCCGTCAGCCTGTCTCGGGCTGGAATAGAGGCTTACCGCCAGATCAGAGCGAGGAAGAGGGAAGCAGAGCCAGACTGATCCCGTCCTGCGCTAGTAGCTAGCTAGTGCTATGACCGTGTAGCATTAGCATAGCAGCGATACACGACACCGCCGTCAGCCTGTCTCGGGCTGGAATAGAGGCTTACCGCCAGATCAGAGCGAGGAAGAGGGAAGCAGAGCCAAACTGATCCCGTCCTCGATGGATGGAGCCCCCGACTCGCTGCACCAGTGCACACAGCGATACGGCCGGTATGCTGGCACACGGTGTTGGCGCCAAGCAGCAGCCGCGGGAGAAGAGGAACGCCATGTCTTCTTCATAGGGGGACAATCCGGAGGGAAGGAGGCGCTGGAGCCTTGCTCGGCAAGGCTGCAGCACGGACCGGAGGCACGGTCTTCCCCTCGGACATCTCCGGGTCCGGACCGAGATGCTCCGGGGATTCGGGGCTCATGAAGCCACGGCGCCACTCTCGCTTCTCCCTGGGAAGCGAGCAGCAGACGGGGCGGTCTTATCCCTGTGTTGTGCTGCCAACAGAGGCAGAGGGAAACAGACGGTCCTCGGGGAGAAGAGGGTCTCACATCTGCCGTACCCACGGTGCTCGACACCGGAGGGTGACAATCTTCGAGCTGGTGAGTACGGCGAATCCCTAATCTTGATTGTAGAGAGTAAATCTTTCTTAAAGAACATGTTAAGAGATCTTCAAGTGCTGAGTGAAAAGAAGGGCGAGCGATAGTGGACAGGGCCTTATATACGGCCAGTGGGGGAACCACGTCCTCATGATTGGAGCGGTACATTGTTTGATCTTCAGGTGCGAGGCGCTGCCTCGAGTGTTAGCCAATAGCGAAGCCCGTAGAGGGCGTAGCACATACGACATAGAACCAATGGTACAAATGTCCACTATGTTACTGTCTATATGAGAACCAATGGTACAAATGTCCACTATGTTATTGTCCATATGAAAACCAATGGTACAAATGTCCACTATGTTACTGTCTATAAGAGAACCAATGGTACAAATAGCCACTATGTTACTGTCTATATGAGAACCAATGGTACAAATGTCCACTATGTTACTGTCTATATGAGAACCAATGGTACAAATGTCCACTATGTTACTGTCCTCGCCTCTGACGCCTCTCCATAGACACTTCCCACACATTTCTCACTTTGCTTCTCAGAACATTAACTGCAGCACCGAACTAATCATTATCAAAGCAAAACAAATGCTCCATTATATTCCTTGTGCTGTGTAATTTTAATCATCTCCCATAAAAGAAACCTATCTGTGTGGAGATAGATAATGAATAAAGGAGAATTGCTTATCCTTTGGCGTGTGCGTAATGTTCCCCGAGGAGACGCTCTGTTTGTGTGCGAGTGCAATAAGTGGGATGTGTGCTAAATTATTTTCGAAACTTTTTTGGTTACTAAATTACATATTTCCCCACAGGCTCTTTGTAAAGTCCATAAATGCACCATGTTGTTGGTCGGGAGCGAGCGTGGTGGGATGTGAATGGCTGGTATTTGGACAGAAGGCTGTGGGAGTTTGTGTCTACTTGTTTTTCATGCCCCATTGCTTTAGCTGTTAGCATGGCCCGCGCGTCGACACAGCTCGGGTGATTATCAACACTCCACGTGGATATGACAGATTCTTCCACTTTATTAACTCTAACTGTAATCTCCCAGCAGGAGCGTCACAAAGCATAACACGTCTCTGAAAGTGCAGCGTACAAGCAATAAGCAGTTTAAACATGCATCAGCCCAGGCACAAAGTCTGTTGTTGAGTAAAGAGGTTAGTGCTTGGAACTTGGCACTACTGTATGTACTTTTTGTAATGTACTTGGGTCTATTTTACTTTAAGATATAGGAATGTGTTTGTGAATGGCAATGCAACTCAGATTCTAAAGGTTAAAGGCTATGTTTTTTAGAACATTCTACAATTACATTAAGCACAAAGGCAAAGATTCTTGTATCGGATTGTAGGTTTTACAGCTAATTTATATCTGTAGTCCTGGAGAGGACGGCGTACCCAGAGGAAACTGACATAGACATGATGAGGACGTGTAAAATCCACAGAGAAACACTGTAAAAATGACCTAATTGTAAAAATTGTATATGCCTTTACTTTAACAATTAATACAAAAATATATTGAATTATTTTTGTCCCAATCTAACTTTTGTCAGTCTTATGTTGATCCAGATCAAAGATGTTGCCTTCATGTAAAAATGTCTGTTTTCCAAGTAACAATGTGATAAATACTCGGAGCATTTTTACAAACGGTCAAACAGTCAGCAGCACAAGAAGCAAAAACTCTGCAGTTTTTAAATATTATTATAAATAATATACTGATATATTTCAACCAAAAATTGTATCTATTATAAAGTAGTTTATATTTTTTATTGTATTTTTATTTTTTTCAAGATATTGTATTTAAAAATATTGAAGGCAAAATGGGGTGCAGATTGGTTAGAGCGCTGGTTTCCCAATAAGGAGGTTGTGGGTTCCTCTCTCGGGTCAGACCATATCAACATCTCATGATCTCTCTGGGTGGAGTTTGCATGTTCTGCCCGTGTCACCATGAGTTTTCTCCGGTTTCCTCTCACCTCCAAAAACATGCATGTTTAGGTTAATTGGGCATCCCTGTAAATTTCCCAGTGAGTGAATGATTGTCTGTCTAACTCTGCTACAAGTCCCTTCTACTGTCCAGGGTGTTCCCCCGCCTAAGGCCCAAAGTCACTGGGATAGGCTCCAGTCACCCGCGACCCCTAACGGGATTAAGCGGTAGAAAATGAATGACTGAATTGGAGGCAAAAGAATGATCAGTTGTGATAAAACGTAAAGGCAATGTTTCCTTTAAAGGACACTAATAAATGGTAAATGGTCTCTATATATTTTTAAAAGGTGGCAAAATCTCAAAACAGCGATAGTCAGGAGACATGATTTGCTGCATTCTGTCAGTCTAAACAAATGTTTAGAGAGCGTTTCTTAGCAAAACTGCATTTAAACAACGCTATTATTAACTGCCCTTCATGTATGTAGTTATAATTATTGAATTTAATAATAAATATAAGAAACTTGGGAGCTTCACACACTCGATTTGCATCAGTCCAAGTTGCTGCTTTCTTGGACACCAGATTTACTTTTGCATGACTTGAAGGTCTGTTTCCTAAAGTTTGGAGTGTTGGGCCATTGATAAGATGTAGGTGTAGAGGTTGTTGTGCATGAGCAGAGCTGGATGAGCCGGAGAACAGCAGCACAACAACCATCCGTTACAGCCTCTGTCGACAGCTTTAGTTTCAGCCTCAAGGATTTTCCCCTCGATGTAAAATGTTCCTCCGTGCAACACTGTGGCAGCTGAGACTCACCCACAGCACATGAACCCTGCTGTAGTTCTGTTCATGATTCTCTTTTACAAAGTTCATACAAGGACTACAGTCTGGCAATACATTAGATAGGCAATTATTCTTTTGATTAAGTTGATTAGGCCATTTGTTCTGAATGCAACAAGACAAGAGAAGCAAGAAAAAAAGGACACTGATGTCAGTGTGAGAGAAAGAAATGTTTTAGATAAGTTTAACCATAGCTCCCAAAATATTACATTCACTGTAAAAAGTGATCATTCTTAAAACATCGTAAAAAAAAGTCTATTAAGACTTAAAAAAAAACGTAATTTTTTGTGTGTTAATATAACTTGCAATGTTATTCAAAGATTTTTAACTTAAACTTTTAAGTTGTAAGGGACATGGAAGAAGAGCAAGAGTCACAGAAAGATAGAAGAGAACGAGGGAAAGAGAAAGACAGAGAGAGAAAAAAGAGGAGAGACAGACAGGAGAGAAGGAGAGAAAGTCAAAGAGTGAAAGAAGAGAGATACAGCGGAAGGAAGAAGGGATAAGAGAGAGTCAGAGAGAGGGAGAGAAAGAAAGAAGAGAGAGTCAAAGAGAGAGTCAGCAAGAGAGAGGGGAGAGAGAGCAAGGCAGGGAGGAAAAAAAGAGAGTGGGAGAGTGAAAGAGATAAAGAGGTAGAAGGGAAAGAGAGAGAGGGTCAGAGAGAGATAGAAGAGAAAATGTGATAAAGAAAGACAAAGTGATGAGAGAGAGACGGTAGAATGAAGAAGAGAGGTCAGGGAGAGATAGAAGAGAGAGAGGGAGGGAGAGAGAAAGACAGAGAGAGGAGAGAGAGAGTCAAAGAGAGACAAGGGAGAGAGTGAGAAAGAGAGAAGGGAGAGAGAGTCAAAGAGAAATTTAGCAAGAGAGAGGGAGGGCAGGAGTAGGAGAGTGAGCAAGAGACAGAGAGGGTCAGAAAGAGATAGAAGAGAAAGAGAGGAAAAAGAAAGAGAAAGTGAGACAAGAGAGACAGTAGAAAGCAGAGAGAGAGAGAGAGAAAGCAGAGAGAGAAAGAAATAGAGAGTCAGAGACGGGGGAGAAGGAAAGACAGAGAGAGAGATGGGGGAGAGTACAAGAGTGAGCAAGAGACAGGATAAAAAGAGAAATAGGGGAGAGAGGGAGAAAATAAATAGAGAGAGGAGAAAGAGCAAGAGAGGGAGGAAAAAAGAGAGCTGGAGAGAAGAAATTGAATAAGAGAAAGGAGGTAGAGGGGGAAGAGAGAGAGAAAGAAAGAGAGAGAATAGGCAACTCACATACAGACGTAGTTGAAATTGTACTTGCTATTTTAGGTTAAGCTGCCTTTTTAGTTTTTACAGTGTATCCAGAGTGAAAACTGTTACAAACACAAATCAGACAAAAGATTTGATGTAATATTTCAATCCAACCAAACTCTCCTCGTTGAATCCAGCAGAGTGATTCCTGTTCCGATCCATGGGCGAAGCATGTTCTGTTTACTGTGAGCGTGAGGAGGACATATCGATTTGCTCGGGGTCTTTTTCTCATTGTAGTGTGGTGGAGCCCCCCGCCGAGCTGCAGCTTGTGTTTCCCAGACCTCTGCTTGTTTCAGCCCATTACCTACGTGGGCCTCCCTGCGGTGCGTGCACTTGTGGAAGACGTCTGTTGGTTTGTGGTGTTGCTTCAGGAGGAGAGAGTGAGAGAGAGAGAGGAGCTGAGGACGGCGTGTGAAAGTTTGGAGAGAATATTGGAGAAATGCGGGACAAGACAACAATCTAATTCACTGGTAAAAGAGATTAAGAGGAATGAGTTAAATCACTTAAATCTTTGTGTTGATATAACTTGACAATGTGAGTGAAAGATTTTCAACTTACTCTAAGGCACATTTAGGCTCCACAGCTCAGGTAACTCACCATAAAAATCTGGCAGCTGTGTGGGTTTTCTTTTCTTCCCAGCTCCAAAAACATACATGTTTAGGTTATCGGCAACACTGAATGAATGAAAGAATGAAACAGGAGACAGTCGATGATACAAGGCCATCCCCTCAAAACGTTCCTTAGCAAATGGTAAAAGTTCTATAGCATTTTAGAGGTTCAGAGCTGGCAAAGTTAACATCCAGAGCCTCAGGTACCATCTCCAGGGTCACACAAGAAACAAACAACTCCATCCACAAAATCTTAACTCATGTCTGTTAAGCCTCACAAGGTGCTTGAAATCTGTTGGTAGAGAAAAATATTTCTATTCATGATCTAAACCCCAAAGTCTCTATTTTGTTCTTGTCCCTGCGTTGACGTCCTTGTCGTCGCCGCATGTTCCAAAGAAGTAAATGGGACCATTTTTATCTCATTCCAGATGGGATCTGACTCTTCTTCTTCCTCCAGTAGGGCAATCCTTGTTCATTGGTAAACTGTCTTTCAGTTCCAAGTCCATTTACAGTTGTCACTGATGATCTCATGTCAGTTCTGCGTTGAGCTGGTGTCCATAAACGCTCCTAGTAGACACCTTACAGCATCAGCAGTTTCTCTGAGCTCTGTTACAGTAGAGAACTGAAAATGAGTCCTTTGGAAAGTTTGTCTGCTTTCTCTAAACATACATTAACCCTTAATCCAGTTCTTCCAAATGCATGTTACATTTGAACCTTTTGAATAATTACAATGATTATCAAAACACAAAACATTTTTTTTAACAAAATCCCAAGATTCAAAGCCTTTTCACTGGAAGATCTTCTGTTGCATCAGTTGTGAAAGTCTGACATTTTAGAGCTAGCGTAGCATTAGCTGCATGGTTACTAGAAAAACAATTGTCTTCTTTTCACAACTTTGACAGTACTTAACTCATATCTGCTGAACATCAGAGGCCACACTTCTTAGTTGGTTGAAGTCCAAACCTGTCCTGTTAAAAACTGAATTTAAAATCAAGAAGTATCAAAAAGTGCTCAGTGTTTCAGACAGACAGCAGAGCCATAGATATAATTGGTAGATGCGCAGTTCGACTCAGATGCTTTCAAACACTTAGCATCTGAGCTAGTCCGGTATGTTTTAAAGAAGCCGTTAGCATTAGCCCGCAAAATACGCAAGTTATGAAAAATCCAGAGCATGTCAGCTGATACAAACCTACCGACCACATTTAGCAGAGGTCAGAGCCTCGCTGCAACTTACTGTTGAGTTTACAAACTTTTAGAGTTTTATTATAGGCAAAGTTTGTGTATAAAACTGCTAACAGCTAGCGAACTTCACAGAGTTTTCTAAACTAGTGCATCATTTAGGACTCTAATGACCACTAACTGTCCTCTTTTACATGTCACTAGTGAAAACAGCTGAAAAATGAGAAAAATCGTCAAATGATGGGTTTGTTTAGCATTTCCTGCCAATGAATGTATCAGTTTGGGAAACACAATATAACATTGCGAGTGTTGTTTAATAAAGCTTTATGAGACACAAATCAGTCTGTTTTGCTCGTGGTTTTGCTGAAATCGCTTGCTTTAGCTCCGTTTATCCATAAAAGTGCAACTTCTGTCATTGTGTTCAATTGATTTGCGTCATCACCTCTACCGGAGGAATATGGCGTCGCGCTGTTCGTGTTGTAGCAGCAGAGCAGAGCTGCTGATTTCACGTCTACTAATTTAATGTCTATAGATAGGCCAATCACTCTGTTTCCATGACACCCTGCGCTAAAAAACAAACAAACAATGACTATCTGTATGTGGCGGTTTCTGTGTACGACGACTTGTCCACTGTCCAGGGTGTTCCCCGCCGAAGGCCCAAAGTCACTGGCATAGACTCCAGGCATCCCAACGGGAACAAATAATAGAAAATGAATGAACAGCATAAGACAGAAGATTTTGCTAATTCAGAATATATGTTCTTCAAAAATCACTAATTGCGTCCATAAATATTGCGATTTCAGTTGGATGACCATTACACTTGAAGCCCTAAAGTCCCCGCACAAGGCTTCATGAGCACATACAGTCATATTAGAATGTGGAAGCTGTGAGATATACTTCAAAGTAATGTGCGAAAGGCAGAGCTGTCATAAGTGAGTGGGCTGGAAGTGTGATGAGGCCAGGCTGAGGACATGACCCACAGGTTAATCCTAAATCCTGTTCTTCTGGAGGAAAGTGATCGTGTGGGCTGGGCGTGGGTGAGAAATCAGATTGGACCAGTGTGTGCGTGCGTGTGTGTGTGTGTGTGCAACAATGTGCTATTTCACTTTTTAAACTTCGGGTTAAGAGAAAGTCCTTGTGTTTTCCTCTTTCACAGCTCCAGTTCTCCGTTTCTTTTCTTTCCTGGTGATTTGACGTTACTCTGCAGCTTTGATTTATTGCTGAGCTTGCACAATGTGTGGGATTATTTTCTCTCACACTTTTCAGCTTTTAAAGGAGACCTATTATGTAGATGCACTTTTTCGAGGTTTTAGTCATGTTTAACAATGTCTCTCGTTAGTTTAGTTGTGTTTGGATTGATTCATTCATGCTTGATTCATCTTATATTGTCCTGAACTGAAAGTCGTCAGGAAAAACAGAACGTTGTGGCAATATTTGAATCTGCAAGGTTGAAAAGTCTCAAAGCGTATTTAGCCAACAAGTTAAATAATTTTGTTATGTTTTTGTTAAAGAGAAACTAAACTCAGAATCAACTTTTTTTCACTGTCAGACTGTGTATATGGGGTCAAAAATGAATTATCTACTGTTTCCAGGCCTTATTTGGAGATTTTTGTGCAAACTCGCTCATTTTGCAGTTATGTGTGTAAAAACCGCGGCTGTACTGCCACGCAGGGCAAACGCTGTCAGTGCATTTTCAGTACCCTCTGACGTCACAGTGACTTGACGCGCAGACGAGCCGCCCAGAGGGAATAAATAAACTCCTCCCCCTGACACCGCTGCTGCGGAGGAGTGTTGAAGAGCGATCACTCGCCACGCATTGATACCAGTCGTCATTTGGCTCAGCTTGTTCAGCGAGTGGTGCGACGTGCAGCTGCTTGTACAAAGATGCGCTGGTTCGAATCCCGCGTCAGAGAAGTGTTTTTCATATTCATTTTTAGAAAATACCCACATAATGAGCTCATGTGCCTACGTAGACTAAAGCAAAGGTTTAATACATATGTTTTGTAAAGTTAAAAATATCTTGACGTGCAAGTAAGCAAAGACTAGTACAGCTTCCCTCAGATAGACTGTCAGTGGCCAGGACCCGGACTGCTCCGTCACATCATTTACCAAGCTCACTGTTCATATTTGGTGCTGTCAATCAAAGTCTGTTCACACCCACTGGGCGTCTCTTAAAAGGCCTCCGGGCATCTCCCACTTTTGCGAACCTGTTTGAGGTGCAGTTGTGGGCGGAGTTAGTCTCTGAACGTGTGTTTAGCCTCACTTTAAATCCTGTAGAGGAAAAGACATATTTTTCATCCAAAGATGCACAGATTTCCTCCGTGTGCATGTTTTTCAAAAGTTCAAAAGTTTTTTAAAATATATTTTATTTATATTTGCTAAATTAATAATCTTGGGAAGTCCTCAGAGACGACTGTTTTTTGGGCTATACAAAAATAAATTGATTTGATTTACCTATATTAACTTTATATTTTTTAAGTGTATTTTAAAATGATCTTGTTTGATTGCATGTTTCTGTTTCACCTGCTGTTCCTAAAATGTGCTTTGGAATGCACTGGATTTTCTCCATTGTGGCTCCAACACAGTATCACTAGATGGCGTACTTTTACCACGACACAAAAACAGCGTATTCTGACCACGACTTCACAGCTATTTTTAGTACTTATGTTACGCCGTGCATTTAGCATGATATGAAAAAGCGTAAAAATGACACGAGATTTCACAGCGTCAAAATAGGACGAGTTTTGGTTGCAGCCACGTGAGGACGTTTTCTTCAGGTGAAACGGGTAAGTTCAGCCATAAAGTTACTAAAATGGGTAAGATTAGGTCTGGGGCTTGTGGCAGGTTAAGATTAGAATCAGGATTTCATGAATATTCATAAATAAGCACACGTCTTAACAACCACCATTGAAATGAATGGGGACTGTGATGCATACTATAATTACACAAAACAGCTGTGAAGTTGTGCTAATAATACCTCATTTGCATGTTGTGTAATGTCGTGGTAAAGGTACGCTTTCTTGTGAGATCGGGCTCGTGGGACAAATAAAGGATATCCTATTTTATCTTCTCCTAAAATAGAGTGTAATTTTACTTAAAGGTGCTATACTCGATGTTTGATTCATTATAAATGTAAACAAACAGCAATAATTTATGGTAAGATTTAATGTTTTGCTCACTTAGCTCAAGCATTCTGAGCCTCTGAATTGTTCATCACAATGTGCTTTTTATCCCACAACTTTTTAAAAAATTTGTTTGGGATCTGTTTGCAGTTGTCTTTACATAAAAAAAAAAGTTTCAAAAGCCAATTTAAGTTGAGTTTGCAAACAGCAGTTTGCCAAAACCTGCAGGTCCCCAACCTTTTTTCCAGGAGAGTTTCGTCTGCAAAATAAAAACTGCAGATGAGACACTTGTAGTGGTAAATGAAGCAAAGTTAGACGCCTCATTTAACCTTAAGGCATTTAGCTTTGTCTCGAAGTTAAAAGACAATTGTCTTAGATGTCAATTGTGTCACTTTAGATATCCATTTAGAAAGTGACACATTAAGCTTCTAAAGACACATTTAAATAGACATGTTAAAATTAAAGTTTAGCAAAAACGCGTATTATGAGTGATCTAAAAACCTTTGGTGAGTTACTTGGCAGATGGTGGAGAGCTGGTGGTTCGTGGTTGGAGACGCATCAATAACTACAAACGATGGATTTGTCTTTCCTTTAAACAGCTCTTTATCTCCTCTGTTCAGGAGAAACTGTATGTCTCATGTCAGGCCTATTCAACTTAAGGCCCGTGGGCCAAATTGAACCTCCACCCTCAACCCACCTTCCATATATTTCACATATGCATATATATTTTTTATGCATTTTTCTAGTTGTAGATTATTTCTGGGTGAACATTAGACCTGATTTAGTTTCATTTTAGTTTTGGTAAAATTCAGTTTTAAAAATTGAAAAAAAAAAAAAAAAATTGCACACTTATGGCCAGATTGATCAAGCATTTGCTCATGTGCAAAACAGGTTAGGGGGAGCAAAAACTTGGCGTAGCTGCCATTTTTCTTTCACACAGACACTAAAGATGCAGATTTTAATATTGGAAGATGTACATACAGTATTACAAATTACACAAATGAAACATGCACTATCTCAAAGTATGCATAAATTGATCTCAAATAACAATTTATTTATTTATTTTTTTTCAGTTTGCACCTACACTTAGCACCTGGCTTGATAAATCAGGCTCTTAGTTTGCCGATGTCAAAGATGTTTAATTTGATAACGTTTCGGCTAATGCCTTCGTCAGATCATTGTCATTTTGGACCAGTCACTGTTATCAAATAAAACATTTTTGACTTCAGCAAACTGAGTGTGCAATGTTCTTTTTGAATTTTTAATGCATCTGCTCCTACATTTGCACCTTAACAAGAATTTTTGGACTTTTGTGTTTATTCTTTCTCCTGTGAATGGAATTCAGTTTTAAACTTGACCTGGTTTTGGACAAATGATGATTACTCTTGGCTCAGACTTGGCTGGTGCTGCTGTTTGATTCTGGTTCAGTGCTGGCTTGGAGTTTCCATAGAACAATAGAAATCTAACAGAGGCTATCGCAGTAGTTAGTAACATGACAGAAACACATTTTGTACAGTGGATATTTGTACAACCTCAACGACATGTTGTGTAACGACTCGACCCAGGAGTAAAGACTCTTGGACAAATCTGGCTCTTGAGAAAATGAATTTGAACAGCCCTGTCTATGTATTTACATTTGATGATTTCACTTTCAACACCACAATAAAGTTAGGAATGATTTTTGTGTAGAGGCCATCAAATTGTCTTACTTACAGACCAACGTAAAAAAGTTGATGTTAGTTCTGGTTCTGTTTGTGCTAAGACTGGAAGTCAAAGAACTGAGCAGAAAACAAGTTCACTAAAGGGCAACACAACTGCTACAACAACAGGCAACACTACCACATACTAAAGTCGACTAAAGAGCACAATGATAACCTCCTACGCAGAGCAGCACCACCAGGACCCAGTGTGGTTTATGGATTATTGATCTTGATGTCAATGTGAACAGTTTACACAAGTGGCAAGTTCCCATCGCAGATCACATTCTTCCCTCCGGACGTTTTATTTGCCTCCTGACGATAGTTAGTCTTTATACACAAACTCACATAAACAGTCAAAGATACTGTAGAGGAGTGAAAAGAGTGTACGGACACACTTGCCGCTAGACAGACAACATTCACTCTCTCATTCACTCACTAAGAAATTTTGATGCCCAATTAACCTAAACAATTTTGACACGGGAGAACATGCAAACTTCATATTAGATCAAAACTTGGACTTACCATCAATAATCACTTGCAAAGAACATTTCCTGCAGACTCAGTGTATTTATTGATTTTCATAATTTACAGGAGGTCCACTACATTGACAAGTCAGGTGCCAGACTCAGCTCTGTATGAGTGAAAGAAATCAAGATCCCTGCTCCTGTCATTCACAGAGTAAGATGACAGGGTGTTCTACATCCAAAAGGTGTAAGCCGGTCTTCATTTCATATGAATCCACCTCGTATTGGCTGAAAAATGATCAAAACAGCTGATGAACACTTTATATAAAGGTCATTATCAGAAAATGACCGTAGCAAAATAAATCAGAATTCTCAGGGTCAATCTGAAATTTTGGGACAGTCCCAAATGTTTCTAACTTGGATGGAAACACCAAACTCCAAACTTCTATTTGGAACTTCTCCGCTAAAAAAGTTTAGGAAAAGGTTGGACGTGGGACTTGTCAACTAGTGCCTTGTTTGTGCTTAACCAATCACAGCAACAAATCGTAACGGTGTATCCAATGTAGAACAACAAGCCACTGAGATGTCTCTGCTGTTCTTTCAAAAAAAAAAACAACAACGGTCTTTCTGCTAAAACAGAATCAAGAGCAGCGGAAACACGTACATCCATCGGAGCTGCCATCTTTGTCTTGCCTTCTGCTGTGATATGCAGTTAAACCCTTGGGTTTGGATTGAAAATTAATGGGGCTGGTTTCCTGACGGATTCCTCTCAAGTTTACGAATTCACACATTTCACGAGAAAATCAGGTAACCTTAAACGAGGGCCTGAATAAACAGGGCGAGGGCTGCATCTGGCTCCCGGGCCATAGTTTGTTTGGTTCTGTTCATTGTGATCAGTTTTGAATCATTTTGAGGGAATCTGGTTATAAAATGATCATTTGTTCCTGAACTCGACGGATAAGCGGGAAGCTGAAGCAGAAAGAGCCGCAGTTGCCTGTCACAAGCTGCAGCAGCAACACTAGCCAGCGCTGTTGTTTATCACTGTGAGAAAACAAACATGCTGCAAATCAACATTTGTGAATGAAAGGACTTCACGACTTTCACACGTTACATTCTGGTGAATGAAAAAAATGGTTAGAAAAAAAAAGGCCTGATCATAACAGCTAGTCTGACGTCCTGTTTTGTTGTTTTTATCAAAGCAGCTTCTCCAGTCAACATGACATCTTTCTGCAGGCGACATGTGCAGTAGGCCTCTATTAGGGCCGTCAGTTTTATCGCGTTAATGCAACAATGTTAACGGTAATAATTTTGTTAACGCACACTAATCACATACTTATTTTTCAACATTTAAGGGCTCCAATGGCTTGAAGTTAATAGAAAACCTCAGTGCATAGGCGGAAAGAGTCCCAGACAAGGCTCTGCTGGCTCACGTAGACTTGGGTAACTTGCACTCGGTCACATGACTGATGTGTTTGTTTATCTCTGCTCCGTCTGTGAGCAGCTCGATCAGCTGATGAGGAGGCTGTTTCTTTTTAGACTCGGTACGTGTTTCCATCTTCCCGTGTCTCGATAAAGTCGCGGTCCGTGGTCACTGAATGCAGAGTTTGTGCACTGAAGTTGTTGAAAATATCCAGTATCCACAAAAAGTCCTTCAAAACTCTGGCAAAAACTTGTGAAGTTCTACTTCTAACTAACACTTCCTGTGGCTCCTACACAATAAAAGCCTCATAATCTCCAGGTGCAAAAAGCGCTTTATTGTGAAAGAGCAGTGTAAAAGATGCTTATAAGGAGTAAGACATCTCAATACCATGATTTGGCATGAAGCTATGGGAAAGCCTATTATTTTACACTTCAAGAAAGTAATGCATTCTACAATAAATACATAATAAACAGGAATTAAAGCTAAATATGCTAGCTAAAGACAATCGTGCAATTAAAATTTTTAATCGCTTGACAGCCCTAGTCACTATACATTTCACTAAACAGGAAAATACAAAAGTAATAAATGTCAACATAGCCTACCACTAGTAAACCCATTGATTTACTCTAATTTACTCCATGAGTTAGAGAATTTAGTGGAAGAGACACTCAAAACCTGCACAAAACGAATAACACAGATTGTTTATTGACAGCTATATGGAGCAGCCAATAAGAAGAGTTTACTTATGTGTCAAGGTTGGCCCTTAGACTATACACTGCCACAAAAACAACTGAGACAATTCCCTCATAAAGCCTGTGTTCTGCGGCTCTTAAAAGAAGAGAATGTGCAGCTCCACTGACACCGTGTAATCATCCGCAGACAGAGCTCCAGCGCCTGACACGCTTTGAACATTTTTAAGATAATTATGCACACCGCTCAGGCTACTACCGCCGTCTATCTGAGGACAAATTATACAGGTTTTCTGCAAGTAGAGAGATGGGATTAGCAGCAGCACTGACACAGAGGACTTCACAATAGAGCAAGCAAGAGTGAACAAGTACAACCGAGACAAGCTCTTTCCCACTCACACAGTGCATTCCATAAATTACAGATTACTTGTGAGCATTGCTATGAATATTTAATTTCCCTTCGTCAGAGGTTCACACTGCGCTGTAGACTTTGTGGTTTAGTGAGAGGGAACATGAGTAGAAGTGTGAATGAAAAGTTAAATGTCTAAATGTGGACTGTAACTATGTAGGCAGCGAGGTTCAAATCCTTTTAATGAGCCGCTTAGTGCTGGCTGTAAAAGTCTAATACATTATATATTATGAGTTACAGAGATACAAATGTAATATGCTACTGTTACAAGATTACAGTCTCTAAAATGTTACACTACTTGAGTTACTGAGTTAGTCACACATTTGTTAAGACATTGTACAGTACTATGAACATTTTCGCCAGATACGCATAGCAGAAAGTCAGACCAGCGCTGCCTCGCCTCGCATCACTCACTGCTGACTTACAAAGCAGCGTCTTTGACACGCCCTCTTTCTGTTTTGTCCAATAGGAACCTATGGTAATTTTGGGCTTAAAACAAAGCNTCTGTCACTCACTAAATGAAAATCTTACAGTGATGTCCAATGTAACTTACATACGTACATGTTTTGGTGGAGGTAAACCTGAGAAAGCCCACGAATGCACACAGGGAGAACATGCAAACTCCACCCAGAGATATCCTGAGATGATAATATGGTTTGGTTTGTTTTCAAGCTGTTCTCAATTAGCAAGAAGCACAAATAAATGTGCACATACAAAACATTTTTTAAGTCAAAAAGTCATTTAAAAGTTCATCTTCCTATTAGTCGTATGAGATCTTTAGTAAACTCTCTCTACACAAGATGGCTGTCGAACTGGTTTACCATGGCTAAGCTCTCTTCTAGTCATTATAAATTCAATGGAGAGAGCCAAATCCTGTCAGATCCAGAAAGAACCAGTCCAAAAGAGTCTGGACCCCAGAACCAGTTCAGTCACAGTCAAACTTGAATGGATAATCCCATTGAAAAAAAAAAAGCTAAAACATTATTTTGGGGCATTCTTCATTAATGTAAATGTGCTTCATGCCATATTGTGGAATGTTAAAGCTGTCAAAAACACAATTTCTATGAAAACAAGTAAGATTTTAGGGCAGCTGCAAGCCTGATCAGAGCAAAAACAACATTTGTTTAAATAAAGTTTTTTGTTTCAACAAATGCATCATCCATGTTAAAACAGTGCTTTTCTTCATTGGCTAATGCTCTATATGCACAAGTGTGTGTGACTGAGCCTGTGAGACTGTTGTGTCCGTCCAGTCTAACTGAAATGATACTTACCAGGTTCCTTGTCTATTTTCTCAGGGGACCTTGTAACAGCATGCTTTTTCTGTTCAACCAGTTCATTTCCTGCTGCAGTGGTTTATAGATCACATGGTGAGAAGCTGCACCAATCTGATACTGGGATTGGATATTTGGATATAAGTACGGATCCATGGAATTTTACGGGATCCCTTAACGGTCCCCTCCAAGTTGAGTCCTGTCTCACAATCTCAGGCAGACTGTTTCAGATCTCTGCTGCCTCAATCTAAAATGTTGATTCTTTGTGTTTAGTTCTGACTCTGGCACAGCAGCACCTGAGACACCAGCAGAGGCCGGTCCATGTTTAGTCCTGACTCTGGCACCAGCAGGAGGCCGGTCCATGTTTAGTCTGACTCTGGCTCCAGCAGGAGGCCGGTCCAAGTTTAGTCCTGATCTGGCAGGAGGTCGTCCATGTTTAGTCCTGACTCTGGCACCAGGAGGGGTCCAGTTTAGTCCTGACTCTGACACCAGCAGGAGGCTGGTCCATGTTTAGTCCTGACTCTGACACCAGCAGGAGGTCGGTCCATGTTTAGTCCTGACTCTGGCACCAGCAGGAGGTCGGTCCATATTTAGTCCTGACTAGTCGATTTAGTCCTGACTGGCTTCCAGCAGGAGGTCGGTCCATGTTTAGTCCTGACTCTGGCACAGCAGGAGGGGTCCACTCTGGCAGCAGGAGGTCGGTCATGTTTAGTCCTGACTCTGGCACAGCAGGAGGTCGGTCCATGTTTAGTCCTGACTCTGGCACCAGCAGGAGGTCGGTCATGTTTTCCTGACTCTGGCACCAGCAGGAGGTCGGTCATGTTTAGTCCTGACTCTGGCACCAGCAGGAGGTCGGTCCATGTTTAGTCCTGACTCTGGCTCCAGCAGAGGTCGGTCCATGTTTAGTCCTGACTCTGGCACCAGCAGGAGCCGGTCCATGTTTAGTCCTGACTCTGGACCTCATCAGTTCCATGTTTAGCCTGACTACACCAGCAGGAGGTCGTCCATGTTTAGTCCTGACTCTGGCTCCAGCAAGAGGTCGGTCCATGTTTAGTCCTGACTCTGACACCAGCAGGAGGTCGGTCCATGTTTAGTCCTGACTCTGACCCAGCAGGAGGTCGGTCCATGTTTAGTCCTGACTCTGGCACAGCAGGAGGTCGGTCCATGTTTAGTCCTGACTCTGGCACCAGCAGGAGGTCGGTCCATGTTTAGTCCTGACTCTGACACCAGCAGGAGGTCGGTCCATGTTTAGTCCTGACTCTGTCCATGTTTAGTCCTGACTCTGACACCAGCAGGAGGTCGGTCCATGTTTAGTCCTGACTCTGCACCAGCAGGAGGCCGGTCCATGTTTAGTCCTGACTCTGCACCAGCAGGAGGTCGGTCCATGTTTAGTCCTGACTCTGACAGCAGGAGGTCGGTCCCTGAGTTTCTCAGACACTGAGATTGTTCATATGGCACAATAATAGATTCTCATCCTTAGACTCTGATTCATTTCTAAAAGAGTAATTGCTTGATTTTGCTGAAATCTGTTGCTTAGTCCTCTTGTTGGTATTGTTTTTATTTGTATCTATTTACTAGTCACTGTGTTAGTTTTGATACAAATTAAGCTTGTTAGCAGCTTTGTTAGTATTGTTTTTATTTGTATCTATTAGCTAGTCACTAGCACCAGTTAGTTTTGACACAGAATAAGCTTGTTAGCAGCTTTGAGGGTTATGGCTGTTACCCTCTGAATGATGTTTTAAAACCATAATGTTGACAGATTTTATTTTCAGATATAGATTTTTACCAATCAAACATAATTTTCTCATTTTAGTTCCATTATTTTGTCTCACAGCAATTAATTTACAAAACTGCTCTAAGCTGGCAATTAAACACATCCTTACTTAACCTTGCTTTCCAAATGTTGTGGATTATACAGGGGACTTAATGAAAACGACTTTCTTCTCGCTCCTGCTGCTCATTATGCTAATGAAATTCCCCTTAACGGCTCAAACTGCCAATGTTTTAATATTCACAGAACAAGAAGAAGAAGGATGTTTGTTTTTGGTGATTCATGCTTCACCAACAAACGTCTTACAATAAATTATTTGTCAGTGGAACGTCAGGAGCGCCGTGAAATTACAGCAGCACCTTGATTATTGAAAATAGAAAGCATTTATTTAGCCTGTGTGGAGTTTGTCTGTGTTTCAGTGATGTGTGAAGTGGCGTCCCAGTCGCCGGAGTGTAATTACACAAGCTGAGGTGTGCAGCTATGGGGAATCAGACGCTTTGAATAATGCATTGAGCTGAGAAGGTTAGAGAGGTTATGCAGGTTTGTATCAGGAATATGGACTTATTGATCAAATTCACAGAACTGTCTGCCCTGGTTAGAGATGGTTTATACAATATGTACTGTAGTTGCAATGTTTGGGGTAAATTTAAAACAAATGGTAAATGGACTCAAAGCACCTTGCTCTAAAGAAGCTACTGACAAAAACACTGAGGCGAGGTGAGTCAAGTGTCTTGCCCGACAATCTATTCTAGTACCAGGTATTCCAGCTGTCTCCAGTCCAAGTTCTAACCAAATGATTAACTTCTGAGATCTGAGCAGATATGCATCAGCTCTTTGTACCTACAGCTAAACAGACCCAACAGTTCTTACTTCTTACATCTCTTATCTTGTTCTGAATTTATCATTATTGTACCTCACTATTGCACCTCAAGATTTAACTTCCTGCTCTGTAGATTATACTATTATATCACAAGAGGGGGAAGCAAGTCTACATGACAGGACAGAGCTGAGTGAGAGTGTACACAAGAGAGAGAGAAAGAAAGACAGAGACAAAAAAGACACAGACAACAGAGAAAGTGTGACCGACAAGGTTATATGCATGCATTTAGACATTTAGAAATTAACTCAAGAAAATGCATGAGTGTTAGGACCTGCGACACTCACTGGATCAGCGCCTCTGAGCACAGGCAGCAGCTCTGTCCAAAGGCTCAGAGTATAATTGAGTGTGAACCTCCAGATAAAAGATGATTCACTTCCATAGGACACTGCCGCCTGTCCCTCAGGTGTGTCCCTGCACTCAGCAGTCCAGACAGCATCACACTGAAGTGGTCTGACCACTAAATGTTTTACTCTGCTCTGCACACACACCAACCACACAAACACACTTAAGTGTCCCGGCTGCTAAAGACTTTACCCACCTGGCAACCCAGAGCTCTGCTAGTTAAAAGCTTTCCGATTGGATGTACACGGCTCCGATTTCACTTTAAAGAGGCTGCGGGAAGCGGATCCGCTGGCCATCGGCGGGAAAACATCACGCTTTGATTCCGGGAACGTGGGAGAATGAGCTGATGACCGGCAGCAGATGGATGGATATAGATGTGAGTGCAGGAAAAGAGGCAGGCTCTAATGACTTTATCTGACAGCCCTCCGCTGCACTCCGCGCATGGATACTTCAGTTTGGAATTGACTGAGACCATCACAAACTTTCAGTTTTTTATCACTTATTAACTGTGGCTCTGTTGGAACAGTAGCATTGTAAAACACTTCTCTGGGTGCTCTCCAAAGAACAATGGCTATAACAGGCAAATACAGAGAGAAGAGAATGGACTGACTGACCTTTCGCTCAGGGCACTCTGCAAGCATGAGGACAGGAGCAGAGCAGTATCTGTCAGTGAGTTTGTCCAGGCTGCAGTGGAGGGTAAGTATTCTGGGGCTATAGGTGAGTTTGGGGCCGTCCAAATAGCCTGATTGTACTGTTTTATTATTATTAGCTTCACTTTTGTCTGTTGTTTCAGAAAAAACGTTGTGGAATGTTGCAGAAAAAGTTTAAGGTTTAGGTAAACTTTAATGTCTCTGAAGGGAAATGTGTCCTCTGCATTTGATCCTCCAACCAGTGCAGCGCTTTAGACAAAACTCCAGATGTTCTTGTTAGGCTTGATAGCTGGAGGATATTTCCAAATGTGCATGTTTTTCGTCAGTGGGGGAAGGCCAACAACAAGTTAAACTATAACATGGCTAAATGCATCTAAATGTACAGTTCAAAAGGCCACATTTTGCATAAGAGCTTATTTAAAAGGGTGGATGGGAGAGAGGGGGGCTATAATTTAACAAACATATTCATGAAGCTTTCTTGAAGAAAAGTGTCATTTGTTAGTTTGTCTTGGGTGACTGAAGTTTGTGAAGCTCAATAGATTGTGCGTCTGCCTTTTGCCTAATGGTAGCGTTGCCTCTGCCAAAAAAGCAGACACTGCTCTGTAGCCTCTACAGGACCAGGATGACAAGGACATGTGTTTCTGTTGCCTTTTTACATGTCATGTTCCACAAAAAGACGTCCCACAGGAGGACGAAGGACACGCACACAGGGAGTCTAATGAACCTGAAGAAATTGAGAGAGGAACTAGCTCTGCAACAACCCAGTGGACAACTCTATGTTCTCCTTTTGCATTGACGCTTCAGGTGTCTTATGAATGCATCAGAAAGTGACAGGACTCTGACTACCAGGCATCCTGGTGGTGGATCAAACTGAGCAACTTATCGAGATGGGCTTTTTCACTTGTTTTTGTTTTGTTATAACCAGAAATGTATACAGTGGTCCCTCGCTCTATCTCTTTGCTTTTTTTTTACAGTGCGTGGTCCTATAGACGTGCGCTATAAGCGTGCTTTTCTCTCAAACGCACTATTTATGGACTGTATCACATCGCAGCAGCACAAAGAAGACTTGAGACACATGCACTGACCTGACACGGCAGGCGATGGTTATGGAACGTCAACTGTGTTTGACGTGTTGTGACTTACTAGAGTAGATGTGTTTCCTGTCAAATCATCCGTCTTTAAACGGTCATCATCTCGCTCAGCGGACACTTTTATCGAAATTACTTTGAAGATCACTAGTTTCGTCTTTCATTTCTTTTTGGAACCTAACCCCCGTGTTAAACAAGGGACCACTGTCTGTTTATTTTGAGATTTGAGATTCTTTTATTTTTGTTTATTTTGGTAATTTGTCTTAAACTTACTACCACACAGAATACATATCACACAAAAAGTAGAACAAGACATAAACAGCTTAAACAAACGTCCAGCACCACTTTCATCAGCGCTCTGCTCTGTGGACTAAGTTTAGGAGGATCACTGATACTGGATGAGTTTAGGGATCTTTATTTGAACTTTCTAGTGATGACAGGAAGCAGAAGAAGAAGAAGAAGGAAGAAGAAGAAGAAGAAGAAGAAAAAAAAAAAAAAAAAAGAAGAAAAAAAAAAAAAAAGAAGAAGGAAGAAGAAGAAGAAGAAGAAGAAGAAGAAGAAGAAGAGAAGAAGAAGAAAGAAGAAGAAGAAGAAGAAGAAGAAGAAGAAGAAGAAGAAGAAGAAGAAGAAGAAGAAGAAGAAGAAGAAGAAGAAGAGAAGAAGAAGAAGAAGAAGAAGAAGAAGAAGAAGAATCTGTATAACCTCACAGAAAGTTGAACTAAACCAAAAAATATTCAACATTTATCTAATCCTTTTTATAGGTATGTTAAGATTTCCTCAGAGAAAATGTTCCTTTGCTAGCTTGATTTAAATATTGTTTTCCTCAGTTCTCAATTTTCGTGAGAAAAATATGAGCAACAGCAATAAAATAATATCTTAAGGATTAAAATATCAAATCCACATGATTAAAGCGGATTAGTATTTAATCAGGCGGAAAACAGTTTCTTCAAAAAACAGCAAAACCAGGGACCACATTAACATTCTCCTTTATGGTCCCATTTACTTTGAACTCAGCGGTCTACACAACGATGTGGCTAGTTCACAGATTCCAGTTCACTTTATGATTCACATTCAGCAAATGTATGTACTATGACTACTTTTAGCTCAGAAGGTCTTTATTTTCACTTGGAGTCTTCCTCTCTGGTGTTATGGTCTGCTGCCATTCATTGTTTGTTTAAAATATCAAATATAAACTCTGCTTGTCTCCTGAGATCTATTTGCAAAGGACTGTCCAGACTTAAGAAGCAGTTGATTGGCTGTATGGTCTCTGTCACTCATGCTCCACTGTCAGCTCTAGGAACAACAAGGAGGTAGGTCACAATACACCATCTACTGCTGTATCTGTGGATCTATATCATGTCTCAGGGAACTCCATTTCACGTTATCTAATTAAGTCCTTAAGATGTAAATTTCTGTCTGTTCAGAGTTAAATAGTTCATTGTAGTGTACAGTAATTGTGCGTCTCTGTTGTGAGTTGAATATGTGGAACATCACTGTCAAACATCCTGTTCAAAGTCTTGAGGCGACTTTGTGAAGTGTCTGTGGAGACATGGGCCATCTGGTAAAGTCTGGTGAAGATGTTCTGACAGCTACACAGGTCTCAACACCAGCCTCACACTTAGTTTAAACATGGGGAACCACACAAGTGAATGTGAACATAGTTATGTATGTTAAGTAGAGATTTTTTTTTCCAAAGAGTTGTTTGTTTTAGGCAGAATGCACCAAAATGTAACCACTTTTACAATAGCAGAGACGATTGTACCAGGAGAGGAGAAGCACTTCTGAACATGTCTGTAGTGGTAGTTGAATCTGGAGCACTCAGAGGAAACCTACACAGGCACAGAAAGAACAGGCAAACTCTACAAAACAGGCCACGGGTCACCTTTTTCTGGGTAAAAACAGTATAAGGCCTGTTGTCTGTCTTTCTCCCAGGAGCCATAGAAAATGTCTTTGTGCAATAAAACTGCTCCAAACTGTGCATACATTTGATTGATGTTTTCAGATTTGTGTTTGTGTGTTTTGAGTAGGACTGATTATCTTCCTCATATTGATACGGCTTGAAATAGCATGAAATACAGACGCCTATTTTCTTAGCGTCTTTGTCACATTTTGGTAGAAGTCACACAAGAAGCGTTTTCTTCCAGGTTTAACAGTTCAGTTTAAGGTTGAAGTTAGATCGAACCCAGAACTTGACTCATTCTCTGTGTGTCTGAGCCTGAACCCAAAGTAAGCCTGCCCTGCCTACTCAATGAACCGTAGAAATTTAATGACAAGCAAAGCACATTACGATGTGTCTCGTGTTTATATTTGTCCCCCCATCATCATCTCTCTCTCTCTCTCTTTACCTCTCCTTTTCCTTCTTTTCTCACTGTGCACGAAACATAAAGTGCACGCTTTCTCTCTCTTCCTCATCTTTTCCTTGCGTATGAAAGACGTGCCTTCCTTATCTCTCGTTCTTCTTCCTCTTTTACTTGCACAAGCCTTGTGTGTCTCTTTCTCCCCTCACTTCACAGCAAACACGCACTGTCCTTTCTCATTCATGTAGTTGGCGACTTCAAATACTATCCGCCGAGTGCACGTGTTCAGTTCAGCTCTGCGTCTTGACCTGAACCCGGTCCAACAACTGAGTGAGAATTGTGGGCAGAAAGTCGGGTTGGGCCCTGGCTGGGTTCCGACTCGGGTCCAAAATCCAAACTCTAGTTTAAATATGGATAGTATACATTCACATTTCAGTGAGATCGGCTCCCCAATCTTCACAATTAATTGCACAATGTCAGTTTTCCTGTGCATACCTGTAAATCTTACCTGTGCCTTTTCACCTGAAGTGGTTTTGTCCACCTGCAAAACAAACAGACAGAAAGAATCAGCAGAACTGTCTCTCTGCTGTGTTTCTATTCATTTATGTTTGTTTGTGGATTGGACAAAAGAGCTATCAGTGGTGGAAAGTAACTAAGTACAGTGGTCCCTCGCTCTATCGCGGTTCACTTTACGCAGCTTCGCTGTTTCGCGGATTTTTATTTAGTGCAATTTTGCTTTTTTTTTTTTTACAGTGCACGGTCCTATAGACGTGCGTTGTAAGCGTGCTTTTCTCTCAAACTCACTGTTTGGACCGTATCACATCGCAGCATTCACAGGCAACAGCACAGAAGCTCTTTTATAAAACTTTAGACAGTTTGGATCATGCAGGGGAAGCTGACCTGACGCTGGGTCGTTTCTCCAGGTGAGGATTGACTCTTTGAGCTCGTAGTTACAATGATAAGTTTGTTCACGCTGGAACGTCATTTGTGTAGTTCAGAGATGTGTTTGAGGAGCGTGTTGTGACTTCGTTAAAATCCGGATGTGTTTCGTGTCAACTCTCGAGTCCGTGTGATCCGTGGCTCTGCGGTTGGCTGTGGAGCGCAGCGGGTCGGGCAACGTGCCAAAAGCAGAGCAGGTGAAAGAGCACAGCACCGTCCCTCTTTAAACGTCACAAAAATGACTCGAGCTGTTGAATCTCGCGGTGAATCATGTGTTTAGCGCATTATTACCTGTACAAAAGACACTAAACATCAGAACGAAGATCACTTTGCGGGTTTCGCCTTTCACTTGTTATTTTTGGAACCTAACCCCCGTGATAAACGAGGGACCACTGTACAAAAGTAAAAGTACTGTACTTAAGTAACTTTAAAAGGTATTTGTACTTTACCTAAGTATGTTTTATTCTGGACACTTTTACTTCACTACATTTGAGAGCAGGCATCTGTACTTTTTACTTCATCACTTTTGTGAAAAGGACTTAAAAGTAAAAGTACTTTTCTGTAGTTTGAGAGTTTCTGAAAAGGTGACAACTTCCCTAATTATTATACATTTTAGACGATTATGACCAACATTTTTAAAACTCTACTGGGCTAAAAGTTGTCAATTCTGTTGCTTCGTCTGACCAAATAATCTGACTTTAGTAACTTTTGGACCAAAATGGACACTTGAATAATACAAAAAAAAATAATACATGTACAAATTGGACTATCATTTGGCTCCTTAGATAAAAATAGATATCCCAATCAAGAATATTCCAAAATAAACATTTAAGTTTCTGCTTCTTCTTTCACCTCAAAAAGTGCTACATTAAACATCCCGAAATCTGTAGGAAATACTTTTACATACTTCAATACTTTAACTTAAGTAGATTTTTGTATGTGATACTTTTACTTCAACTTGAATACATTTTGCCTCTGTATCTGTACTTTTACTTAAGTAGGAAAATTGAGTACATCTAACATGTTTATAGTTTAGCATGTAGGCTACTTGACAACACCTCTTTTGTTAAAAATATAAACAGTGATTGGTAAAGTGCAGTCCAGATGCAGTCCTCTGGTAAAGTCCCTGCAGTCCATATTGTGCAGGGGCATAAAGCACTTTGAGCAGCGGCACATTGATTCTTTGTGTGAAGCCTGACAGTATCAGTGTTCTCCCCTGACGCTAGCTCACACGCCGAGCTAAAACCTTAATCTCATTCATTTACTCCTCATCAGCGGCTGACGGGAAGAGAAACAGTTGCGTCACATTACCGCGCTTCTTCCTGGAAGCTCGATTAAAAAGGATGCAGAGTTTTTTCACCCCGCTGCCTCTATTTACCCATAAGTCTTTGTAATCTGTTTAGAGGCTTACGGCTGCTCAGAAAGTGCTCTCTCCTCGTAGCGTAGCTCATTTATCAAGGGAGATTAAGAAAAGGCCAGAAAGTGTTTGAATATGTGCTATCAGACACCTCTCAGCACAAATGAATTTGTACAGAGTTCTGTTGGAAATGGACAGCTGCAATACACACCGAAAAGCAGCGCTGCAATGACTGCATTAACCAACGACCGAGGAGAAACTTTTGGGTCATCATTAAGCTGCTTCATGGGGAAATGTGTCCACTACATTTACTCACTCTTCAACCTGTCTGGAGTGAAGAGTTACCAGAATGCATTTGCAAACCTTGAGCGAGGTAATGACCAGGAAGAGTTTGGCTGAGATGCATGTTTTAGGTTAAAGGGAGAAACTGAAATATCGGAGAGCACCAAAGCAGAACAGTAAAGTCTACAGAGAAAGACCAACTGGAAATCAAACCCTTCTTATTGTGAGATGAAAGTGCTAACCACTCATCTGCACCACGGGTAACACTATGTACATCTTATCTTACATTCAGTTCAAACTGTTTATATTTACAGCTTAAGATTTGCAAAACAGTGACTTGGTCAGTATGAGCATGTAAAACAGCCTCTACACTGGTTAGTCAAACTCATTAAATTCAAGGTCCACACTGGCTTCATTGTTGGTCTCAACGGACTGAGACTAAGACTGTAACAAACCTCACTACTCTGACACAGTGAGAATAATACTTCTCTGTGTGATTTTTGTATTTATTGAAGTTGCAATTAAAGAAACAAGTCTGAAAAATAAGAATTACTCTAAATGAATGAATAGTTAGTAATTTCATTAGGTTTAGACATCCATATGATTCCTAATGCTAATATAAGATTAAAATAAACCTTACATGATTAGGATGATGATCAGGGCCACATCCGGCCCCGGGCCTTGTGTTTGACACATGCTCTGAAGTCAGATGAACTTTTCACTGACAGCTGCTGCTGATTCTGAAATCTCATATTTGTCTCTGGTTTCTTTTCATTTGTGTTTGTCATTGTCTTGTTTTCTTCGATTCGTCTGCTGTAATTTTCTCGTCTTGTGCAGCAGCTCCCAGCAGAGATCTAATCTGAAAATTAGCATTCGCCTTATGTCTCTGCTCACAAACAATATTTGTGTTGTCTGCTCATATTTGGCGTGCTTGTGATGGGTTGTGTGTCCTCGAGCTGTGTGTGCTTCCTTTTGGACAGCACTCTTTCTGTCTGGGCCGTGACAATTCCATTAACACATTAAATGTGTTCATATTTAGCTGAAACATTTCAGTCTGTTGGCCATTTTGCACACGACCATAGACTAAACATTCAGTCATGTCCCTGTTTGGTGTGCCTGGAGCCTGTTTCAGTGACTTTGGACCTTAGGCGGAGGAACGCCCTGGACATACACAGACAATCATTCACTCTCATTCATTCACTATGGAACTCACAGTGCCAGTAGACACAGAGTTCTCACACTCAGATGAAGCTGGTGCCGTAAGTCAGAGTTTGTGACTGGGATGCATTTTTAAATATAGTCCTACCTATGCTATAGGTCTGATATCATACATTAGGCCTAATATATAGTATACTAGTGCTGGGCGATATGGAAAAAAACTTATATCCCGATATAGATTTTTTATATCACGATAACGATATATATCACGATATACCATAATTAAGTACGTTTTCAATTATTCACTGTAAAGTTTGACACTATTTCATTGCTTACTTTTATTTTGAAGTGAATTTAACTGAACTGTCACAAATGAGACTCATTATAGTGAAGAGGAAAGAGAAAAGTCATGTTTTCTATGTTTATAATTGTATTAAAACACGTTTATGTATTAAAACAATATTTTCCAATTGTGTAAATGCTGTAAAATAAAATAAATCCATTTATAAAACAATTTGCTAATTTACTCATGAAGTAAAGTTAGATTAAACAAAACAAAAAAATATATACAGTTTTTATTGAATTTAAGAGCTTATTTGTGCTGTATTTGGCACTGGCCCTTTAACACCTACAGGTTGGGGCTGTAGTTAGCGCTTTACTTTCCCCTCGCCAACAACAGGCACACGTCAAAGTAAACTACATAGCAAAGTGATTAGGAGTGCTTTGTCCCGTTCATCAGCGCTGCTTCGCTGGTGTTTAGCGGAGCGTTATTGGGTCATTGGCCACGGCAATGCGTACATGGAGACAGCGGAGCGCGCCACGAGGCTCTGGCTGCTCTGCACGAGAGCGCGCGGACCGACAGGCAGAGTGAACACAGATATAGCGGGACGTGCGCACGGCAGGCAGGGCGCGGTGGAACTCTGGCGAGAGTGACAACGAGTGACGAAGGAAAAAGCGAGCCACACCGGCTGTCTCTGTTCACGACTGCGGCGCTGACTGCAGCCCGGGCCACTCCTCCTTCCTCCGGACAGCGGTCTTTACCATTTCTCTCTTCTGACGCGCTCAAAGACGCGCTGGTGCGCTGGGAGAGAGAAAGAAAGGGCGACTCTGACGATGTACAAAAAGTACTTTAACTATGGTTTTGTTGAAGTTACGCTATAACACGTGAGACAAAGCACGTTTAAATACCACACACACGACTTATTTGCTGAAATCATTGATAAAATTAGGTTACAGACGATAGAAACGATAGAAGAGAAATGGCACGATAGACGCTTTTCTATCGTCCCCACGATATGTATCGTCATATCGCACAGCCCTATAGTATACTGTGTCCACATGTTTTGTTTTATGTTGTTTTATAAAAATATTGTAGGGTAATAAGCCTATATTTCGAAACAGAGAGCCCCATATGATTAAAAAAGTGATTACCAACTTCTTTACAATTTACTGCAGTGAATTCTGGGAAATGCAGTTCAAATAGTCATTTCACCAGGTGGCCACAGATGATTAGAACATGAAGTCATTCCTCGGGCTGCATTGAATATCTCGAGGGCCACATTTGACCCTTGAACTGCCACTTTAAGATCTACGATATACACCAGTGATGTTCACAAGTCTTTAGCTGCAAGTCCAAGTCAAGTCTCAAGTCTTTCTCCACGAGTCCAAGTCAAGTCTCAAGTCTTTGCCCACAAGTCCAAGTCAAGTCTCAAGTCTTTCCCTTTAAGTCCAGTCAAGTCTCAAGTCTTTGCCCACGAGTCCAAGTCAAGTCTCAAGTCCCGGCAGTAACTGCATATAAATCTATTATACAACATTTTTTGGCTAATATATTCTTTTATCTCTTTCTTTTTTTTAATTTTTCCTCCTTTTTACACAGATAGACTTATCAAAATATACTTGTCTCAACACAACCATCAGACAAATGTGACCAGATTCACCTCTTTCAGGAGAATATGCTCACTTTGTGTTTAACTTTACCTCAATGAAGCTCCATCCTCAGCTTGTACGTGTCACTGAGCTCTGTCCATCTCACTGTGGTTCCTTAATACTGATCACTGACGTCTTCATAAAGCAGGTTGTCCAGCTTTGATAGTTGTTAGAGGAGTTTAAGCTAGGCTAGGCTGCTGTCTCCTCTATCTTCCTTTAGCGCTACAACTCTACAGTTTTTAAGTAAAGAGCGGTCCTTTCTCATATTTATGCTCAGGGTTGCGTCTTTAGTGCAGGTAGACAAACTTTTTCTCTCGTTGCTTTTGATACAGTCCGAAAAGAGCGCTCTGTTTGACAACAGCACAGCGCAGCACCCGGCACCCACACAGGAACAGAGACAGCCAATCAGAGCGTGGAGGAGGCGGGACATGCGTCAGATAAACCAATGAGAGCAGCTCCTGGAGCTGAGCTTTGGCCAATCACAGCGCTTCAGCTCATGTGCAGGGCTGCGGCTACTGCTGCGTCTGACAGAGACGGAGCGGAGGAGAAATGAAGCGAAAGTGCAGATTTTTTTTTTAATGTGTGAAAGACTTGTGATGTTCACGAGTCCCAAACCACGAGTCCAAGTCAAGTCCGAGTCTCTATGGCCACGAGTCCAAGTCAAGTCCAAGTCTTTCAAAACAGGGACTTAAGTCAGACTCGAGTCCGAGTCCGAGTCTCAAGTCCCCATCTCTGATATACACTTAAAACAAAAAGTGAATAGGGCAGTTGAACTTAAAGAATGTGTATATTTGCCCTAACTTAAAACTGTAAGTTCTGATCATTCATGCTCCTAAAAAGTATATAAACACATTTTGGTTTACATCCAAATGACTTGATGATTACACAAACTCTCATCTTTCAGACCTGCTTGTTTCTTGTGCTGTGCCTGTTTTCAGTCAGTAGAGACGTTAGAACTGTCTTGTTTGTTTGCACAGACACATTGAGTCACATTAGAGGTAAAAACAGCAGTCTGAAAAGGCTTATGGAAACTTCAGTATTATATTAGTTATTAGTTGTTTAAGTTGCACTTAGTGGTACTTTATGGTATTATCAGTGTTACTTAAAGGTAATGATAGTTGTAAATGTAGTTGGTGTTTGGCGGAGGTGGACCAAGTCATTGTTTTGCAAGTCTCAAGTCCAAGAGAGACAAGTGTAAGTCAAGTCCCAAAACAGAACTTTACTCGACCAAGTTGAGTTTAAGTTCTCTGTTTTTAGTTTAAATCAAACTACAAATCATATCTTGTATTCGTCTATTGATTTTTTTATATATATATATAAATGATGCCATTTAAAACTAATTTCTGGTCATAAAAAAAAAAAAAAAAAAAATGAGGAGGGAACTGTTTCAGTTTGTACATGTAAAAATTACACAACCTATTTTTGTCGAAAAGCATCGTCGTTTCAAGTCACTGATGTTCAACTGATGTCGACTTGGACTTGAAGAGATGTGGATTTAAGAGCCCACATCTCTGGTATTTGTATTTGGAGTGGTAAAAAAAAGTAGTAACTAAAGAAAAAAAATTCCCAGTGTGTGTAGTATAGTGTAGATTATCAGTCTGCTTTACTGCACAAGTTGCCTGCAGAAAAATACACTAAAAACAACATAAAAAAAACAACAAAACAGGACGAGAGACTAGATGTTTTAATCAGATCTGAACCACATTTGTTCTATTTATTGAAGCTTGAGACAGTGTTGTTTTTCTCTGCGTCTCACCTGAATGTAACGTGTAAGAGCCATAAACATGCTGGTTAGTGTTGTTGCTACAGCTTGTGTCAGTCAGCTGCAGGTCTTTCTGCTCAGGCCTGTGGTACTTTTGGTGACACACACAGCGATAACTATTGGGATACTTTGGGAAACATATTGATACTTTTATTGTTACTTAGTCAAGCTTATGGTGGCACTTTTCTCAACAGTTAATAAAACAGTAATTGCACAATATTACAATTACAGTATTAATACAAAGTGATCTATTGTTAATCATCAAAGTACCAGTTAAGCACCAGTTTGTTAAGCTTTATATTACAACCCACTATCAATGTTAGTTAACTGTTAATGGCAACAGTAACTACCCACTTTTGCTGTTAATTCGTTAGCGTTCCATACTTTAGTTTAGTTTCTAGAATCAATGCAAGCGAAGAAAAGTATTTCAATTTAAATTATTTAAATTAGTACCACCAAAGTACAATTAATGAACTATCACTATGATGAATACCAATATCCAATAATATACCACTTTTTCTACCACTCTAAGTACAACTACAGGTACCACTAAGTACAACTGATACTATCACAAGAAGAACCACTATGTGCCAGTATAACTACCTGAACAGGCATTACAAAAGTGCTTCCGAAGCTTCTTGTTAAACCCTGTTTGTGTTTTGAGGTGTATGTGTGTGTGCGTGTGAACGTAAGCGTGCACATGCGTGTCACCTCTGCAGACACGGTTCCCCACACTTAACCGTGTGACAGCTGCTGATGGATAGGCTGCAGAACGCTGCTTTCAGGCGCATGCTCGCACACGGAGCCATTCAAGTTCATTCTGTCTCTGCTTTCACTTGTTACAAACACGAACAAACAAAAAACACAGAAAGAATAGAGTCACTAAAAAAATAGAGCTATGATGTGTTGGAATCTTCGAGCAGAGAAAGACAAACAGCAGTGTTATGCCTTCTGTGATGAGAGAGGCCACAGTCAGATTGCATGCAGTGTGCAGGATCAGTCTTGAACTAACCTGTGCTCCTCAAAGTCATAAAGTTTGTGTTTGCCTCACAGTTCAAACTTTTCTGTGTGGAGTTTACATGTTTCTCTCTGCGTCTACGTGGGTTTCCTCCAAGCAAGCATTCTAGTTTCCCCTACGAGTCCAAGAATATGAGGAGATCTCCCATTGTCAGTGAAAAATAGCTCAAATGCAGAGGACAAATTTTCTCTTGTGATATTAATCTACGCAGTCTATGCAGCCGGGCTATGCAAGTTTCGACTAGAGGGCCAAACACAACCAACTAGGCAATGTAATCTTACCCAATGTCAATTATGGTGGCAGAGTGTATAGCGCTCTGGCCTCACAGCAAGAAAGTCGCGGGTTCGACTCCTACTTGACATGGACTTTTCTGTGTGGAGTTAGCACGTTTCTCCTCGTGTCTGGGTGGTTTCCTCCGGGCACTCCGGTTTCCCCACCAACCAATAACATGAAGGTTAGAGAACGCTTCGTATTGGTATCAGGTAGAGTCACCAGATGTTTAGGCGAATCGTCTCTGCTAAGAGTGTTTATTCCGGTTCATAAAATTAGCAAAGTCATTTCTGCAATTTCTTGGTTTGACGATTGTCAGATCTACACCTACATTGGCTCACATCAGAAAAACTTTCCTGGAGGAATGAAGGACAGCTGGAGAAACGGAAAGTATGCTCCGAGTTTGGGCTGAATGAAGTGTGGATTAAATGGAAACTGCGAGATATGAAGAACTTTAAGAACTTTGTGTTTTAGGTAGGTTTTCAATGGTGAATGTTTTCAATGGTGAATGTTAACAACTGCTATTATTCATGAAAACTAACACAATCCTAACCTTAACCAACTCCAAGCCAAAGAGCTAAACTTACCCATTGTTGTAACTTCAGACTTAAATTTCGTCGTTAATTCCTTGAAAAACCTCGTGTTTGTCGTCAACCACTAGGCCTGTCCAGACTACGCTGGAAAAAACGAGCGTGTAATTGCACGCCAAAACAGGCAGAGGGCGTCGTCGTGACACGCAATTTGTCACGGCGTGCTATTTTACGCATTCCATGAGAACACGTTGCTACTTGGCATGGACTTTTCTGTGTGGAGTTTGCACGTTTCTCCTCGTGTCTGGGTGGTTTCCTCCGGGCACTCCAGTTTCCCCACTAACCAATAACATGTAGGTTAGGGAACGCTTGGTGTTGGTCTCAGGTAGAGTCACCAGGTGAATCGCCTCTGTTAAGTTGCCCCAGGGCAGCTGCAATCACTGAGTGTTTATTCCGGTTCATAAATTTAGCAAAAACTCATTTCTGCAATTTCTTGCTTTGACGATTGTCAGATCTGCACCTACATCAGCTCGCATCAGAAAAATGTTCTTGGAGGAATGAAAGACTGACTGTTACGCTGGAGAAATGGAAAGTATGCTCGTAGTTTGGGCTGAATGCAGTGTGGATTTAATGGAAACAGCGATATATGAAGAACTTTGTGTTTTAGGTAAGAAATGCATCGCCTCACATAGGATTAGGGTTAAGGTTGTTGAATGTCAAATGCAGAATCAGTTTTGCAGATCTACTAAAGGTATCATAAACTATGTATGCTCAGTTACATTTTATAATGCATCTCTGTTGCCCGTGCGCCTCGTGCAGTCTCCGTGTCAGAAAACAACAAACTAAACAGACAATATTGAACAAGAATTATGACGATTAAAAATACTTCATGACAGATTTTTGGGACCCTGTCTGTCACGATGAAGGACTGGAATTTTGTGTAGTGTAACCACTGGTCTGGTCTTTTTTTTGTGTGCAGTTTTGTAGTTTGTTCCTAGGAGCATGCTGTAGTTCTCCCAAAAACCTGACCCACCTTAAACTACACATTTAAATATTCCTGCTACATCTACAAGGTTGAGCCAGTCAATGCAGTCTCACCAACATGTTGACGCAATGTTTATCTGCCTCGAATAATTCACTTCTATATCATTTATTTCACCACAGACATGATTCACAAATGAGACTGAAGCTTGATACAGCAGTTTGTTTTGGCTCAGAACCGTTCTCAGTGCTACATAAAGTTGTCTCACATCACACACATCACAGCAGTGTCCATTTAACGTGCTTAGCTGTAGTTGACAACAATGATCAGAAGTCTCCTTGAGGAGGGCTGCTAAGAAGGTGAGCTGTCCCCTTCACTAAATCTGCTCATTACTCAGCAGCCGCAGCAGATGAATAGTCCTGCAGTGAGCGTGTGCTACAGAGGGACTGGACACCGCATTGTTGTTACGCTCACTGGCACTGGGACTTGCTTCTTTTACACATATTTCACTATGTTCAGTAAAGTGTTCAACTCTTTTAAAGTTATAAAGTACACACGTCTTTTAGGAGCTGCACTATTCTGTTTTATCACACTTTGCTTTTTGCAGTATTGTTGTTTGTTGAAATAAAATGGTCATATACTGTACTTATGTTACAGTGCAGATATAGCACGGTATGAAAAAGCGTAAAAATGACACGACATTTGATCCCCGGGCCATCATTTATAGTATAACACAACTAAAATGTGGCATATGCAACAATTCTTTGCTCGCGCATTAAAGCAAATCACCTTTTTGTCTTATGGCTCGTTCTGATATGAATTGTCTTTGAGCTAGACAATGCAGGTCTTTTGGTATGAAATGTTTGAGACCTAGACCTATTAGCTCAGGCAAGACTGAAGTTCTCATCTTTGGCCCACAGAAACACCTTCAGTCTCTCTCTCTCTCTCTGAAACCTTCAAGTCAAGTTAGAAATCTGGAGGTAATAATGGATTCAGACTTGAACTTTAACAGTCACATCAAGTCAGTAAAATCAGCTGCTAAAAACATTGCCAAAATTAAAAGTTTAGTGTCAAAGCCTGACTTGGAGAGACTTATCCATGCATTTGTCTCCAGTAGGTTAGACTATTGTAACAGCCTGCTCACCGGCCTATCCAAACGAGCTGTAAAACAGCTGCAGTACATCCAGAACGCTGCTGCTCGAGTCCTGACCAGAACTAGGAAGTACCATCACATTAGTCCTGTGCTTAGGTCTTTGCACTGTCTCCAGTGGCTCAGAGAATAGACTTTAAAACAGCTCTGCTTGTGTTCAAGTCTCTCCATGGACCAGCACCAAAGCACATCTCCGACATGTTAGTGCCTTATGTTCATAAATGTTTAAATGTAGGATCAAAACATTTCTTTTTATCGGTGCATATGACTGGAATGTTTTCTCTGCACTCTATATTTCTTTACTTCTTTCAAAGCAAATTTTATGCTGATTATTTATATTTTTGTTTTTGTATTTTAATTTTGATGCATCTTTTCTTGTCTTGTAAAGCACTTTGAATTGCTTTGTGTATGAATTGTGCTATGCAAATAAATTTGCCTTGCCTTATTATAAATGCAGTAAATGAGTGTATTAGTTCAAGCCTCTGTATTGTAGAACACACACTGATAATAAACAAGAATGCTAATGCCTCTGTGAATGTTGCAGCTACAAACTCTTTTCTGCACTTGCATAAAGCCTGGTGTGAGCTGCCTGTTGCACACGGACACATTATGTAAATTGAGCGAGCTGTCATCACGACACTGGCCTGTGAGTGATGTCCGAGCGCAGGTGTATAAAGACTCCAGGACAAAGAGCGTTGGGACTAACGATCCGTCTCTATGGCTAATGAGGGCTCGTCAGAATGAGCTGCTGATGATGTGGGAGGACCTCTGTGAGAAGTGCACTCAATACTCACCGCTGCTGGATCTGTGGCACAAATGATGGAGGAGACACAGTGTCATTTTATGCTCGCTGCTGCTGCATGGAGCTCTGCAAATGACGGAGGAGAATACTCTGAGAGGTCTACAAAGCTCCTGCACTCACGCGACTAAAGAAAGTGAGATTATTGTAAAATATGTATTGCAAAAATGATATTATGATGATGGTTTATTTATAAAGCACTTTTACACAGACAGATGCAGTGATAGCAGCAGCCCTTTTTGTTTTTTTTGTTAGTGATTGTATTTTTGTGATGTCACGTTGTTTGACTTTCAAATAAGGAGATTGTGACTTTGACTCCTGGGTTGGACCATATCAACATCTCACGACTGCTCTAGGTGGAGTTTGCATGTTCTTCCAGTGTCACCATGGCTTCTCTCCGGCTTCCTCCCACCTCCAAAAATATACATCTTTAGGTTATTTGGGCATCATTGTAAATTTCACCTGTGAGTGAATGAGAGTGAATGCTTGTCTGTCTCTATCCCTGTGACGAGTTGGGCACTGTCTATGGCAGGGCTATTCAACTACAATAATTCTTCCCGAGGGCTAGATTTTTCAGCGGACCATGGTCACTGGGCCAGGTAGTTCCACAGCACATGACCAATGTTTGCCAAAATGTATGTTTGTATGAAATTTCCACGTGTTTCAGTCATGTTAATCACTGCTGCTATAGCTTCAGTTTGATTTGAACAATTTCTAGACCAGAGCTAAGTCTGAATCAAAAATGGCATTAGGCTGCTAGTGTCAGGTCTAAAACAAAATTACACCAAAACAGAAAAGGGACAAACTGTGATATAAGATGCACCACCAGAATTAAGCCTGCAAACAAGAAATATATGCACATTTGCTATTTTTGGAAGTGGTTGAGGGCCGGATCAAATCTTTGGAGGGCCATTTCTGCCCCCGGGCCTTAGTTGAATGGGTCTGGTCTATGATGCACCCCCGCCTAAGGCTCTAAGTGCTCAGCCCGGGCCTTTCTGTGTGGAGTTTGCATGTTCTTCCCCGTGTCTGGGTGGTTTCCTCTGGGCACTCCGGTTTCTCCACCAACCAATAACGTGAAGATTAGGGAACGCTTGATGACAGTCGGAGGTTGAGGCGCTATGTGTTTAGGCGAATTGCCTCTGCTGAGCTTCCCCAGGGCTGCTTACTGTCAGTGAGTGGGGGTTTAACCATCTCACTGTGAAGCACTTTGTGGCCCTTTGTCTGTGAAAGGCGCTTTACAATAAAGATTACTTTCTTACTTACAAAGTCTCTGGAATAGACTCCAGTCTCCCGCGACCCCTAACGGGAACAAGCAGTAAAAAAATGTAGAATAAAAATTACACCAGGTCACAGCATGATATGATCAGTATTATATGATGGTATTAGGTATGAACATGATCTATAAATAACTTTATCAGGTAACAACGTGATATTATCAGTTAATATTGTGATTTTATCAGTTAACAATGTGATGCTATCAGTTAGTAACGTGATATTAACAGTGGTAATAATTATTAAGGTGGTATAATCAGGTAATAACATATGTTGTGATGTAATTATGTCATTTTGTGATTCAAGCTAATAACTTGATATTAGGTAAAAACGTGATACAAAAGCTATATTTAGGTAAAAGTTATCAGGTAACAATGTGATATTATCAGGTACTAATGTGATTTTATAAAGTCATTTTGTGATATAGTTTTGTGTTAAAATGTGTCACAAAATTAACAGGAAAGTACTTGATTAATCACCTATCATTGCCTGATATTTTTTAAGTATAATTTTGTTGTGTATTTTTTTTTACCTTAAATATATCACAATTATTATTATATCATTGGTAATATCATGCAATTATTAATAGTATCATGCTTTCTGTAATAATTATCCCAAAATGTCATGGTTACATCACATCCTTTTGTAATAGTATTCGTAAAAACATGATGCAGCTGAACAATAATAAAGACGAGATTGGCAGCGTGAGTTTCTGTATGTTGAGGTCTCAGTGGAAACACAGAATCATTTTAATTGTCTTTGTCAGAAAAAACGCTGAAATGTTGGAGTATTCTGAGTCTTTCTGCTTCTCCCTGGCCTCACTTGTTCTGTGCTGTTTGTGGCTCGGCGCAGATATCAGTTTCCAATAGAAGAGCGGCGATTGTTGGCCGTGCGCGTGATAATAATGCTTTGAATGTGCAATAATGTGCAGACTTGAAAAGAGCCGGAAAAAGATGGGCCGCATTGGCAGGAGAGCAGGTAATACAAATGCTAATGCGCTGCCTCTCACTCCGCTTCCCTCCGAGGACAGATCTGTGCTCGGGTCGGCTGTACCAGGCTGACATAGCTGTGTATAACCTGTACCACGTCATGAAAATAACAGGATTATCAGTGCATTAGTGACTATCAGACCATCGCTCAATATTTATCTGCCCAGAGGCGCGCTAACATGAGGCGAGGGAGTCAGTAGATTAGGTCCATAATCAAATGCTCTTTACAACCTTCAATGAGTCAGTATCACAATAAATGTCCACTTTTTAATGCCCACATGTAACTTTTTAACCAATTAACAGATTTGTTTTGGACTAAGGTGCATTCACAATACAAACTGAATGGACTGGGTTCGATGGGAACCAAAGTTACAACATTGTGTTTTTCACTTCATAACTATCCAATTGAACCAGCCATCCAGGCAAACAGATTCTGATTCAAATCAAAGGTGTATTGTGAATGCAACCTAAAAAGCTGTTTCAAATTGTGGGCTTTTCTCTGCTGGGTTCCCCATAATTGTCTCAGGCATAACAACTGGAGGTACGCAGACCTCTGGAAGAATCTCAAGTTTTTTTTTTCATTCATTTTACACAAAATATTTTATTTGCTAAACCATTACTACAAAATGCATTATGGATAGAATTGATTTGGAACAAATAATAACCTAAATATCCGGGCGGGTTCAGATAGGCTCTTCAAGAAGAATCAGATTGGATGAGAATGAGTGATATTTGTGAATTCACAAACTCGAGATAAACCATCTGGCCTTCCAACAGCCCGATTGGTTTGGAGTCAGAACCAGTGGGGTTTCTGCCCACTCACATCACAGCAGCGTGGTTTTGAGGCCCAATCACATCGTAGCAGGGCGGGCTAAGACGGGCTGTTAGCGCTGAGTCTGATTTAAGCTCAACAAAGATGGCTGCTCTCGTGGATGTATGCAGTTTTAGCAAAATACAGAGTCATTTCTTTTGAAAGAAGAGCAGTGTGTGTGACATATACTTGTCCTATCCCACGTGGACATTGGATACACCATTATGATTTGTTGCTGTGATTGGCTAAGCACAAATAAGGTAGACCGCTCACCCAATCAGCTTGAAGTATTTCACTAAACGTCCCACCTTTTCCCAAAGCTTTCAACAAGTCAAGTTCCAGATGGATGAACTTGAATCAGAGTTAAATACAGATCCATCTGGAGTGAGCCCGGTTAGAGAAGGAGCTGCTCCAAGCTATGACCCTGCTGTTGAACAAGATGCTTCTGTTAAACCAATCGCGGTCCACAAGCACTGTCTGAACTAGTCTACAGCGCACTGGAATTGCTCTTCTTCCACACTATGACCTAAAACCTCCATGTGGACAACATTGATAGTTACCCCTCTGATAATGGGAAAAAAAAGATAAAATAACTTCAATTTATAACCAACCCTTTGGGGACATGCGTTCATGCCTCAGCTTCATCCACGAAGGTTTAATAAGAATCAGATCTGAACTCAAAAACCAGCTTCGGGACAGTTTATAGTTTTGTTCTTTGATGTATTAGCTGTTTTGTATCATTATCTTGTTGAAAGACCTATAACCTGTGATTGAGACCAAACTATCTGACACTAGGCAACAATTCTCCAGAATATGTTCATAGTATTGAGAAGTTATTGTACCTTGCATATAGCATTTCTGGTCTTAGGCATCATGAGCTGGAGCTAATTATTGGACCTCTGATACAAGTTTATCTTTTTGAATTGTTCTGTTTATTATTGCTCTATAATGGCTAAATATTGCCCCTCCACAGATACATGACGTTTGATTGATTTGTGCATGAACATCTCCACCTCTGTCACAGAATTATAATTTTCACAAAGCCTACAGACGAAGATAAAGCATTACCCTGGACATAAAAAGTCACGCAGGCATCTCTGGAGGTTACAACCATTTTCTTTTCAAATAAACAACCTTCCACTCCAGTCTGTGAGCAGCTGTATTCAGACTTCAGCAGGTCCGGCGGCTCAGGGTCAAAAGCATGTATCGATTCTAAAGATGTTATTCATTGTTAAGTCTTTCCTAATTTGGCAGACGACAAGCGAGGGCCTCAGTGCGAGTGCTGGAAGGAGACCTGTTTTCCTCAAAGTTAATTGAAGTCAGCAGTGATTGATTTTCAAGTGAGGCCAGTCTAAAAGCTGCTGGAAAATTGCATTAGTATTGGCTCCGGTGCTAGCTTTTTATTGCCACATGCTATTTTGGAGAAATTCATTAGCTTTCGTTCCAATGGAATGTTTGAGTTTCATTTAGTCATGGTCGGAATATTTTTTACTACGTTTCCATCAAAGTAACCAAAATATCCATTACATATTTGTGCATCTGGTGAATAGTGGCAGAGTGGTTAGAACTCTAGCTTCCAAATAAGGAGACTGTGGGTTAAAACTACATCTCTCTAGGTGAAGTTTGCATGTTCTCCCTGTGTTACTCCAAATACATGTAAGTTAATTTGCAACAATACAAAAACAACTGTAATCGGTTCATTTATGTTATAATTACACAAAATTGTCTTTCTGTTGCTGTTTATTCTACATACCTGGCATACGGCTACTGTGATGTTGTGGTCCTGAGAAGGAGGGTCTAAGGACAGGGATGCTCTGGACAATCATTAATTTGTTCTACTAATAATCTGCTTTGACATGCTTGATCAATTGTTTCATTGAATGTGTATTGTTTATTTTGATTTCCTATTATTCATATTTTTAATAATTTGGAAGTCCTTAGAGACGACTGTTGTTGTGATTTTGGGCTATACAAAATAAATTGATTTGAATTGATTTGACTTTTGGTTTTTATTCAGCTAATATTTAAAGTGTCATATACTATTATAGTCTGTTCTGTACAAGCTTTTTCAAGCATCAGCTGTTTTTCCTTTGACACACTTTTAAGATTAGAACATATATTTTGTTTACTGTTTCAGTGTCATAGCAACTTGTGACACAACTAATATCATCAAGCTAAGGTTAAAGATGTTCTGTAATTCTGAATGTAAGATTACAAATATGGTATCAATGCAATTGCACACATGTTCTTGACATTGTTTAATTACAAGATTTACAGTAGCTGACTAAGAGTTAGTGAGGCACCAAGATAGATAACCAAACAAATAGCTTAGACCAAGTTCCGTAATATGAGTGCAAGAAAGAGACAAGAGAAAGAAAGCAAGAGTAGTAAGAGTACGAGGGCTGCAAATGGTGATGTGTCCTGTTGTTCAATAAAGATCTGTTGATGAAACGATCCTTGGGTACCATGACTTTTATATCTAAAAGTCAACAGTCCGCCCACGTTAGGTCTTTGTGTGTCCCTGCAGTGCACTGGTACACTGGGGGGTCGGGATTTCCTCTTTCCTTTTGCAAAACTCCGTGCTGCGAAAGGTTGGTCATCCAATGTAATCCCGTGTTTTAAGTGCATTCTAATCATTATCTCACCTTTATTTTGGTCATCGAACAAGCTATACTTGTATTTAAGTCAATAATAAGCCTTTACATTGTTTTTTATTTTTATTTATTGAAGTCAGGAAAAATACTGATGCTGTCATTGTCTCGCCAACTGTAGCAGCCCATGTATGTTGACGCTGTTCACTTTTATTGTAATCCTGGTATGTTGGGCTTTTAGAAAACCCCGTGGTGGGAAAGTTTGGGCCAACAGTTAGCAGGACATGTTGACACTTTTCACTTTTTGTAATCCAGATTAAATGGAGACCGCCTCCAAGCGTTCGGCTGTGTCCTGTGGTTCACTCCTGCACCAACAATCATAAACCAGCACACACAACGCAGAAAGAAATACACCGGTCACAAGTATATTTTCTGTGTTCAGGGTTTCCGCTACATGTAATTGATCGTGGCGCACCGCCACGGCTAAATAAAAGCCGCCACACTTTCAGCATGACTTTTTTTTTTTTTTTTTTTTTTTTTTTTGAGCAGTCTGCGCGCGCGGCCCGGGACTCGCTGCTTGTGGGTACGGGCGGGGGTGCTGTGGGTCGGAAAGAAGTGAGCACTGTGACAGCCCCCGGCCCGCGGCACCTCTGCCCATAGGCCTACGCGTACTGGTTAATCGAGAGAGTCGGGACGTTTCCCGGTGAGCCGCATGATTTTTGGGCCGGTGTCCTCCGTGAAGAGAGAGAGAGGGAGAAAGAAAGAGAGAGAGAGAGGGGGGGGCCCGGCTCATACTGCTGGAGCAGGCAAATGTGCGCACAGTGATGGGAGGAGAGAGCAAGCTGCTGCCTCAAGTTTATGATGTGATTCACAGCACACAGCGCATAATCAAAGACTCTTGACACATTTTGGAGACCAAAAACACACTCCACATACCATAAGCTCTCAGCCAAACTTTGTTTCAAGTAAATCCGTTGGATATTCTCAGAGTTACGAGCAAAAACGGCAGATGAACAAACACTTCAGCCGATCTATACGCGCGAATCACCGCGGCGGAGCGGAGCGCATTTCCACAGAGAACTTGACAAAAGATTCAGACACAAGTTTGTCTTTGTGGGTCAGAACGCGCGTTATGTGTTTGTGTGAGCGCATGATCGTGTCTGTGTGTGTCCAAGCGCGTGCTTCATGTGTGTATGAGCGTGCACTGCAGTGGAGCAAAGCAGAGGTCAGGAGGAGGAAAGCTCCAGACTATGACCATGTCGTGACTAAAATTAAGAAGTTTTCTACCTGAAGAGAATGTATGAGAGGTGGAGTAGGTTAAAAGATAAAATAATAACAACAAAAAAAATTGAGAGGTGTCCTGGGCGGGACTCGAACGTTGGTGCAGAAAAGGCGAAAGATCGAGCGCGCAATTCTTAACCATTCAACTACCTGCTAAGTCACGTGCATTGACGGACAAATGGGCCAATTTAAAACACCCCCCCCTCCCCGCCGTCTGCCGCCACACTCTCAAAAATCCTAGCGGAAACCCTGGTGTTGTATACTAGAATGTTGAAAAAAGGAAAACAATTAGAAAGTTGTTTAAAGCAATATCAAGCCAAGTATGTGCACAAGCCAGAGCTGTAGACCTTTAGTCCTTCAGTCGATTAACTGGTCAATGGAGACAAACAGACTTTGTCACCTTTTTTGTTTTTTTACATAGATTTATATTATGATATGTCGAACTAATGAGGACAGAGTATTGGTGTGTCCAGACTTTAAATTGTCTGGTAATATCCTGACTGTTGTACACCTAGTCAAATATCTTGGGCATATACTGACTGATTGTTTGTTGGATGATGATGACATCGTCAATGCCGCATGTTGTACATTCAGGCCAATGTCCTGTCCAGAAAGTTTGCATCCTCGCGAGGCCAGCAGAGTCCGTGCATACGCATGCATATTCTGGAGGCAGTGTGAGTGACGACCGGGCCCAGACGGATCCGGATCTGGAGGCAGTGTGAGCCCAGTGTAAAAGTGGCATATAATGATGCGCTAAGGGTTTTGTTAAAAAAGCCTAGATGGACCAGCGCTAGTGAACTTTTGTGTCCAACAGAATTGATACACTACTAGCTATCTTAAGAAAGCTCAGGTATAAATTTATGTGTCGGTTGAATAACTCTGTAAATGTGGTGATTTTATTATTGACCAACACTGGAAACAGTGATATTCGCTTTACATCTGCCCTCTGGAAACATTACAACTGTCTGCTGTAGGTTTCCGTATTGTTGTTTTATATGTTTTTATTGTTTGTTTATTGTTTTTTAATATGGACCATGAGAATATCTATCTATCTATCTATCTATCTATCTATCTATCTATCTATCTATCTATCTATCTATCTATCTATCTATCTATCTTGGAACAGCAAAAAAAGTGAATTTGGGACTGCATCATTGGTCTAATCTTTCTATGTATGCGATGTTTCCGCTTCATTTTTTATACGAAATTTGCGTAGACTCTACATTTTTAGTCTTTTTGACCACAGTTCATTTCAAATAAATGTTTAGATCAAAAGTTTTAAAGCAAGTTTTAGCAATTGGTCAATGGTTCTCTGCTCTGAGCTGTATTGTGAATGCAACGCAATAAGACTGGCAGCAATAACATCAACATCGTGGCAATCCAACGACAACCACAAATATTGAATCTTCAACCAAATTGTGTTGCCAGCTGTGAAAGTGTGGCCCAGCGTGGTGTGTGTGGAGGCCAGAACAGATGACTTGTCACGTCCGTCTCCAAGGAGGTGCATCTTCATTAGGAACCAATCAAAATCCAATTACTGCAGTATCTTGGCGTATTAGGGCCCTAGCATTAAAATGTTATGCAGTGTGCGAATATATTTCCAATCATGGCACACTTTAATTACCATCGCGCAGCACCAGGCCACACTCTGGAGCGACTGAAGGCACAAACCATTTCAGACCACAGGAAGAACGATGAGACTCAGGAGAAATGCAGAAATGAACTGATATTTTAGTGACTTTGAGTTAAATTCTACTCATCCGAAGTGTCCAAGATTTTATTTTCTGGCCTATAATGGAGGATACAGACGTTTTCAACACTGACCAGGGCCTGTCCTACTCGATGAGCAGACCAAGCAGCTGCTCAGGGCCCAAAAACACGTTTCCATTAACCTGGATCGCTGGACTGGTTCGCTTTGGAGAGCCTTGAGTCGCTTATCCAGACTCTATGTGACCAGCTGACATCACTCAAACATAACATAGGCTTTCTTAATCTAAGTACTTCACAAAAAGGTCTGCCACTATTCTAAGACTGTGGTGCTACTTCCGGTGTGTTGGCACCTTTTTGGATTTGTTTCACTTTTTTTCAAAGCCTCTGTGACTACCTGCTGCATTTTAAACTTGTTTTATTCAATGCTTTGAGACTGGATCATGTTGAACACATTACACACAGGATTTACAAACAGCTGATGCTAATGTGCTAACTTTGCTTTGTTACGTCTATTAGAGCAACAAATAAAGTTGTTTGTGACAGGATCAAGTCGATGTTTCCTGTTTCTAAATGGTCGTTTTCTCTTGTCCAATCTTCGTGCCTAAAGGGGGTCCCACAGTAAGGTTTGCTCCAGGGTCCAGGGGGAATGCTGGGCCAAAAGCGGCTCTCTATGGCTCCAGCAAGGGGGGGAAAGGGTTGCTTTATGGTACGTTCACACCGGACAGCGTCTTGGCGTATATGCGTCTATTTTCAATGTTAATTCAATGTAAACCCGCGTCTTGAGCGTTCAAGCAAGTTTGCCGCGCGTATTGGCATCTGAAAACGAGGTGTCTTGCGGATTGGAAGCTCAAAGCTGTGGCGGCCGCAACTTCGCTCAAACCTGCGTCTGCCGCAGGAATTGGGAAAATCCATCTTTCACGCGTTGGAAGTCGGCGTCAGCCAATTAGAGACTACACTCTTATGACAGGTGGCAATTACTTTTTTAACGAAAGGTCGCTTGTTTTGGGGGCTTTTTCAAAGACCTGGCGGCCTGTTAATGCCTCAATAAGCTTCCAAACTTCTCTTCTCCCAAAAGGCGAATCTTGACACAGATAAACTGTCCGGTGTGAACATAGCATTACGCAGTGGAAACAGGGCCGTACTGTACCGACCTGAGTTTATGGGAAACAGGGCTAAAGCCACCAGAGGGCCCAAAACAGCAACTTGATACAAATAATAAAAAACAGTGTTGCATAACATTTTAGTTAAGTTAACCAATGACATTGGTTTTATTAAATTGTTAAATTGATAGTGAAAAAGGTGTTTCTCGTGACATATTTTAGTTTTTAAAATCTGATGCCATTCATTTAGAACTCGGCTTCACTAAAGTTGTTTGGTGCGACATTTTAATTTATCACATTTATTATCCCAGAAAGTACATCTTAAAAACATATGTTCGTGAATGTTAATGTGTCTTTTGTCTTTGCTGCAAGTACACTGCCACTTGGGTTTCATTATTGATTATTTACATCCCACAGCAGAAAATTAAAAAAAAAGCTTGGTGTCCCTGAAAGCTTAGATGGCTCTGATACAGATTTCTGAGGTACTAAAAAAGAAAAAGAGGTCCAGGCACTTCCACTGACTGACAGCAGAGACAGAACGTCATTCACTTCAATCACACACACTCTGTAAACACAGTCAAACACAAACAACAGTGAAAGGTGTAATGAGCCATGTTTTGGCTGAAGGAACGTGTATTGGAGCGGATTGTTTCCAATTTTGTTTCATGAAGATCTGTGGGTGAAAAGGCTCAAGATAAGGAGTCATTATAGTCAAGTTGTGTTAAAGTAAATACAAGTTCACCTCCCTAAGCCCAAATATGACGACTGCTGTGCTTCAGTGGCTTTTGCTCACTGGCGTTCCCTCCCATTTTAGCCGTTAGCTTTAGCCTTTTGCTACGTGCTTTACAGACTATCAAACATGCGCAGTTGTGTTTGACATCACAAGATAGAAGAAATCATGTTGAGTTTTGCAGATGTAGACAGCCAAAAAAAACCCAAGCAGGATTACTCGACTATTTATTAATGAGTCGGTATTTTGATGACTTGAGACTTGACTTGGTAAAATAGATTTAGACTTGGACTTGAAAGTCAGTCTTTTGAGACCTGAGAAGATTTGATGATTCACCTAAAAATAATGCAATTTCACATTAACATACTTCTCCTGTCAATTTCTACCTCTGCATTTGACCTGAAATGTATTTTAAATGGGATCATTTATAAAACACAATGAAACTGTAGAAATATAAGATGCATTTATGTAAACTGATATAAAAACTTGAAACTAAAAGCAGAGGATTTGGACTCAAATTATGTGACTCTGACTTGGAACTTGTCTCTCTTTGACTTGAGACTTGACTTGGACTTGTCTCTCTTTGACTTAGGACTTGACTTGGGACTTGTCTCTTTGTCTTGGGACTTGACTTGGAACTTGTCTCTCTTGACTTGGGCCTTGTCTCTTTTCAACATGGACTTGTCTCTCTTTGACTTGGAACTTGACATAAACTTGTCTCTTCGACTTGAAACTCCATTTGAGATTTGAAGCTTAGAATTTGCAAAATAATGTCTTGGTCCCACCTTTGTGTTTGCATTTAAATACATTTTCAAACTACTACTTCGAATCCCACATCACGTTTTGCATTTGTTTTCTATGCATCAGTATAAAAAACAACTGGTTGACAACTGGTATATGTGACCTGTGATCATTGTCGTCAGTTTGTAGGTCTGAATATATCCGTACGTGAGCCATTACTGCCCTGAGCACCTGAACGTCGCACAAATGGAACTTTAGAGCCATAAAGTATTCTCCCTGTGGTATGATACAAACATCAGCGGGAAATGGATGTGTGTGTGGAGTGGCTGATGACTGGTTATTTGTGCCACTGAAAAGACTCTGCAACTGTAGCTCCATAAATCCTGCCCCTAGGCTCCGGTCCAATCCCGAGCAGTCTGCACCAATCACACACAACTGCGATGACAAACAGCCAGTCCTGCTGTCAGAGGTCCACATGTAAAGGCGCGTGTACACTTGTCTGTCCTGTGATGATAGTTGGGACAGTGTGGATGCAGAGAGCCCCGGGTTATTTCTGCTCACAGCAAACAAAACAGTGTCAGAGGAGCAGGACTTCACAGGGAATTCTGTAGATGGTCACTTCAGCATCGGCTTTACCACATCACAATCCATTCTTCTTGTATTACATTTAATTAAACATGTTTTAGCAAAGACAATGATTAGTTTTATACAGTATCTTGCTCAGTTAAAGGCACACTAATGTTTTAGCCAAAATAGACTTGAACAGCTGCTTTTATTAAACTAAAACATTATTAAATTGTGTCTTTACAGGTTGGCGTCTCCTTAAAATCATCGCTTAAAATAATCCAGACTCATTTGAACATTTTTGTAACTTTCAGTTCATGTTGTGGGAAGTACGTAGTTGTTATTTTATGCTTCTAAGTTATTTATTCTGTGCATAGAACAATGTTGTTGTTTTTAATTTAATTTACTTATTTCTTTGGGCCTTGTACAATTACATTGATTACAGTGGCAGAGATGCTTGTCCAGACTCCATCTAGTTGAGCCATCAGTCCCTTCTTCAGGATCAGCTCTGGCATTCATACTCTTTACTTTACTAAACCACAAGTGAAAGCTAGAATCAAACCAACCAAACATAAAGTTAAGATGAACATGAAGTTACGGAGGCACAAGCGTTCTGGCCTCATAGAAAGAAGGTAATGAGATCTATTGGAGTTTGCTTGTTCTCCCTGGTTTCCTATGGCTGCTCCTGTTTACCCTACCTCTATAAACTTCTGTACTGATGCCTCCCCTCCCCAGGACTAAATGCACTATGTCTTAATAAACATTAGCCAAAAAAAGAGCTGCATTTCTAATTACAAACAAGAAACCGAAGTGCTGAACACAATGAAAATTATAATCTTTTCAATCAGGTTTTTTGTCCCTTCTTTGGAAGTGGTAACTTCATTTAGAGGAATAATTTTTTTATCAGCACGGGGGATGTGTGTGCAGACGGACAGCAGAAAGAGCTGTGGCTGATTGGCACAACATATAGCAGCAACACTAACCAGCGCTGTTGTCAGCTAACTACAAGAGTTTAGCACTGTGCAAAGACAAAAGGTATGCTGCTAAATCATCATTTGTGAATAAAATTCATACGAGTGAAAAAACGCAGAAAAAAACTTGGTCTTAAGCTTTGGGATCCAGACGTCTGTGAGACCGCTCCATACCTAATCAAAACAGCTAGCTACTGTCCTGTTTTGTTGCTTTAATCAAAAAAGTTTCCCCAGTCAACTATATGGACAGCGTCTCTTTCTGCAGGAGACATGCAAGCACTCATCAGCACTCACCTGTGCAGAGGAGTGCTTGTGTTCTGTTCTTTAGTCTAGCTTTTAGATAGAATTTCTTGATACTTGAGCAATTGTTCTGGTGCAGGGCTTGTTCTCCCACAACTGTTCCTCCAGCTCTTCTTCTTCTGCTGCTCTCTATTGTCTGAGAACTTGACATGTCAAATGTTACACATACATGATTTATACAGAATTTGTTCCCCGCCTCTATGTGATGAATGATCCCTGCATTCATGAGAGAAAGCCACACTTGACCCTTGAGGAAACAGGACAGTGTCGGGAGTCATGTGACCTCTGCACGCCTCATTTCAGAAGACACAGTCACACATAAAGAACACAAGAGCAGTTTTTATGAATGTGCCCTGGTCCCAAGGTTTAGGTCACTGAGCTTCATTAGCTTTTATTTCTGAGCTGTTTGACTTTTACCTTCACACTCACACAGAACATTTACATGACAGAGGAGATCAGAGTCTGATACATCAGCTAGTTTCATTTCACTTGGTGGAAACTGCCTGGCATTGTACTATTGGGCTTCATTTACTACAGTGTACTGTACAACTTACTACTGTACTAGTAGAGTGTAAATATGTGTGTCAGCAATCGTTGTTTTTTCTATGAAAAAAACGTACAAATTAAAGGTACAAAATCATTTTCAAAGATAATATTTGACACATAGTCAAAGAAGGAGAAAGTATCTGCTGTCTCAATACAATTAATCTGATACGAAGACAAAGTGAGTGGCTTGTACTCTTGTCTCTGAACATAAACGTCACAGGTTTGACTCCTGCATGGCCCGGGCCTTTCTTTGTGAGTTTGCGTGTTTCTCCCTGTGTCTGGAAGGGTTTCAATAGTGAATATCCTTTAAAGAGAAACTAAACTCAAAATCAACTTTTTTCATTGTCAAACTGTGTCTATGGGGTCAAATATGAATTATTTACTGTTTCCAAGCTTTTTTGGGGGACATTTTTCAGTTATGTGTGCTAAAACTGCGGCTATACTGCCACGTAGGGCAAACACATTTTCCGTACACACTGAGGTCACATCGAGTTGACGCTACAGACGAGCCGCCCAGGTGGGTTATCTAAACTCCTCCCTCTGACATCGCTGTTGTGGAGAGTTTGAAAGCGGTCACCTGCTGCGCGTATACATCAGCAGTTATTTGACTCAGCTTGTTGAGTCAGTGGTGCGAGGTGCAACGTTGCGAAGGTTCGAATCTCACGTCAGTGGAGAGTTTTTCATTTTCATTTTTACAAAATGCTCACATCATAAGCTCATGTGCCTATGTAGACTTGGGCATCTATTAAAAGGCCTCCGTGCACCTTTCACGTTTGCGAGCCTGTTTGAGGTGCATTTGTGGGCGGAGTAAATATCTGTCTGCGTGTTTAGCCTCATACAGATGCATAGAAGTGGGTCAAATGCAGACATGCTTCTCTATGGAGACAGGAAACTGTATGTGTTTACATGCACAAGAAAAATCTTACTGTCAAGAACCTGTGTCAGTGACTTTGTGGAGTTTTGTAGCAACTGCAGTGGATTTTACAGTATTGTTCATTTAAACACAGCTCAGTGTCTTGTTGGTGGAACCTCTCTCACTTGTGGTTTCCTCAAATTTCAAGCAGATTTATACTTTGACTGTTGTGACTTATGAGAAAAATGCTTAAAATGCTATTATTTACTGAAGGCATTTGACACAGTTACAACAGTTGTAGCACTAATGGCTGCTGTGCCCCCTGTGGCTGCTACAGGAGGTTATCTAACACAGGACTGTCCCAAGAGGAAAACATGAGCCCCAGAGAGTCTCTTATAGAGCCCAGGTCCTTAATCATAACTGTGGAGAGGCTGGAGGCCATGCACTGCTCCTCACACTCTGCAAACCTGACTGGTAAAACACCTAAGACCTCATTTACACATGAAGTACTGCATGATAGGGCTGGGCGAGATGTCAAAAATTAATATCACGATTTTCTTGGAGCCAGATCACGATTTCGATTTGATCACAATTTGATCCCTGTCAGTGGCTAAATCTATAATTCCTAAACATGACTTATTTTATAGCCAAACATTTTGTTCTTATTTTAAGCCAAGTTCTTATATAACCAGTCAGCGACTAACTGGAAAAACGATAAATATTCTACATTACATAAGCAATTACTTCTTAACCAGTTAAACTGACTCAAATCCAGATTAAATTCTAATCCAAGTCACTTTAAAGGGTAGCTAACTTTTTTAGTTGTAAGTAAACTTTGTGTTTTCCACCAAAAAGTCTAAGATAAATGCAGCACTTTGTGAAAATATTTGTCCACAAGGTACTGTCTGAATCGAATAATAAAGAATTTTAGTTCTAACCAGGAGCTGAATGCAGGTTCTGATTGGCTGAGCTTGGGTGGTCCTCTCCAGTTCCACTTTAAAAGAGAAAAAAGGGGTTTTAAGTCAAAATTGCAACCAACCTAATACATATTGATATTAACAATGTGTCAAAGGATTTATGAAAGAAAGTTGTCAGATTTAAAACCTAAATTGGTTTGCCGTGTGAAAATCACCTACCCACCTTTAAGTTCATCTAGATTTAGTGTTTAAAGTGTGTCAATAAATCCTCATCTTGATTCAAACAACATTTCTAAGCTTTATTAGTTTTATTTAAGGTTTCGAAAATCTAACTACATGACTATTCTGCGTTTAGCGCTGAGAATGCTGGCCATGTATGGTGCAATGTGTGCTAGCGCTGTTAGCATACCAATGAGCTTATCAGTAAGTGCCCACACTCGTTATTACAGCTCAAGTCATTGGTTTGTGCTCAGCCTTAACCACCTTTCAGCAGCAGCAGCAGCCTTCAGCGGGCCAAAGCCACACAACTCATTTAGTCCAATATTATTACTGTTCAGATAGGAGAAAACTTTATCTGTCTGCCAGTGTGTGTGTGTGTGTGTGTGCTGGAGTGGCAAACCAGACTCAGATGACTTCATTACCTGTCTCTCATTTTCCGGGACTTTATCGTGGACCCATCGCACCGCGGCTCCTGTCTCATCATCTCCCGGTTTAAAGATGTGCCATTAGTCTGACTTTAATTGTGCGGTGACTGCGGCTCAGAGGTGGAGGAAGAGCCCAAGTGTGAGCACAGACACTAGACCAGAAAGGAAAAATATATATATAAAAAGACAGTTTTACATGAATCAAGAACAATTTTGAGAAGAAAAGCTTACAAACTACATTGAACATAACAGTTCTAAAATAATGACACTCAAGGGCAGGGATGGGCACGTTTTTTTTTATCGAGGGCCATAATTATTCAAATCCAGACTAGAGGCAAACGGCCGGACATTTATTGATATGGGTATAAGAATTTATCATTGTTTCAAGCACATTTTTAATGAAATATATAGGGTACAGTGGTCCCTCGCTCTATCGCGGTTCACTTTCCGCGGCTTTGCTGTTTCGTAGATTTTTTTTAGTGCAATTATGCTTCTTTTTTTTTTTTACAGTGCGCGGTCCTATAGACGTGTGCTGTAGCGTGCTTGTCTCTCAAACGCACTGTTTGCACCGTATCACATCGCAGCATTCACAGGCAACAGCACAGAAGCTCTTTTAGAAAACTTTAAGGTTAAGGTTAAGGTATACTTTATTGTCCCGTAGAGAAATTTGTCCTCTGCATTTGACCCATCCTTCAATGCCTCTGGGGCATCTCCTCAGGAGCAGTGATCGCCGCAGTGCAGCGCTTGGGGACCTATCTCCAGATGTTGTTGCTAGGCTTGGTCAGGACTACCGTAGCTGGAGGATATTACCCTAACATGCATGTTATTGGTTGGTCTGGAGTGCCCGGAGAAAACCCACCCAGACACGGGGAGAAACATGCAAACTCCACACAGAAAGGCGGGAATCGAACCCGCGACCTTCTTGCTGTGAGGCAAGAGCGCTAACCGCTCAGCCACCGTGCCGCCAAGGCAATGTGCGGCTCTTGGACCAATTTGTTTTGGCCTCAGACTTCCTGCTAGATTGGCCCAAATTACAAAAAAGTGTTGTTTTTAATGTCAAATTTGAGCAATTCTTCTGTCAAGCATTTTGATGCCCTTCAAACCTAAAACAAATGTTAAATGCCTTTTTAAAAGTTTGGTGGTTTATTTATTTATTGACCTTTATTTAACCAGGGAAGTCCCACTGAGATTAAGAATCTCTTTTGCAGGGGAGCCCTGGGGGAAGGGTCAGGGCAGGCATTAATGGACATGTTTTTAGTTGTAGGAGGAAACCGGAGTACCCGGAGGAAACCTATGCAGACACGGGGAGAACATGCAAACTCCACATAGAAAGGCCCCGGGCGGCCCGGGAGTTGAACCTAGGACCTTCTTGCTATGAGGCCAGAGCGCTAACCGCTTCGCCACCGTGTCGTTAAAATTAGGTCAAATGCAAAATTTGAAATGACTTATATGGCCCTCTGCTCCATATAACTTTCAAAATGTGGCCCAATGAGAAAAAAGTTTGGACACCTCTGGTTTAGACAGTTTGGATCATGCAGGGGAAGCTGACCTGACGCTCGGACGTTTCTCCAGGTGAGGATTTGACTCTTTGAGCTCGTAGTTACGATGATAAGTTTGTTCACGCTTTTGTGTAGTTCAGAGATGTGTTTGAGGAGCGTGTTGTGACTTCGCTAGAGTCCAGATGTGTTTCGTGGCTGTCGGTTCTGGAGCTCGTGTGATTTTCTCAAAAATACTGTATTTTAAATATTTCAATTCAATGCAAAAATCAGTCTAAAGTTTCAACTAAAAAATAAATCTAATTATTGTCATGGAGATTGTTCTGTTCAAAAGTTATTCATCACTAATTCACATAAAAATATAGTTTACATTATCATTAGAATCTTGACAAACATGCATCTTTTAAATTTCCAGTCGCCTTTTTCTTGTAATTTAACGTCTCCTGATTCAGAAAATGTCTTAATATTCTTAAATCAAAATGAAATCAAACATCAAAAGACAAGACACATTTGTCTTTGGTCTCCCATTGACATAACATTGTGACAACCAACCAGACTTGGGGTTGGTTGTCACCGGTGAACAATTAACATTTAATGATCAATAACTTTTGATCAGAATCAGACAGAGAACTGCAGCTGGATTCATTAGTTACACAAGACTTTGAGCTTTTCTCTGTTGTTAAAATGGTTCATGTGAGATTTGCTGTTTTTGAGAATTCAAATCAAAATAAAAAATGTGACAACCAACCCCGCTCTCCCTACAGTAAAAAACTGTAAGTAGCAGACATGTTTTAACTCACTGCTGCAAACTTAAGAACAGAGGGACTAAAGTCACAGCCGTGGACGAGACATGACCCCGCCCACTTCTCTCCCTGTCCTCACACAAAAGCGCTTGCGGTGGAACTGGGAGTGTCTGTCCTGTCCTCATCCATGCGTCCTCACACTGTTCACATTTATGAGTCAATTTGTGCTGCGTAGGTTTTTTTACTGTAAAGGTTATGCAACGTTCCTTCTGTTTAGTCTCAGGGATCTGCTCCAGAGGGTTAGATTTCAACCCAATTCATATTGAAATCAGCGCTCAGACGTCTCAGAGTGAATTTAAATGTTGCAGCAGAGGGACACAGACTGTTCTTTGGGTTTGCATATCAACAAATACACGGCTAAGATAGTGTCAGGTTTGTTAAAAGGATTTTGTAGAGCGTCTAGGTTTGGTGCAGTTACTTTTATAACTAAGACGCTTTGTGAGCAAGTGAGATCTATTGAGGAGAAATGTGATTATCCTAATGTGCTGATGATGGGTCAGGTGTGTTATGTGCTTTCTGATAGATGTACTTTCACAGCTCCACAAAATGAGAACACCTCTATCATTTCTGCTCATAGTAAATTCTTCTGCTGTAAAACGGAACATTTCCAGGTAAAGAAAGTAGTCAGTCACTCAAATCTTTTCCTTGGTAAGCCAAAATTAAGAGATGCTTTCCTCATTATTCAAAATGTATTTTCATTTGCATTTAAAAAGTTAGCTTAAAAGAGCTGGATATTAAAAGATGTATCTGATTTGATGCATGTTTATTTTTTATTTAGCTTAATTAAAAAATAGTTCTACAAACCTAATCATCCTTTCGTGGCCCAACTTTTGAGAACGTGGACTGGTCTGATGATGAACAGTGACTGAGGGGTAAATGGTATTTGTGATAACAGAGCACATCATCACTTTTTAAAATACATCAAATGGACGTTGGTTAAAAAAAAAAGGGTATAAAGTGGAGTATTCATAGAATAAAGCTATATTGTCATCAGTTGTAGTTGGTTAAGGCGATAAATATTTGGAAAATTATTTTGCAAAGCATTTAATATTTGCTCAAGCCTCAAAACTCTTGACCAATTATGGAATGTAAAAACTAAATACATACATGTTCTAGAAGGAAACAGAACTCAAACGGATAAAAAATATGAAAGGAGGCTGAAAAATTAAAGTGTGCGATAATGTATTAGAGTCATCAAAGTTTGTACCAAGGCCCAGCGATCCCCGCTGATGAAACATATCTACTGAACATCTTAGAGATAAAAGAAAGTTGGGATGAATGAATAAAATAAATAGGGTTTTCTATGGACTCAACTGTTCCTGCTTTTCCTGTTAGGGGCGGTGTGTGACTGGAGACCCTGACTTAGACGGGACAACATCCTGGACAGTTACAAACTCATGACAGGGTTAACACAGAAAGACAATCATTCACTTCCTCTATTCATTCAGTAGGGCAGGACTATTCAACCAGATGTTATGTGAGTCTGGCTTCAGAGTCGGAGGTTTAAGTCTGGCCATCACTTTCAGAATAACTTGGGGTCACACCGAACATCATAAGATATGTCTTAGCACTGTAAAACAATACCTGCGCTAGTGTGTTAAACCAAAAAAAACCTTCTGGAATAAATTTAGACCATAAAAAGCGAAAAAGCACATTTTTTCCATTGCGTTGTCCTACATATTTGCCTCAGTCAGAATGTATAGGATCATTTTTCAAATAAAACAATGTCTGTGCATAACCTCTACCATACAACACAAACATAATACTCTTACATGACATGAAGATTTAGATTTCATTTCCATTTGAATGCTGTTCATGAGCAGGTGAGTTGTGTGTCATGGTTCAGGCAGACGATGGGGAAGCTGTGTGGGTTTCGTCCAGTCTCACCCAGACGTTACTATAACAAGTATAAGTCTGATGTGTGTGTGGTGGGCTGGACTGGAGTGTAAGTGGTGTCAGCGGTGCGTGGGTTTGTGCAGCTCAGGGCCTGACTGTGCTCTGGTGGATCACACTCGCTCGCCTCCGTCAGTGGGAAGGTGCTAAGAGCTCACAGATCTTCTCACATCCTCCGTTATGTGTTAGCTGTGACAAAAAAGATTAAATAAAGCCAGTTGCATTGCATATTTTCAGTTGAGATCAGATTGTGGTGCAGAAAATGAAAAATCACACGTCTTTTCCTTTTGTCGTTCAGGATCAGCACGTAAATCAGGTTTTCTTAGTTTAAGGCAAAACTAGCTCAGTCCAAATGTCAAACTGTATTATGAAATTCTATAACATTAATGACATTAAAAACAACTCTACAGTCCACTCACACCTACTGACATATGTATATAGGCTAAAAGATGGATGCTGCTTTTTTCCATTCATTCAACAAGTCTTCACTTATGGTCAGATTAAATTGACTGCAGGTAGACTGCTCTCACCCTTCAGTTCTTTAAAAGGAGAGCTCAGCCCTGATGTCAGCCGTCATGTTGCAGCACCAACTCTCACGCTATACACTCGGCAATGTGTCACGTTTGAGGGTGTGGCCTACTGAGGGGGAAAGTCATGGTTGTTAAGACTCTGGGAAGCAACATTTTTACCTCTTTTACCCCTGCCGTACACTGAGGTCAAGTTTGGTGTGGGTCGGCACTCCCGCGGCTCCTGTAAGAGTTTAGGGAGTTTAGGATATTTTTCGCCCATAAAAGAACAGGCCACATATAAGGAGATTTACATCACTTATTTGTCTCATAGTCGCATCATATGTCAGAAGAACAGAGATGACACAGACAGCAGTGAGCAGAGAACAGTGCGTGTGTCATGTGATCGACGCAGAGTGTTTACTTTCATGTGCGCCGTTATGAAAAAAGCAATGAAACACGAGAAGATTAAACCAGGTTTATGAATGTCACAGGAGAACACAGGAGCTGTTACACTGACACATGTGGGGCTGAAATAAAACAGTTCCAACATAGTCCATGTTGGCCATGTTCTATATAGGCTGAAGTTGGTGCTTCTCTCACATCATTGAAGAAGCAGGTGTGTTGGAGATGACGTGTGTAATGCTCGAAAAAAGAATTCTGCACTTTGACTACAAGCACCAAGTGTTACTTTTATTTACAGATGATGAAGCAGTGTTTCTTCTATATTTTACATTTAAGAGTGTCGTCACAAGGCCAGATGCTTCTTTTGTTGTCACAGCGACGCACAGACATAAAGAGAGAAACAACAAAAATTCTTGTATGAAAATCCTTTTGTAAGAGAGGCCACGCTTCTCCAAACTAATAGAGGGGCACATCGGGCTTAAAATCAGGCCCAAACTCCTGTAGTGTGCAGCCAGCTTTAAACTGAGCCCACGTGGCTTGAACCAAACTTTTGAATTATTGTGTCTATGTTTTCATATCGTACTGTACAAAATACATGGTGCAACATGAACATATAAACAAAAATACATTCTGCTTATACTAGTGCTAACATATTATATTATTATATTATATAGCACTTACAACAATTACAATGTTTACATCGACCTAGTGTCAAGACATGAATGTTTACATACATGCTCCATAAAAATATGACACAAAATGTCCTCCTGCTCCATCTTAAAGGTGCATCGTGTAACTTTCTGGAGGCGACAAGTCAACGTTGCAAGTCAATGCAAATAGGATGTTAAAATCACTCTTTAGAAGATTCTTTTTGAGAATACAAAACGTATGATATAATGTGAAAACAAAGCTAAATGACCAAATAATTGTATGGCCATATAGGGCTTCTCAAAGTAAAGTCAGACATTTTTATTATTTACCTAATGTCACAAAGACATCTGAACAAAAAGAAAAAATGCTTTTATTTAACTTTTTTTTTTTTTTTTTGCCAAAATGTTAGCCTGTGTACCTTTAAGAGTCCAAGTGTCCAAATACGTCTAGGTTTACATCATTTTGAATACAACACATCCCATCACATTCTCCACAAACATCATTTAATACATCCGTCTCTCTCCTGAGTGAAAAGTGACGCCAAAGGCACCTTGAGCCCCAGTGGAGACGCTTCTGTGACTAAATGTTGTCGTGCTGGGCCTTGGGCTGTGATATTGCTGATATTAGTATGGTAAATATATAGGCCATGCAACTCATGAATTTATAGCAATCAAATCACGCTTTCTATAAATATCCAGGCAGAATGGAAGTGTGCTGCAGGTTAGAGTCAGCTCAAGGAGACCTCAGCTGCTCGCAGAAGCGCAGATTGCTGCTAATGTATGAAATATTAGTGTCTGAGATGAGGCTCCGCGAGGCCAGGCGGAGGCAGAAGCAAGAGTCGCTCTGTGTGTCTACTTTAACGGCAACTACATCGCTGTGAGGATTCAGCTGGAGCCAGGAGTGTGTACAGCTCAGATACTGTAGGAAAGCTTTTGAATTTTAACTCTTTGGGTTCGTGAATCAATCCAGTATAAGCTGAAAAAATGCAAGTGCTATTTGTGAGCGTTTTGCACAGATTTAGCTATTAGGATTCACATATAGTGTACAAAGTAGATCAAATCAAATTGTGCATGTATAGTATCTGATAAATGAGACCCAATGTAATATATATCATGGTTTATAACTTGATTGTATGGTATTGATATCTGGTGCAGAGCTTTTTCCTTTCCTAGGTAAATATAATCTCCCGGGTTGATAAACAAATAAAGCCTCTATTGGATTTAAACCCTTGAGAATACAACACAACTCAAACACGTGACCTCCAGGTCAGGTTAGTGAAGACAACCACAAAAGCATCAATGTGATCAAATGTGACAGATTTATGGTGTTAAACTAAAACATTTCCTCCTAAACACACTGCAAAAAAGGACTTCAAAAAATAAAAAAACATGTGCTTATTTTGAGGTTAAAAAATGTTCAAGTGAAGTCTGCCAGTGCAGTAAGAACATTTCTCTTGACAAGATTTTTAAGCAAATCTCTTCTTGATTCAAGCAATTAAGGCTTAAAACAGACACAAATTTGCTTAAAATTATTTTTTATAAGGTAAATCAGGAAAGAATATCTTAAAACATCAAATAATCTTAGTAAGACTTGGTTTTATTAAGTGAAACGATCTTAAATTTAGTGTTTTTAAGGTTGTATGGAGGATTTTTCAAATCCAACAACTGTTTGCTGTTTTTCAAATGATGAACATGTGTTTCTCCTCCCAGGGCCACGCCCTTCACTGCAACTGGGCCAATGAGTTACTTAGGAACACTGGGGGTTTGCTTGACAGGTTCACAGACCAATAGATAACGAGGTACCTCGTTATCTATTGGTCAACGTTTTACTGGCCTCATCATGTCCACAGTTTATATATTTTTAAAAAATATTTTTTTGTTTGGCATAAGTACAAGGCTGTTGCAAATCTATGCAACTGTTTTTGACCAAGACTGACAACAAACATTTTGAAATTCCTCCATACAACCTTTAAAGGACACATATTATGCATTTTTTATTTCCTTCAAACCTGTTCCAAAGCATCTCCACTTTGGACTCTCATGCACCAGAACTAATAAAAAAAAAGTCTAGTAAAGTCACACAAGGGTTGTGTGTTTTCTACATCAAACATTGAGCTCTATTTACTCACTCCAAAGAAAATTACAGAAGTTTTGCAATCAAACCAATCTCAAAACGAGTCTGGACGATTTATGGACTTAAAAACAGAGCAGAAGATCTCAGAGATCTATCTATGACATCACAGATCTGGGACTTTCAGAACTGTGTTTTTGGGAGAACAAAGGATATCTCACAAACAAAACTTCAGCAGCATTTTTGGTGAGGAAGCTTTACAATAGGATTAAAAACAAAAAAAAAGTTGATTTAGCATAATATGTGTCCTTTAAGATTATTAATATGCTTAACTCAAGTCAAGTTAGATTTGTCCAATAGAGTCTGGTCTCAACCACACAGAGCAGAGGACTATTCAGAGACACACAGTGGAGCGGAGTGAGAGGACGGTCCCACAGACAGCAGGTGCAGCCACAGGCACCTTTATAGTCCCTGCTCGTCAAACGGAAGTCATAAAACACTGCTCTGAAGATTTTACGATTTGTCTGATTTTATGAGACTCTTCATTACCGTGGGAACGCTTCTGGAGTCAGGCAGCAGTTATCAGCGCAGCTTCTCTCCACACAGACCCACGTAGACCCACACAGACCCACGTAGACCCACACAAACTCACACGGACCAGACACAGCACTGGGCATTATTAGACAGACAGCAGACCACTTTATTTATTTCACATGAGTCTTTGTGAGACATTTGGAAACAACTCTGCTCTGGTTGTTCTTTAGTTTTGTCGACAGATGGGACTTTTGACTTTTTATAAGCCTCAGGATTGTGGCTACACACATCAGTAAAATGTTCAATTGGCCAACCGTTAAACCAAGAGAGATTTGAAAGTGCTTAGTACAGAAAATAACGTTAACTAAAGAGGTCCTGTTCCGTTTTTTCTGTGAATTTAGGATTAAACTTTACTAGCCTATATGTAGATCAGTAATTCACATTTTGCTTTTGTAAAACACAAAATGTATGTAACACATATTGGAAATAGGAATAGATTCATTTACTTCCTGTGCAAAATTGCCGAACTGATAAGCCCCGCCTCACGATTTTAATGTAACAAGCAGCAGATTTTCAATTATTTATTGTTGTTAAGTGACTATGTGACTATGTTTGAACCATACAGGCTTTAAATACAGTAAATCAGAATATTTGGAATAATCACAGTTAAATACAAAGAGTGAGCGGGGATAGGTGGTAGGACTTTTCTGTTGACTCCATTATCATCTGCAGAAACAATGAACAATTATATGTACTTTTATGCTGCATTCGCACCGGACAGCGTTTAAGCGTCTAAATTTGCGCGTTAAAGCGTATTTTGACGCAGTGTATTTTTGAAGCTGACGCACCAACAGGCGCCCAAAACACCCAATGCTAGTTGAGGCGTTAAGGGACATGTACACTTTTTACTCCCCGATGCACTTCTTCGAGCTCCCACTTATTTGCAAAAGGCTTTGTTTTGCCCGTAGACAGATCACGGAGCGAGAGAGAGAGGAGATCGCCAGAGTCCGTCCCATTCTCTCTCGGGCCAACACAGAGACGCTGATGCATGCTTTTATCACCAGTCGTATAGACTATTGTAATGCCCTGCTCGCTGGTCTTCCCAAAAGTCTATTTCAGGTTTACATTATTACAAAATTCAGCAGCACGTGTCCTGACTAAGACCAGGGGCGGGACCACATTACACCGGTTTTAAAATCACTGCATTGGCTCCCTGTGTGTTTTAGGATCGATTTTAAAGTTCTTTTACTGGTTTTTAAGTGTCTTAATGGTCTTGGGCCTTCTTATCTTTCAGAACTGCTTTTATCTTATGAACCCTCGCGGACCCTGCGTTCCTCCGGCAGCAGGCTCTTAGTCATTCCCAAAGTCAGGACACACACTCACGGCGAGGCGTCTTTCCAGTTTTACGGCCCCCGTCTATGGAACAGTCTGCCGGAGGACCTCAGGGCCCCAGAGAACATTCAGGTTTTTAAGAGCAGGCTCAAGACCCATCTTTTTAGCTTAGCTTTTGATTAGCATTTATTACTTTAGTTTTACCTTGCATTTATTTATTTATTTATTTATTTTTATTTATTTATTTTTTTTTTTTTTAGGCTTAGGCTGGCTATTGATCATACGTTTTTATTTATGTATTTATTTACCTATTTATCTTTGACCTATTTTATCACTTTTAGCAAATTTAGGTTCTCCAGTGTTTCCTCTGAGGAGCCTCTGCACCAGGAGCTGTGGTCGGCTGTGGCTGTTGGACTCTGGCTCATGGGCCCTGGAGGTTTGGTCTTGACCTCACCTCTTCTTTGGGCCCTGGGCCACTGTCCTGTGGCTGCAGGCGGCTCTGCTTCTGGTGCAGACAGCTCCTCTGATGATGCTGCCTTTGGTCCATCTGTACCCAGCCAATGTACGTATGTAAATGTAGCAAAAAGTATTTTAGTGTTTGTGTAAATGAGTGTGGGTTCGTGTGTGTGTGTGGATGGGAAGAGGGGAGGGGGAGGGGTGGGGTTATCTATTGTGGGGTGTCTGGGGATTGGGGGTGGGAGGCATGTGGGATTGTTTTTAATGCACTGTAAAGCACTTTGTGTTACATGTATGTATGAAAAGCGCTTTATAAATAAAGTTTGATTTGATTTGATTTGAGGAGACAGAGAGAGAGATCGAGGCTTGCTGCATTTAGAAAACGTAGCTTATCCGATCGTATTCTTCTCCTCCAGGCAGTGTCCTTTTGCTGTCTCTGTCCTCCTCCAGTGTCACGTCGTACCGCAGGTTTAAACACGGCAACAAGCATTTTTAATAGATCCATGTGAGTGCATTGTCAGTCCAGATCATGTCCCGTGTTGTTTGTTTTGATGTGTCACAAGATCAATCCTTTGATAAAACTCTAAACAAGCAACCTTTCATTAAAAAGTTTAGAAAATAATTCAGTAAACAGTCCATTCCCTTGATGTGAGAGGTGTCATAGTCTCTGATTGGCTGATGCCGACTTCCAACGCGTCTAAAGATGGAAGTTGCGGTCGCCGCAGGTTAAGCTTTCACTTCGCAAGATGCGCCGCAAATACGCTTGAACGTGAGTTTACATTGACTGAACATTGAAAATGGACATAAAAATGCAAATATGCTGTCCGATGTGAACGCACCATTATAGTTTTGTCTATGTGTCCAATGGAAGTTCTGCAAACCTGATAAGAAATCATTTATTGCATTGTTTTATTTAGTAAATTCACAGAAAAAAAGTAGTTTGTGAAGCTTAGTAAATCTCAGGTATCGAGACAAGAACTGAATAGAAACAGAATCGTCTCATGCATATCACAGACAAAAAATGAAGGAGCCTTTCAGGTGCTCCTAGTGTGAAGTGAAGAGCCTCCCACAGACCTGCTTCATTCATCACTGTCCACTTCACCGTGAGGGGTTCAAACGCTGTCTGCAGACCCAGGCCACGCCATTCTTTACTCTATCGATTCCACCGCTCTCTCACACCGCTCTATTTTCATATTTTGATATTTTCACTTGTCAGTCTTGACCTGGATTGGGCTGGCTCGTCTGAGTGTCTGGATGAGAATGACACAGTGGGAGGTGTGATGTTTCGCTCTGTATTTATTACATCTCACACACATTCACATTCAGCTCTTTGTTTACATATGCATGGCGTATTTCTGATGGTGGTGCAGGTGGTGGTGCATGTGGTGGTGCAGGTGGTGGTGCATGTGGTGGTGCATGTGCTGGTGCAGGTGGCGTTTATGGCAGAGTTTCAGATGGTAAACTTAAAAAAAATAACTTTGCACTGGTTTAAAATACAGTGTTGTTAAATTTATTTAAAGGTGCACTGTGTAACGTCAGGAGGTGAAAAGTCAACCCTCTATAACTTTCGTCCATGGGAGTGGATCTCTTCTTCACTGTGGTTCTCCTCGAGGTTTCTCTTTTTCCCTTAGGGTTTTTTTGAGTTTTTCCTTGCCGAGAAGGAGGGTCTAAGGACAGGGGATGTTCTGGACAATCATTCATCTGCTCTACTAATAATCTGCTTTGACATGCTTGATCAAATGTTTCATTGAATGTGTATTGTTTCATTGAATATGTATTGTTTTATTTTGATTTCCTTTGCTAAATTAATAATCTTGGGAAGTCCTCAGAGACGACTGTTGTTGTGATTTTGGGCTTTACAAAAATAAATTGATTTGATTTGATTTGAACAACACAGTTCAGCAGAAAGTTAAAACTAGTGATGCACCAATTGGATGTGATTGGTTCATATCGGTGCATTTCATTGGGTGTAATAAGACTTTCTTTCTGATGTGACCTAGAATGTCTCATAATGTTTAAAATTGTATTCATATAAAGTTTTGCATAATAAATAAGTTACATAATAGTATATCAACCATGACGTGGTGGTGCAGTGGTTAGTGCTCTGGCCTCATAGCGAGAAGCTCCCAAGAGTATCTGGCAGCAGACCTGCACCAGGAGTCTGAGGGTGGTATTAAGTTTAGGAGAACGGATAAGGTTCAGAAAAGGGTTAGGGTTAGGCTGAAACGAGAAGGAATACAACATTACCACAGCAGTTTTTGTTAAGAAATGACTCAAGATGTAGATCAAAAATGTGAGTGAAATGGAAGCTAAGACTAACAGAAGAGGTGTCCAAGAAGGTGTCCAAGAAAGTCCCATCAGAAGAAATACTGTCTAGTCCAACTCTCTTTCACTTGTGTTGTGTTTGTGTAGAAAAGACCGACTCTGCTGCTGTTGGCTCTCACAGAAAACATATGGTTCAGGATTGTGTTCCAGGGACTGAGATGTGCAGACACTTGGAAGGCTCGGGCTCAGCAGCACACAGGATGTCAGCTATTTTTCTTAAATACAGCAACTGCGCCGTGTCCCATTTTTCAAACTCATTAGTGATGAAAGCTCCCCATGCCTCACTGTCACAGATTCAGAAAAGAGCTACACCGATCGCAGGTACATTTGAATAAATCTGCCACGATACTGTAAAAGTTTGGATTGAGAGCAAGAAGATCCAGCGTCTTTTTCTGGCACACCATTGCAAAAACTTTTTTCTCCTTTAGGGGTTATTTTAATTCTAATGTAGAAGTAGTAAAACGAGAAATATTAAGATTCTCACTGCTCACATCATACACTGGTTAAGTCTCAGCAGATAAGCAACAACAGTCATCTCTGAGAACCTAAGAGTGTTAATTTAGCAAACATGACTGATAGAAAACAAAACAATGAACATACAATAAAACTATAAACATTAAAAAACAGTGATTGATCAAGCATGTCAAAGAAGATTATTAGTAGACAAGCAAATGAATAATGAATAGACTCTCCTTCTGTCTTTATAGACCCTCCTTCTGTCCTTATAGGACCCTGCTTCTGTCCTTATAGACCCTGCTTCTGTCCTTATAGACCCTCCTTCTGTCCTTAGACCCTCCTTCTGTCCTTAGACCCTCCTTCTGTCCTTAGACCCTCCTTCTGTCCTTATAGACCCTCCTTCTGTCCTTAGCCCCTCCTTCTGTCCTTAGCCCCTCCTTCTGTCCTTAGACCCTCTTCTGTCTTAGACCCTCCTTCTGTCCTTAGACCCTCCTTCTGTCCTTATAGACCCTCCTTCTGTCCTTATAGACCCTCCTTCTGTCCTTATAGACTCTCCTTCTGTCCTTATAGACCCTCCTTCTGTCCTTATAGACCCCCTTCTGTCCTTATAGACCCTCCTTCTGTCCTTATAGACCCTCCTTCTGTCCTTAGACCCTTCTTCTGTCCTTATAGACCCTCCTTCTGTCCCTAGACCCTCCTTCTGTCCTTAGACCCTCCTTCTGTCCTTAGACCCTCCTTCTGTCCTTATAGACCCTCCTTCTGTCCTTAGACTCTCCTTCTGTCCTTAGACCCTCCTTCTCAAAAGGGAAAAACTAAAAAAAAAAGTCTAAAAAAAAAAAAAAAGGAAGGAGAACCACAGTGAAGAAGATATCCACTCCCATGGACGGACAGGCTGTAGATGTAACTAAGACTATAGAGTTTAAGTCTGTAGAACCAGAGTTCATTAGCAGAGGGAAACGACTCGTCTAGCAGGACCAGGACAGGCTAATCCTGAGGGAGGTGGGGCGGATGTCCAGAAGGAGGGAGTGGGGCGGCTTCAGTGTCAGTCCTAATGTTGATTTATTCACTCAAAACAGTGTGCTGATCACAAACACCAGCTGTCAAACCAATCACGCTGCTCCTCTTCACTCTCATTCGCTCCTTTCACCTTTTCCTCATACTTTTCCAGCAGAACATTTAGTTTGAAATGTGTTTGTGGGAAAAGTTTAGGGAGTTTGCTTTGTGTCCCTCCAGATGTGGCTTAAATCAGAATTCTTTTTGTCACTTCACTTGTGTCTGTTGAGTCACTGCGACTGTTCATATCATAGTAAGATCAGAAACATGTTGCACGAGGCCCAGGAGCCTCTGACGTTGTTCCCTTGTGACGATTTCTCTTAAAATATAGAAATGAACAAATCCACTTTGTGCAGAGTGAAAACCTTTTAAGTTTTATTACATTCACAATAAGATTTTACCTGCTCACTCCAGACTGATGTGTCTCACTCTGAATCGAGTTCTACATAAGATCAATCTGGATACTGCCGGAAAAACAGAACGTTACTGCAACATATGAATCTGACTGGCTAAAGTGTCTCAATGTGAAAGCAGCAGCAAAGTCATATTTTCTGGTTTAAGGAATCATTTTATGACAAAACTGACATTTTGAGTTTTAATTTGATTCTAAAATAACTTCCTTATCAAATACACAGCAGACGTTTTGTTTGTGAGATACCTTTTGTTCCCCCAAAACAGTTCTCTGACTGTTCCTGATCTGTGATCTCATAAGTATCATTGAAATCTTCTGCCGTTTTTAAGTCGATTTGATTGTGCAATGTCCTTTTCAGTCAGTAGATGAAGCTCTAACTATTTAATGATGTAGGAAACATACAGTACGACTGCTATGTGTTCTTTACGACACTTTTTTAATGGTTCTAGTGCAAAGTGGAGGTGCCGAGGAGCAGGTTTAAAGGAGAGAAACAAGACAAAAAAAGCATCGCCTTTGTCCTACATTGCAGCCACACCAGCTTGTCACTGTCTGATCCTTAAGTTAAGCAGGTGGGGCCTGGGCAGTGCTTAGATGGGAGATCGCTGGAAATTCAGGTGTCACAGTGAGACGACTGAAGGACTGTGTGCAGAGTCAAAATAGTCTGTATTTCTGATCAAATAGGCTGAAGTATGTATATCTATTGAACGCTCAATAGAGTGTGCAGGCTTATCCAGGTGGACTCTGTAAAACTTTGAGTTCATTTCAATAGGATACGACCCCCACATTGTATATTAAGTTGTTCACTGTGTTTCATCTTGCTCTGGAAAGCTTCATCTCTGTTCTTGGACGCCCCGACTGGCATCGTCTCTCTTGTCCTCAACAGAAATCTCAGTCCAGGCCGAGATGTTGGATCAAACAGACTCATTTGGCCTAGTTCACGAACCTCTCTTATCTTACTGCAACCATTTAGACTCAATTAATCCTTTTGAGTGAATCCTCCCACCAGCACACAGCCTCTGTACTTGTTAGTTCATGCTTTAATGTACTTACAGATGTGCAGATGCGATTAGGCTCAGCGCTGTTCCACAGAGCGAGCTCGTGACACCGGCCTGCACCGCTAAGCACTCTCAATGACTCATTTGTACTAACGGCCTAGTTTCACTCGCAGCGTTTGGCTCAATGTGGCCGAGGCCTCACTCCGAATTAACACTACGGAACGCTCCAGAACAGACTAGTTTCAATCATGCTTACGTTTTTGCACACAAAAATATCCAAATAGGCCCGGGAATGGTAGATAATTCAATTTTAACCCCATAGACACAGTTTGACAGTGAGTTTAGTTTTTCCTTTAACTCTGAAGACGTCACTTGGACTTGGGTCAGACTTGAGTCACTGTTTTGATGTTTTGCACTCGGCTTGATAAAATGGACTAAGACTTGGGACTTGACTTGGACTTGGAGCTCTTTTCTTGAGGTAACTTGATGCTCCTCTTAAAAAAAGAAGTAGTGTAATTTTGCATCAACCAACTGGAACATGTCCCACCTCACTTCTTTTATTAAACCAAGAAACCAGATAAATTATTTAAATCAAAGAAATTGTAGCAATATGAGATGTATGTTGTATTTTGAAATAAAGACTTAAAGATGAAGTATATTTTACACTGCAAACACAATTTAGGTTTTAAATCTGACAAAATCCTTTGACACATGGTTAGTATTGGAACAACATGTGCGCCGACATGTTGGTCCTATTTATCAGTCTGTTGTGGCAAGTGCTGTCTTCTATGTGTTGTCTGTTGGGGTGGCAGTATGTCCACAAGGATGGCAATCGTTTGGACAAACTGATAAAGAAGTGCACATCTGTGATTGGGAGGAGGGTGGACTCTGTGGAGTGTGCTGAGAAGAGGATGAGGGCTTTAATGAATCCAGGCAATCTCAGACATCCCTAGCCAGCCCTATCTCACAAGAAAGCGTACACATACCACGACATAACGCAACATGTAAATTGCGTATGATTAGCACGAGTTTACGGCTCTTTTGCGTAATTATAGTACGCGACACAGTCCCCGTTCATTTCAATGGTGGTTGTTAAGATGTGTTCTTATTTATGAAAATTAACAAAATCCTACATCTAATCTTAACCTACCCCAACCCCAACCCTAATGTTAACCATTTTAGTAACTTTTTGCCTGAACTTACCCGTTTCACCTGAAGAAAACGTCTCACGTGGCTTCAACCAAAACTCGTGGCATTTTTACGCTTTTTCATATCGTGCTATATGGACGGCGTAACATAAGTATGCAAAACAGGACTGATATCGTGCTAAAAATACGCTATTTTGTGTCGTGCTATATGTACGCCTTCTTGTGAGACTGTGTTTCCCTAGCATGACACGATATCTGCACAGAGAAGCACACGCAGTAACAGGTTCCTCTCACTGCGCTGAAGGACAGTGCGCGTTAAGAGGTCGTTTGTCCCTTCAGCTATCAGGCTGTTAACAGATCTGTCTGATATGAACTGTAATGTTATATAAGCACTATTGATGGTAATATTTTATTGTTATTATTGTGTGTGATGTGCAAGTGTGTGTTTACTGTGTGTCAACTGAATCTGTCTGTCTGTCTGTCTTATATTCACTTTGGTCACAATTATGGTCAATAAACTTATTTTTACAAACAAAAAAGTGAAACTGGAGAGGACCACCCAAGCTCAGCCAATCAGAGAGCTGCATTAGGCTCCTTGTTTAGAACTAAAATGCTTTCTTATTCAGTTCAGACAGTACTTAGTGGTCTTATTTTTTCACATTTCACACTTTGTATTTTCCTCTTACATTTTAGAGGAAAATACAAAGTTTACTCATTTACAAGTAAAAAGTTCGTCACCTAAAACTTTAAGACCCACAAGTGCTTTGATGGAAAGTTAGATGGAGGTCATAACAAAAGCCTTTAAACTGCAGAAAAGATGATGCATGGGCTTGAAACAGAAGTCATAAGTCGTCAATATGATTTAGTGCGAGTTCTAATAAGTCTTTGTCTGTCCCCATTGTATTGGCAGGATTCAGTTATTGCTCACTCTGCTGCAAAAGTGCTGAACAGGGCAGTTTCAAAGTTACAATGGAACATCCCGGAGTCCGAGCTTATGTTGCTGAATTACAAATACAAAGCAATCGACCAGAATAAGCCCCATGTGAAGAAATAAACATGGAATCTGAAGAATGTTTGTCCAAGTTTTAAAGGATACAAAAATAAGCTCTCACATGTGTTTTTTTTTTTCACTTTCTGTTTATTTGCTACTTTGTCAGATTAAAAGCTTCCTGCTACTTGTATTATACCTTTGTAAACATGATGTGAGCAAACTATCTATACGTCAACAGCTAAATATATATACATACATATTTTTTCTATTCATCTGTCTTGCTGTAAGTAATGAGACAATGATGTAATAAAAACAGATAAAACTCTCAGCGAGTGTCTTGTGTGACAGCTAGGCAGAAGTCCCAGAGATTTGCAGCTTAATAATACAGTGTGTGTGTGTGTGTGTGGGTGCATGTGTGTGTAAAAGATGGAGTGATATTTTGGACAGACTGAGACTCCACAGGGACTCATTTAGTTCACACATAACTCCAGAAACAACACAGCACTATTTATACTACGCCTGGTCCCACCGGAGTCACATGTCACTAACCGGCTCTGCTCTGGGCTGAGCGGGGTTCCACAAACAGGATCCAGCTGACCTCTGACCTCTCTCTGACCCTGGGTGCTCTGTGGCCCGTCACTCTTGGATTGAAACGTGCTGACATACTAAAGATCTCCCTGGGAGTTGATCCAATGCAAACATTCCAGGTTGGTTTGTGCAGACTTAAATGACCAGAGCCTGTTTGTGTGGCTCATGAGAAGAGTCAGAGCAACTCTTTGATTACACTGGGATCAAGTTTTCCACAATTGTTCTTTGAGTCAGCAGTGCAGTGAGCTGTGCCAGAAGCCCGTCCACTCAGATCCACTTCATTGTCCGGAGGGACAGACGCTAAGGCCAAGAGCTAAAGAAAACATCGATATGTTCATACGGCACATGTGCAAAGAGCTACACTACAGTCTTTGTGAGACTTCCAGTAACAGCTCTTTATTTAGAGCAGTGACTGACAGCCAGGAAATGCATCTGGAAATCATCTCTGCGATGATGTCAGAGCTAATAATGCTGAGCTAGGCCTTATGCTATGTGCACAGAGAGAGGACGACTCTATAGAACACGTATGGACAGGTTTATCCAGAAGTGCACATGCAAAACAACAAAACATCTGATTTTTTTTGTCTTTTTACTGATTTACTATATTCTTCCACAAAACTCATGTAGAATAACACAGGTGCAAAAGCTGCACCTTCCATTTCCATCGGTTTCCTCGTTGTTCTTTCCAAATCCTCCACCTTCCACTTCCTCAGCCCAGTCAGAGGTCTCTGTTTGACTGCTGACACTTACAGTACTTGGGCAGCTGAGGGATTCTGCACAAAGCTCCAATCACATTCTTCAGTGAACCGAGTGAAGAGATGTCCTGAGGATGGGCAGAGCTGGTAATAAGTCTTCTGTGGGCTTGAGACCAGTTTAATAACACAATGCAAAGATCTTAATTTTGTACGGCTGTTCTGTCCCAGTGACTTTGGACATTAGGCGAGGGAACACAGTCTGACGAATCAGTTGGTTTCATTTCACTCAGTTAAAAACCCGCAGGCACTTTTTTTACTTTAACAAATGATTACACGTCAGCAAAAATCTTTATAACGTACTACACACCTCCCCAAGATGCACTTCTCTCACAAATGTTTATACTGTATTTTTGAATCACTGTTGACCCAGGAAAGTGCAAAGTTATTTAAGGACATGAGACACAATTAGGAGTTCAATCAGTTTATATTTTAATTTATTTCTCCTTTTATTTTTTCTGCCAATGATGTCTACTGTATTTCTGTCAATAACCTTTTATTCTCTGCCGCGATGTTGGGCTCGCTGATGCACGTGCTGACTTTGTCTACAGTCAAATACATGATGCAATTTGAAAGATTCACCAGCAGAGGGGGGAATAGTGTAAGTACAAGGACGCAGAGGAAGTCACATGATCAACTGCTTCTAACGGCCGTCTTTCTTTTCAAACTAATTACTGGCAAAACATCTTGGACTAAAAACATAGTTGAGTAAGTTTAGAGCAGATATTTGATATTTAAAATAAAGAAAAGACGATCCTACTGGACCAGGACTCTGAGGAGAACGGCACATGCAACTTCCTCTTCTGTAAGCGATTCAAAACTGGTCAGAGCAAGTCAAACTACTGTATTTCTTCATGTTTGGAGGGTAAATATAATCTATGCCCCATGAAAGAAGCTGAATTTATAGAATCTGCATCAGTTTCATCAATTATAAAGAGCGCTCATATGAACGCAATTCATCTTATGTTAGATGTAAAGACGTGTTATTCATGAAGACTAACACAATCCAAATCCTAACCTTAACCAACTCCAAGACCTAAACTTACCCATTTTTGAACTTCAGACCTAAACTTGCCGTTAACCCCAAAAAACCTCCTATTTGTCCTCAACCACATCGCGTGTCCAAACTAAAAAAACGGGTGTGTAATTTTACGCCAAAACAGCAGAAGCATCGTCATGACACGCAGTTTGTTATGGCCTGGTATTTACACACAAGCCATGAGAACACATTGCAGAAAGTAGAAAAAGTGTTGTGCAGCCTTCTCGTCTGTAATTTTTGTTGGTTTAAAGATGAAAAAGACACTCGTCCTCATCGTTTTAGCCCTTTATTGCATAACCTATGTTCCTTTTATGACAGGATTATCAAACTGCAGTCAGATAAGCTCATTAGAAACATAATCAACATGACATGGTCAGTTTTTTAAAAAAGGTCACAGTTTGGAGTAAAAAGTTTTGTAACCACTATGCAGTTACAAATAGTTGAGGAGAGATTATGGCGTACACTAAGGTTACCAATATGCATTTACAGAACAAACGTGAATTCGAGAATTTCAGAAAATGCATTGAAGTACACCTGTGTGCATGAAGAGCACTTTTGTGACTGCCAAATATAAACCCATGAGGCAATGTATCCAATTAGATTTTAGTCAAATATTTATGATGTCCTGCATCTTTCTCAATGTACAATGTATGCAATATGTTTATTGTGATAAAAACATTGATATTATAGATAATTTTCATCATTTTATGGATTAATGTGCTTAATCCACTTGAGCTTACACTTTCTGGTGTGAGAAGCCATTTTGGAATCTCCAAGCATGTCCTACCATGGTCTATGCAGACTGCAGTGCCACTTATTATGCCCCACATTCACTGGAACTACAAGTGGTAACAGACGCCACCAGCGTGCAGTCAGAGTACATAGAGCATATTATGAGGGCACCAAGGGGGGTTATTTGGCGTACACGTTTGTGAGATGTATGCAAGAAAGAAATAGATAAACCTTTTACTTCCAAAATATGGGTAATCTTTAGATTCAGGATTAGGGTTGGGCTAGAATGATTTCTTGATCATTTGTCTCTACATACATGTTTTAGGAGAGCACAGAGAGAACATGCAGACTCCACCAGAGAGATGAAGAGATGCTGATTTGGTCCGATAAAGCGCAGCAGCAGAGGCATTAGTGTGAGCTCCTGCAGAGAGTAAACCCCTGAGCTGTCCGGCGCTTACTCGGCCCGCGCCCTCACCATCTGTCTGTTTACGCACTCAGGAGTCAGCGGGTCAAACGCAGCGGGCCCAGTGGGTGAGGAGAAGGGGACACACCCGAGCAGTGGCAGAATGTGACACAGAAAACACCCGCAGAGCTATTGATCGATGCTTGTTTACTTTGCCCAGCCCCTCTGCTCTGGGTTAGGTCCATGAGTCTGACACACAAACAAAACACACTGTAAAAGGCACCAGTGTTGGATGTTTCATTTTCTAGAGAACAATGTTGTGTGTTATTTGCATTGTTGTTGTTTTTTAAACAATACGTGAATTAATGTGTTCATTTTCCATAACACTTTAGAATGGAGATGGAACAGTTCTCAAAATAGTATCAGATCATTCTTACCAGTGTTTCAGTTTTCGCTGATGAGAATAGAAAAGGTTTAATTGTGCCGTCTTTCACAGTCAGAGGAAGTTCAGGGCATTTTTATGTTTGCTAAACAGTAAAGAGTTTTATCTCTCCGTCTTCCAAAGTCTGGTTTCTGCCATGTTGAGTGTATGAGAGTCTATGTCTTTGTGTAGCCCTGCTATGAAGGCCCAAAGTCACTAGGTTAGGATCCGTCCCTGCTACACCAATGTTTTTTTTTTTTTTTTTATGAATGGTTTTTCATAGATTGGGTTCCCAATTTTTTAGACCAGGACTCCAAGTATTCATATATTCATGTTGTTAGCTTGCCAGACCCACAGCAAAATAAAATAGTTGGCCCCAATACATTCAACTAAAAAACGATTACACTTTTCCAACCACATTTCCAGCAAACATAATGATTCCAGTTAGAAAAAGATTAAATACCAAGTTATAATTGTAATTTTAAAATCATTTCGCGACTCCCAGATTGGCTTCGCGACCCCTCGAGGAATCCGAACCCCACTTTGGGAACCTACTAGACTGTGTCTTTAACCTCTATGAGGAGGCCCACAACCTTCACTTTTTCTTACTTTATTCCACTTTGTCCACCATTTGATAAAAGTAAACTATTAAACTCCTGGAAATGCTAAGATAAAAAGAAAATTGACAAAACATATTTTATATCAGCCATTTTGGGATAAATCAGGCCCAGTTTGCACAATAAACCCTTCTTGCACATTACAGGAGTTTTGGCCCAAGTTCAGGAGACGTGGCCAGAGTGAGAGATGTGTTGTGGTTTCTCTCCTTCTGTCTGTGACTCTTTGTCAAGAGCATCATGGTGAGGTTCACCTGCTGCAAGAGCCCGAGGACCTTTACAACAGAAGCATCTGGTGCATCTGCCTTGTGACGGCGACTCATAAAATGAAGAAGAAACATTGCCTCATCGTCTGTAAATAAATGTAAAGCTTTGTGTTTGTAGTCAAAGTGCAGGATTCATCTTCAACACACCTGCTCCTTAAATCATGTGAGAAGCTCCTTTACTAAACTAGAACATGACCAACACTGTTTGTTTAAACTATTTAAACCTGCTTTAATCCACTGGTGTTTCATCATTCTTGTTTCACTTTTATAACCGCGCACATGAAAGAAACACTCTGCTCTCGATCACATGACACACACACTGTTCTCTGCTCACTAGTCTGAGTTGTCTCTGTTCTACTGCCACATGATGCCAATGTCCCTATTATAAAAGATTAAAACTCTTCTAGTGTGCAGCTGGTTAAAGTGTTCTGAAACCGTTACATCTTGAATTTTGAGCGATTTTATTCAGACATTTTAAGTAAAATGTACTCTCTGATCAAACATATTTCCGGTCTTTTCTCCCTTCATCATTCTCTCACACTCAAACCAGACAGACGGACTGCTGTGCGTATAAACTAAACTGTATGTGCTGCTAAACAAACCTCACTTTGTTAAATAGATGGCCCTGGACAGGATCTATTGAAAGTTAAAAGGTTGTTTTCTGTGTTGTGTGTGGAGATTGGCTCAGCGGGGCGACTGCCAGTGTTTGTCCTCGTGAGTGGCCAGCAGCAGGTGAAATGAAGTCTGTTTTTAATCAGAAGCCCACAGACGCTGCTCCTGCTGGGTTTAAGGACACTGGATGACTGGCCTCTTCGCGCACACACACACACGGTTCTGTATTATTGCTCTGCTGGAAGATTTACTGCGCACGGTGGACGTCTGTGAGAGGAGCTATGAATGATACATGTTTGAGCCCAAAGAATGGCTTTATTGTCTTCAGTTTGCAGTGGAATCACACACAGGTTTGATATACAGCTCCTTCATACCTGGGATTGAAGTGGTTCAGTGTTTTTCAGCCACCAAAGTAATTCATAAGCAGCTGCACAGATTGATGATGAATGAATTGACGGAATGATAGTTGGATGGAGAAACCCAGGATGGGGACTTTCTACTTTTTAAGAGTCACCGTCACAATGCAAAGTAGCCAGACATCGTTTGGCTTTGTGAAGTGTCTTGCACTCACACAACATATTAGCAGCTTAGGATGATACAATATATTTTGACAAAAAGTCTATATAACAAGTACTCTCTTATGAGAATCGTTACTTAAGCCACGCCTCCTCAAACTCGTAGAAGGTCATGTTAGCCTAAGATTCTCTTGTGTGTAGAAGGCTTTAGTCTATTTCCACTTAGATATTCTAAAAAGTCAATGTGTCTCAAAATTACTACAACATTTAAGCAAAACCTACACAAATAGGCAACAAAGAGGCAATACTTCTGATCGAATAGGCACAAGTGCATCTGCTTTAACGGGTCTCATTTATCTCATCTTAGCTCAAATGCAGCAAGGAAGTAAGTAATTTTTGTTTGGTTTTTTTTACATATTTTACAGATGGGTCAAATGCAGAGGACGAAATATATCTTAACCTGTAAATCACCAGAGTGCTTGCAAAGGTGGTGGGCAGAATTAAACACAATCAAATTTAGGTTTAGCAAACATAACTTCTGTGCCACTGAACAGGTCCTTTTGGAAAAGGAAAGACACATATGAAGCTACCTAACAACAGCACAAAGACAAGACACAATGGACATAGTCTGGTGTAAAACTGAAGTGTCGCCCGTGGAAGGAGCACAAGACTTTTTTTTTTTTTGCTTTAACACAATTATTCTGAAATTATCTCAAAACCAATTTTCTTTTAGACAAATGTAATAATACATCAAGTCAAGCATTTCTCACACAGAAAAGGTTAAGGGGAGCAAAACCTCGACACGCAGGTTCTGAAAATCAAAAGACTTATTCCTTCATACCTGAGTGTGTATCTTCAGCGAGGGCTTGATGGACCTCATCAGTTGCGTTCTCAGGATGTCTACACATTCATTGTTCCCAACATCAGTGCTCCCACAGTCTGGAATTCTTTACTCCAAACTCTAGTCTCTGTGGCTCATTTTGACTCTCTTCTGAAGACTGGGGAATGCAATCATTAACTTGTAATTGTTTTTAACTCTGTCTTTAGTGTTTATTTTAAATGATATTCTTACTTGGGTTGTGCTGTTGGAGCCTCTTGCCCAGGACTTCCTTGAAAAAGAGATCTCCGAATCTCAGTGGGACTTTCCTGGTTAAATGAAGGTTTAAAAAACAAATACATAAATGTGGTGCATATCTGCTTAGTGTAATATGTTATACTGTATGTGCATCTTCCACATCTAAATGTAAAAGTGAAATCCTCACAAACTGCAAATGATGTTTTTTTTTTTTTTAGTTTATACTCTCACTTTAGCACCTGCTTGATAAATGAGGCTCTTATACTTAGATTTTCGGTAGCAGATGATTTCAAGCTAAATATTCATGAGTTTTGCACCTGATGTTCGCCGTATATCTCCAAATATGTTTTTGTCAGACGATCTGAGACAGACGGCTGCAGCTGCTGAGGGAGAGCGCCTGCTGCACTCTCTGCACGAGACCATCCAAATCATCCAAACCGTGATGTTACACATGAGCTGCCACTTCCTCGGACTTGTCAGCATATAGTGTACAAACATATTCATATTTTTACTCCGGCAGCATCAGATCTTCAGATGGTATGGGCTCTTGTCATCGACGTCTGCGTTTCAAAGTCCAGTGAGTTGGACACAAGTCTATTTTTAACAAGAAAAACAAGCAAACACTGTCTTTATCTATAAAAAGCTGACAGCTGAGCTACATTGACAAAACGATGTGTGATTTCATGTTTTCGTTTGTTGTGGACATTTGTATTTAGAATCAGATTTAGGCTTTCACTGTATATGAGCATCAGGAAACAATCAGAAGAGACGTACTGTACATGTATTACTCTTTTGATCATATTTAAGGTCAAACACACACATCAGTCTGGTGTGTTTACGTCTCGTGCTCTGCTGCACCAGGTACATTTTCATTCTTCTTGTTCTCAAAATCTACTCATTGTTACCTGTATTTTTGTGGTGCCGTGGTTAAATGTTACCTGTCATAGATGTGCAGGAGTGGTCACTTGCTTTTCCCAAAGGGCACATTCAAATCCAGACGATAGACGAAGGGAAAATCATGCTCATTGATTTAGCCAATTCTTATCATTGCACATTAAAGCACATTTCTGTAAGATAGATACTACTTAAAATCATTTGTCCATTTATTGTGATATTTTGAAGAACAGAAGTGCAAACACATAAGAGAAATATAAAGAGTAACACTTGTTTTTAGGTCCAGGCCTGATTAAAACAGAGACAATCTGGGTTAAACCATCTCGCCAATCACCTTGTTTTGTCTTAGTTTACCTTCTGTGTTCTGTCGGGTCATGTGTTTGTGTTTCTTCATTAATAGACTTCTTCTGGATAAGTGTTTTGAGTGGCTTGAAATGTGGAAAATAATATATAAATATAAGCACAAAATAGATAATTTACTAATTTTGTTTACCATACTGGCAAATTCTGAATTCAGTGAATTGAACTTTATGAAACTTTTTGACTGACTCCAACAATCTAGTGTCTCAACTCAGTTTATTTGACTCTCTGGGTCAGGTATCGCTGGACTCCAGACAGTTCCCCAAAACCAGGAAGTAGAGGCTCTTTCAGCCTGACAGCAGAAAGAGCCACAGTTGATTGACACAAGTTGTAGCAACAACACTCGCCAGCACTGTTGTCAGCAAACTGTAAGAGTTTATCTGTGAGAAAACAAACGTTCTGCTGCTAATTCAACATTTGTGAATGACATTTGATTCTACGACCCTTAAAAGTTACACTCAGGTGAAAAAACAACGAGAAAAACACTCGTTGTGTTCTGTCTTCAAAGACAGACAGACCGGTTCAGACCTGATCCAAAACAGCTGCTCTCATCCCGTTTTCTTATTTTAATCAAAGAAGTTTCCCCAGCAAACTAGATGGACAGCGTCCTTTCTGCAGCGGGCATGCGCATTTGAGCGGAAAATTATTGACTGATAATCCCTTAATAGTCGTCCTACTTAAGAGGTGCATTGGCTGGAACCAACTCAAGTACCAAAAGACTGGATATAATCTCTTCCTCTGACCTTGTGTCAAATATAAACCTATGATATTGTACTTTAACGATCACTGACACATGTTTACGCTCTTCTTATAGATTATAAAATGACCAAAAAGCATGTGTGATGTCAGATGGTTTCTACAAAGTGAAATGAAACCAGCTGATACATCAGGCTCATTGAAAGGTGTTTAGTGATGCACTAATACGACACTGGGATCAGATCTCGGTGCAGATCCAGGACATTTTGCGGAGTATCGGCTCCATGATATCAGTTCAGCCGATACCATAGTTGTGCCTTTAAAATGTCCAATTAAAGATTGCATTATAAACAACAACTACACAACACTAAATCACAAAATGTCTTATGTTTTGGTAAGAAAGAAAAGCAATTTCAATCCTTACACTGGTGTATGTCGAGTATGGCAGATACTTAAGGACGAATCAGAATCAGAACTGAAAAAGCTGGATTTGTGCATCCTTGGTGTTGCGTTCTTAAAATTAAGAAAAGCATGATCAATATCAGCCTACCTTTTAATAAATGACTGTAACTAAAGACAATGTGTCTCATTTTTATCACTTTGAACAAACCTGTGTGCTTTACATGCTGCATTGTTTGAGTATAATAAGCCCAGGGGCTGTTGGTATTTAGCGTTTGAAATATAACAATTTAATATGCGGTAACCCCTCGATAGGTCGCATATACACACTTAAGTCATTAAAAAGCCCTTGATATGCCACATACATTGTCTCTCAAATCTTAGTCCTTTACACTGTCGATTTTTGTTCAATTTCCCCAGACACATTCCACCAAACAGCGGCTAATCCATATCTGTTCCAGGAGGGCTTAACACTCATGTCATTAGCACAAGCATTCTAATCCAAATCACTTTTTATAGATTCAGAATGACTGTTTTGTTGACAAATATTGGATAATCCACTTTGGGGCGAGATAGCGTAGACACGTCTTCCTTATGTGTTTATTTAGACTTTGGGGTTTCTGCCTCTCTCCTGGCTGTTGTCAGTTGCCATTTGCTGCCTTCGGAGTAAATAGAAAAGAGATATATGCTGGTGATTCGGTGTACGCTGACAGGAATGCCACAACTTAAGCAGCAGCCCATGAAATGACTTACTTTATCATAAGCCGGCAGATAATTGTTTTGGTCCTGGCTTTTCCGCATCTGCAGAGTGTTGCTGAGAATGAAGGGCAGAGGCTGGGGGGGAGGTTTGGGGGAGGCTTTTCTTGGACGGTGTGAGCTGCATTTGTAAAGGTCCGTCTCTGAACACAAACACAATAGGTGTCAGTCTCTTTGTCCAGTCAGACGCACGTTTTCTTTAGCCGAGCTGTGCCACTTCCTCTCAATCTCAATTCTCTCCAGCTTTAGATCAGGTATCACAGGACTGCAGACGGTTCTCCAAAAGCAGGAAGTACAGTCGGCCAATCAGTGAACAGAGATGAAGTGGTTAAGATACCAGACTGTTTATGTTCTCCTCTTTGACATTGTGTTAGATTTTAAGTTGGACTATGTATGGATTTGGAAGTTTGCTGCATAGAACAACGGACACACAAGTTTCTGTTCTACTTCCTGTGTTCCTGTGACAGCAAAAAGCAGTGATTAATTGAAGCAAAAAAGTTTGACCAAGTAGGAGCAAGCGAATCTGGATGGTGCGATGTCAAAAGTGGAATGAAACCACTTGATGAATCTGTCTACGTTTCTTCCACTTTCCCTTGGACAATACTTTGTTGGCCCTCAGAATTCTGCTAAACTGTCCCAAATGACAGAAATTGATTCATTTTTCAGTTTGATGTTATAGAAACCTAAAATCAATACTCAATGTTATTTAGGTGCTGTGACTCATCAAGACAAGCTTTTTTTTTTTTTTTAGAATTCACTTCATTCTATTATCTATATATGCCCTCTGCTACAAAAAAGTTTGGACATCCCTGATCGAGAACTACTCAAGTAAAGTATTGTTAAAAAAACAAACATACAAAAAAAAAAACTTCTGTTCTGCTGAAGCTCTTTACTTTGAGCAAAAACAGAGTGATAAATGTTGTTTGAAGTTTCAAAGGTTTGGAGTATTTTAAGTGAATGCATTGGATTTACGTGACCTTTTTCCGGGACACTCAAAGATGCTTTTTTTGCCATATTCATTCACTCCACACTCAGCAGTAGTGAGTTTCTACTGTAGCCACATCTGCCATGAGGTGGACTGATGGAAGCAAGGCTGCCATTTAGCATTATCTTCCCCTCTGACCACCACCAACTATTCACACACACCAGATCCAAGTCTTGATGTCGTCTTATCAGTTTCTCCTCCAGTCGTCTCATTGTGGCTCCTGAGGTTCTAGGGTCTCCCATCCATGTACTGTCCAAGCTCAACCTGCTTAGCTTCTGAGCTCTGATGGGATCTGGCTGGTGTGTTCTCTTATTAACTTGTTCAAAGACACTGGCAGCTGGACTTAACCATCCTGTGTTTGAAATGTAGGCAGTAGAAAGTATTTATATTTCGAGCAGATGTAGTTGAGTAAAAGCACTTAGATGTCAGATGTGACTATTATTGGCTCCATGCTATTGTTGGAGAAAACTAAGATGATGCTTCAAGCATGTACACTCTAGAAATACAATATGTACTAGAGAAAAAAAGAGAAAAAGAGAAAAGGACACAGCAAGCTTCAACTATCAATACATTTGTTCCTGAATGAAATATGGAGCTCATAACATAATCCACTTAAAGGGTCATAAGTTCAACTTTTTTTAGGCTGCAGTCACAATACAAACCAAACAAGACTCGGCTCGATTGGGAACCAAACAGTTCTCTAAACTGGCCCAGTTCACTTCGTAATACACTTTTTCCCAATCGAACCATCTGCCTTTCACCTGGAGAGGCGCTATGGGACAGAAACATGTGACACAACCAGTAAAGAAGACACCCGGCTTCTCTGCTACATCAGAAACAAACACGCTGCTGGACTTTATATTTTCTTTATGGATCGATCCAACAACTTCTCTCACATGAACAGGCCCAGTGTGAGTGACAGACGAAGTGTCGGAGCAAAGACAACACTTTCACTTTCACTTTCACTTCAGAAGACGAGAGAGGGGGCTAGGCATTTTGTTCCAAATACCCAGAGTAAAACATAAAACATTTTCTTTTAAGAAAATCTGTCATCTGCTCATTTAGCTTTATAACTAAAAAATGTGATCAATATAGACCATTTTCCAGCAGTAATGTGAGCTGTTGTGTTATTTTCTGTATTTGCTTCTATCTAAGATTTAAAACTTAGGTTTTTTTGTAATAAGAGGAGATGAGGGTGAAATACGGGCATGTGATCATAATTAAGTTTGTTTGCGCGTTCACAATTACTCAATTGAATTGCACTATCCAGGCAAACAAATCCTGATCCCATCCAAAAGTGTATTGTGAATGCAGCCTTAGATTATTTTGGATTTTACTCAGGATATTGCAAATCACAACATGAAAAATCAATAGTATTAAAGCTTGCCCTGTAGGTCTTCAGGTTCTCTTTGAGTTACTCTGCAACATGGCCGCCTAAAACTCATTAAACAAATACACTTTTCAACAATAAATAAAGCTCAATAAAGGGCAAGTGTCTCAGAGGAAGGTCATTGTTTAATCAGATGACACTCACAGACTCATAAAAGCTGTTGTGATGTGTGAAATACTTACCTATCGATATCTGGCAGTGAGCAGAGCAGATCTCGCATTAGCCCTGCAGCTATCTCCATGTTAATGAGGCTCCTAACACAGAGGCAGAGGTGAGTGACCTCTGCGCCGCCTTAAAGCGCTCCCATTAACTGTAATTGTTTCAGGCAGCTCAGACGCCTCGTGTCCGTCAATACTGCGATCAATAGTGCCATTGATTTGAAGTATGTCATGTTTAGGTGCAGATTAGAGGGAATGGAAGGGTCAAAAGCAGAGGCTGTCACCACTTTCTTCATCAGCCTGGTTCATTCACACTTTAAGTCATCCTTGGCGTTTGGAATAAATTCATTAGATATTGATCATGTAACCTGGAATTACCAGACTGAACCCTTCTCCACACATTAGCACACATAAGCCAGGTTTCCATTATAGCCTGGATACTTGGAGCACTTTGGACTGGTTGTAAAGAACAGATATTACACATTTTTAGTGTTGTTCCAGTCCTTGTGGTGAATGTTACTGAAAACACAAAAGTGTAGTAAAGCCCAAAATAAACTCATGTTTCATGTTACTGTTCACGCCTAATATTCTCCTCTGATGTTCTCCACTTTTATGATACACAGTTCTGATTTATATCGTGTCTCACTAAAACATAAAATGGGCTGCTTTGACGGTTACGCTGAGCCATTGCAATACTAGAACTGATTTTTTTTTTTCCATAATCTCCAAAATACATATTGCTGGATATCTGAAACTTTACACAGTTGTTAAATGAATCTAAAATCTGAAATCCTGGTATTTGGTGAAAACTCTGATGTCAATCTTTTTGGGCCATCAAGTAACTTTTGCCACCAATCTGTCAGAAATGTTGGTGTGATTCTTGATGATTCCTTTAAGTTTGATCAACAAATTAGTAAGGATAAACGATACCTTCCTTTCAGTGACTTGGAGCGTGTCATTCATGCTTTCATTAGCCGCCGCTTAGACTATTGTAATTCCCTGTATGTGGGATTGGACCAGGCCTCCATTCATCGTCTGCAGTTAGTCCAAAATGCTGCGGCTCATTTGCTTACAGGCTCCAGGAAGTATGAGCATATTTCTCCTGTGTTGGTCTCTCTGCGTTGGCTCACTGTTAGCTACAGGATTGATTTTAAGATTTTGTTGAGGGTTTTCAAATGTTTGAACGGACTGACTCCTCCTTATGTTTCAGAACTTCTGTCTGTCCATGTTCCCAGTCAAGCGCTGAGATCAGCTGGACAGATGATCTTAGATGTCCCCAAGTCTCGTCTAAAAACCCGAGGAGACAGAGCTTTTGCTGTGGCAGGTCCTAAGCTTGGAATAGCTTCCTCTGGTGATTAGATCAGCTCCATCTTTGAATATTTTCAAATCTTTGTTGAAAACCCACTTATTTGCACTGGCTTTTAACACTAGCTGAACAGATCATTTGTATTTGTACTGTTTTTTCCTTGTTTTATGTGCAGTCTTGTGTATGTTTTTACTTCTGTACAGCACCTTTGTGGTTGTTTTAAATGTGCTTTATAAATAAATTTGACTTGACTTGACAAGATAAACATCAAGTGTGGTGCATGTCATAAACATACAATGAAGTATGTCTTTTCTTGGGCCTCTAGAAGTTGAAATATTTAGGTGAGGATTAAAAGTTTTTGAGCTTGTCTTTTCAATTGGTTTGAAGCACTGACAGCCTTTATGTGCATATCTCCAGAAGGCCTGAACTTTAAAATGATGCATCACATCATATGGACTGGAAACTCTTCTTTTAATAAGCAATATCATTTGGGCTTGACAAACGATTGTGTACAGGCCCCAATGAACAGGGTGGTATCAGGTCTTAGTTAATCATCAATATTATTTAAAATATTCCAAGAACATTAACCATTGTTTGCTGTGAAATGTATAAACATCAACATAATACATATTCTTTACTGTTCACGCTAACATTCTCCTCTGATGTTCTCCACTTTACGATACATTTCTCTCTGTCGTTCACACATATTTACGCTTTTCACCTGCTTCTCTCTCAACTCAGTCAGCCTTTTGTTTGTAAATATTTAAAAACCATCCGCTGTGGGAATCTCTCATTGATTTATCTGTCAGAGTCTGGTTCATTTTTAAAGAAGGTAAAAAGCCATTCTTCATGTGTAATTTCGTTATAGATTTTCAGAGTGATGTATTTATGGACTAGAATCTCATAGTTGAAAGTCCTCACAGTCACAGTTTGCGTACAACTATTGAATGGCCTTTAGCATAACAATTGTCTGGTTTACTGCCAATTAAAGCAGCAGAGGAAATAAAGACTGTTTGTGGCTAATGGAGAGCCAAACACAAACTGTTTTTGGAGCAGCTAAAAAGGTCACAGAATTGATAAAAATGACATATTCTTATCATTTTCTAATAGCTTCTTCACAGCTGAATGCTCCGAGCCAACAAAACATTTTAATAGGACGTGTGCTGTCAGATTGGACTGTAAAGCGGCCCGTGAACGCACTAAACCACAGCCAACAACATCATCCACCAGCCCAGTCTGCTCTGTTCGGCTCTATGCACGGGCCCCTGTGGAAGCTGGGCTGAAGCCTGTCCCACTGGCAACGGAGACACAATACTATCTAACAAAGACTTTATGCAAATGTCAGAGGGGTTTTGCAGCAATAAAAGTGTAAAGTATTAGTCATGGAGGTCAGACCAAGTCAACATCTCCTGATCTCTCTGGACAGGCTAGTCTCTAAAGAAAACGTGAATCCATCCATCCATTTTGGGATGGATGGATTGCATTTGTAGTCGGGTCAGGAGGAAGCAGTCTGAGCAGTTAGGCCCAGACTTCCCTGTCCACACACACTTCCTCCAGCTCTTCTGGGGGAATTCCAAGTCGTTCCCAGGCCAGTCAAGAGACATAGAGACATAGTCCCTCCAGTGTGCCTTCCCCGGGGCCTCCTACAGGTGGGACATGCCTGAAACATCTGCCCAGGGAGCCATCCGAAACAGATGCCCGAGCCACCTCAGCTGGACGTGGAGAAGCAGCGACTCTACTCCGAGTTCCTCCGTGTGACTGAGCTCTTCACCCTGTCTCTAAGGGAGCGCCCAGCCACCCTGAGAGGAAACTAATTTCGACGTTTGTATTCGCAATCTTGTTCTTTGGGTCATTACCCAACGAAAACGTAGACAACGCAACAAATTATCAAAAACATGATGATCATGTTTTCACGCCTTTTTTACGTAAATACTGTATGAAGTAAAAAGCCAAAACATAAATCAACCACAAATTTTTGTTGAAGCCACATGGGTTTAACCTGTAAATCCTAACCCAAACCCAGTCCTAAATTTGCCCATTTCAGTAACGTGAAGCCTAAACATATACAGTTAAACCTAAGAAAATGTCGCCACTTGGCTTCAACCAAAAGGCGTGAAAACGTGCTTGTTTTTGATATTTTGCTGTATATCTGTGCTTTCGTCGTAAACTATAATGTAGCCCTCTGAATTGGGCTGTTAAACCAGTGGTTTTGACCAAAAGCCAATCCAGCTGGTGGGATCTTAGATGGATTCTCTTCAGTTTGTGAATTTGCAAATATTGAGAGAATTCATCAGCTGGTCATTGTAGAAAAGATATGTCTCTTAAAAAATATATATTCAAACTGGGAATGACTTCAACTGTTAACTTCTATTGCTCCATACATCTATTGGAGTCTCAAAAAAGTGTAAAGACATAAAAACAGCTCCACCCACAGCAAACATGTAAGAGAAGATCCCAAATCAGACACTTCCTTTTTCCATAACGGGACATTCCCACTTTGAATCGAGCGGAAATGACTCAGCCGCAGAAGTAGGCCACGTCTCTCACCGCGCACCCTCCCTCCCCTCCTCCCCCCACGGCCTTCATGTGTGTTATCATGGCTTATAGGTTCACCGCCAGAACTACCTCACAGCGCATTCCACGGTTATGACACGCTGCGCTCCTTTCTGTCCCACATCTTCTGGAGGAGCGGTTAAAGGGCCAAATTAGACAGAAGTACACAGAGTTCTTCTTTATTGTCTCCGTCTTTGTTGCGATCTGGGGCCCCGCTGTGTCAACACGCGGGCGCGGGCTCTTTGAACGCGCCTCGAACAGCCAGCGGCGCAGAAGTCTTCCCGAACCGCCGAGCTCAATGGAGGAGTGTTCAAAGCACAAACAACCTGACATATTCTTTCATATGGATTTAAATAAACGTTCCATCACACCGCCGAGCAAAGCCGCACATGACAGTGAGGGTTCTGGGGCTCTTATTATCTCCAAGTCTTGTGTGAGAAAAATCTATTCCAAAATGGTGCATTAGCATAGAAATTCTGTCTGATTTATGTCTAATGGAAAGCAAGGTGATGTTTGCGCAGAAGCTGGGGATTGCATTTACTGTTTGAGAGGCAGTTTTAATATGTAACCTATTTTCACTGCTAAAATTATTATATTTATGTCTCATCAACACTTTAGAAGAAAGACATAAACAAAATACAACTTTTCACATGGTTAAACAAAACCTATCTAAAGTAAGATCTTTCACAAAGTATTCAACCGGCCTTATGTTCCAACAATGTTCATTTTGTCTTCCTTTACAAAGACTTTCTGCCTCTTGTGAAGAATTCATACTGTCTTCTTGTCTTAAGTTTCCAAAATTGTTTTTCTTTTTGTCAGACAGGAGTGTTTCTTTACCTGCTTTACATGTTTCAGCTACTTCCTGTAGCCTTCCTCAGAAGCGTCACTGGTTGTATGGTGACGTGTCTTGTAGGCTGCTTACACGGTTTTGCCAGACAATAGAGGGAACTTGCGCCCCTATGTCTGGCGTCTTCTCCAGGACTGATCCCATGTATGTGATAAGGTATAAGCTCCCTCATCACGATTCATGCTGTGAGTTCCTCGTTTGCGGATCTCGATGGCCTCCCTGATCCAGCGTGGTATTTGTTACTTTCAACACGGATGACCCTGGCTTTCTTCCAGTCCATGATGTGGTCTGTCTCAGAACCACATCATGGACTGAAGAAAGTCTCAAACCACATACCTTATACCTTATCACATACATGGGATTCAGTCCTGGAGAAGACGCCAGACAGTGGGGGCGCAAGTTCCTCTATTGTCTGGCAAACCGTGTAAGAGCCTACAAGACACGTCACCATACCAACCAGTGACGCTCTGAGAAGGCTACAGAAGTAGCTGAAACATGTAAAGCAGGTAAAGAAACACTCCTGTCTGACAAAAGAAAAACAATTTTGGAGACTTTCTGCCTCGTTCATGACACTGTTCATGTTTCCTAAAGGCCTTCTTCTAAACATTTTTGGCTTTCGTAAAATTCAACAAATCCTAAGAACGCTACACTCAGAACTCACTCGTAATAATAAAGCGATTTTAGAATATTTTTGCTCATATATTTCAATCATCAATTTTTCCAATTTATTTATTTAAAGCTAATATTAGCAGCTAAAAGAGTGATCAGTGGTGATAAAAGCACAAAGTCTCCTTTAACAGATATCAGCAGCTCCAGAGCCAGGGGAGTTGACAGAAGGGGGCAAAGGGAGCTTCTGTCCTGGGACCCAGAGGGAACGCTCCATCAGTGTGGCTGATGTTGTTGGTGTCCTGCTTTCTGATCTCAGTCGTCTCCTTAATCCAGAACCTGTATTCAAAATACAATACAAAATGTCAAATTTGCTAAAGTCCTCAATAATAAAAACTAGGCTGGCAAGGTTGACCAATCAGACTGCGCTTTAGGCGGGCTTAAGATTCTCATTGGTTCATTTGCCAGCACTATGTTCTGTGTCTTTTCAAAGCATGTAGATGGAAAATACAACAAACAAATGTGTGGGTTTTAAGACTTATGATATGAAAAGTGTTTGTGGTGGAAGTAAAAATAGACTGAGCCACGTGCTTTTACAGATCAATAGAGACATGAGCCAGACGAGTGGTGACGTCTGTCTCATGTAAGTGCAGCTGTTTTCAAGTGAATATTTATTTTTGGCTGCAAAATGCACATTTATGGGGTTTAAATATCGTTGCTATGGTTTTGAGGCATTTTGTGGTCATAATGGTCCTGCTTCCCAGTGTCATTTCTATGTGACACCAGCTTTGATTTGTCCACACACTGCTGATCACAAACACCTGCTGTCACACCAATCACTTTGCTGCTCTTCAGTCTTCACCCTCAGCACGTCTTTTCGTCTTCTTCTCGTGCTTTTCCAGCGGAAAGGTTTGTTGGAAATGTGTTTGTGAAAGATGTTTAAGGGTTAACTTCACCTCACCACTTCAAATGCAGTTGTTAGCATCCACGTGTTTGTAATGTTCAATACTAGCATGAGTCCAAAGTTAAGAGTTAACACTGTTCCTCAGACTGGTTTCTTTATGTCGGCTGGATTCTGAAAGAGCAGTGTGGTGAGGTGCAGGTGTGTGGAACAGAGAGAACACACTGATGGTTATGTTGTGGTCACGTCCTCTCCGGTTTCAGTGCCACTGCTCCTCCTGGCGCGGCTGATTACTAGGCTAATTAATTCCACATGCCCTCATCGGCTCACTCAGGGATCTACTCTTTGGGCCGAACTAAGCCTCTCTTAGTAATTGCACCCAAGCGCTCGCAGCCAGAACAATTAAATGTGCAGAGGGAGCTGGGACGGAGGCGTATGTATTTCCTCCGTGCGCAAAGACCACAGCGGAGACTCAAATTTCAGCTCAGACAGACAGGAACATGAGGTGCCACTGAATATGATCCACTCAAAAAGGAGAGGAAGAGAGAGAGAGTCAAAAAGATTTATCGCTAAACACTTGTTGAGGTCGTTGCAGGGCGCTACACTGGCTGATTGAAGTGTCTAAAATTCAGTTTTTCTCTCTGGAATGAAAAAACTCTCCCTCCAACAGAAGAGTGGAGCTTTACAAAGAGTCTGTTGTGTCGGGTCCAGGCTTTGTCCACACAGAGACAAAATGGTAATAATTTAAAAATAAACTGCATTAAAACATAGAGCTGGTTCAGTATGTGTGAGTGAAACCGCTGTAATACCTGCGATACCATAATGTGGAGCTGTGAAAGTAATAGAGAAAGTTTTTACATCCTTTCTTAGATAAAACATTCAGGCGCAAAAACATAGTGTTAGAATACGCTTTTTTATCATTACCTTTTTAAATACGTTCATTTTAGGTTAAATATGAGCTTAACATTTGTGAAAACACAATATTTAATTGTTAATGAACTTAAGCAAACAGCTCGGAGCAGGAAACTGAGGAATAGTGTTAAAATTGATGTTTTTATGAGTGTAGAAAGCATGAGGTTTTACGTGACTTTCACAAAAATAAACGTTACTAAACTTCTTAGCTGACTTTTGTGATCTCATATGATAGGTGATCTAAGGTTACAACTGACAGATAACATTTTTAACAGTTTCTGACAGTTTAAAAAGGACTGTGCAAGATTAAGTGGAATTTTAATTATCACATATATCCACAAACATTTAAATCATATTTATTCTTTACAACATGAATACTTAAGAGAGCACTGTTAACCAATCCACATCAATGTGATACTTTATACTTATTCAAAATGTTTTATTACGGCCGGAATGTGATTATTGACGCTAGATGTCAACATGGTAGTTAGGCAAAATGCACTAATGCTCCCCCTGGTGTTCAAAAGTGGACATTACTTGGATCACTTATTATTATTTTTCTACAAAGCGCCTCTTTAAACAATGAAAATATAGTCACGCAAACTACTGGCATGACTGACTCGATTTCAGCAATTGACTCAGATTGTGAAGGACAGGCTGAGCTCATTGTTGCAGTTAGCTAGCTCTAATTCAGTTAACTTCTGTCCACCGAATATGCCCAGTTGTTCTTTCAATGTGTCAGTTATAGCATGTGACCCACGCTAACCAATCAGAACGGCACTTTCTAAAGCTAGTAGAGTCTAAAGCTGATGCTAAAGATTAAAAACCTAATTAGCAAAAAGTTTATGATATGAAACTAGGTAAGATTTGTCACAAAGTCTGACCTTTTTGAAGTGTTAGGTCTGTTTGTGATTACATTGTGCTCTGTGGAAAAAATACTTCTGGACTGACAGGATTTTAACTCTGCAGAACCAACTGAGCGTCCACTACTACAACTAAAGACAGTATAAGCTAGCAATGTCCTTTCCAGATTTTTGAGTAGAGATGAGTTATTTTATCGCACTTTTCTCCATTAATTATATTTGAAGCTTTGTCAAAAGATTCCAAAGATTCTGAAGCATAAATCCACTTTCTCTTCTCTTCTGTTGGTTTTAGATCCATGTTGTTCATTCAGAATGTTTAATCTGTTTAAAAGAATTCTCCGCTAAGTTTCTGTTTACATTCAGTAACTTTTCTGCTCATGCTCAGTGTCAAGTCTTCCTCTAGTTTTGTAACTTTCTGTGTCGGTGTCACAGCGCCACACTCTGGTCAGTTACAGGCATTACTCCGGCTTCAGGCTGGTTTACTGATTTGTGTGGACGCTGACAAGACAGCTCCATTAGTTTTTAAATGTATTCTTATGTTGTCTTCGTGTGGACAAGGCCTCAGAATGCATTAGTTAAGTGTTTTGTTTGTGTAAAGGGTTCAGAGGCATTTTAAGTTTGAAAGTTAGACCATTTCAGGTCAGATATTGAATCAAAAATGGTCAAAGTTTCTCTGTTCGTCGGCATATTCTCGTCCTCTAAACGCTTTCACTATAAAAACACAGTATATTTAGGCTCAGTCATGTCCCGCCCTGGCCTGCTGTACAATTTGGAGAATAGATTCGCAGGCTTTCATTAAGACTGCGGCGAGTGGAGCAGTGAGGCAGCTGCACAGTGCCGTGAGCTCGACCAGGCCCGGGGCTTTATGTGGCTGAGCGCAGATTACTTCCAGAAGTTTCATTAGGAACAAAGCGACCGCACAGCAGCACAGCGCACACATTTTCCCTGCGCCGTCTCTTTCATGGTCACGGCTGGAACGGCTCTGTGGAAAAAGAAGTCGTCCATTTTGTGATTTCAAGGAGAAGTCTAAAGTATCTTTCACGCTGTCTTCAGAATCCGGTCCAAGATGGAGGCTCACACAGGTGCCGGTGCCTGTCCCAAACTCATCTGGAGTTCAGGCTTTGTGAGATGAATGTCACTGTCAGTGTGAGAAGAATACTTTGAAAATGTTTTATACATACTTACAATCTGCATTATTATGTTTTCTTTGTATTGTTTTCCATTATTTATTAAGTTTTGTAGTCCACATACAAGGTTTACTCTAGGTAAACCTCTGGACGGGTGTCCAGTGTGTTCTCAATTCTGACAAAAACACAAGGCTGTTTTGACCATAATGCACAACAAATAAACTTTATATTCACAACAAAACAAATGTGATTTCAGCGCCAGAATCATATACAGTGGTTCCTCGCTCTATCGTGGTTTACTTTCTGCGGCTTCACTGTTTCGCGGATTTTTTTTTTTTGGTGCAATTTAGCTTTTTTTTTACAGTGCGTGGTCCTATAGACGTGCGCTGTAAGAGTGCTTTTCTCTCAAACGCACCGTGCATCATGTGACATGGCAGCATTCACAGACAACAGCACAGGAGCTTTTTAGAAAACTTTAGACAGTTTGGATCATGCAGGGGAAGCTGACCTGACACTCGACGTTTCTCCAGGTGAGGATTTGACTCTTTGAGCTCGTAGTTACGATGATAAGTTTGTTCACGCTGGAATGTCATTTGTGTAGTTCAGAGATGTGTTTGAGGAGCGTGTTGTGACTTCACTAGAGTCCGGATGTGTTTCGTGTCGGCTCTGGAGCTTGTGTGATCCGTGGCTCTGCGGTCGGCTGTGGAGCGCAGCGGGACGGACAACGTGCCAAAAGCAGAGCGGGCGAAAGAGCAGAGCACCATTCCTCTTTAAGTGGTCACAAAAACGACTCGCGCTGTTGTATCTCGCGGTGAATCATGTGTTCATCGCATTATTACCTGTACAAAATTACGAAATTACTGGGGATCACTACTTCACGGGTTTCGTCTTTCACGAATTATTTTTGGAACGTAACCTCCGCGATAAACAAGGGACCACTGTAGTGTCATTTCAGCTATTATTTACTGCTTGTAGTGCATTGGTCTCTTGCCCGGGAAATCCAGGTACAAATTTCAGGTGGGACGAAATAATTTTTTTTTTCTTTTATGTACTAACGCATAAACTGACAAATTAAATAAAGACTTAGAGCTTATGTTATTGTTGTAAAACACAAAACAATGTGTTTGTAAAAAAAAGAAGGATTGCAAAACTACATATGCTTCTGCAGCTGTACATACCAGGGATTGTACTCACGCAGCCACAGACTTCACACCAGAGTCCTCTATCGACTCGACCACCTGACAGCAGACAGTTAAAAGTATTCTACAAAAGTGTCACGGAAACTGTAGATGCATGAACGGTGAACGCAGCATTAGAGCTGTTTGTTTAAGTTATTATTATTGTTTTTGTGTGTGATTTTTCTGAAAATGATAAAAGGCTTCAAAGTTGTCATCTGTTCAAGGTTTTAGAAAAAGTCCAATTAAACCTGATGCTGACACGGTGGCACAGTGATGTCCTCACAGAAAGTAGGTCCTGGGATTGAGAATTTCATGTTCTCTTTGTGTCTGGGTCAGTTTTCTCTGGTGCTCCAGTTTCCCCTACCACTAAAAACATGTCCAGCAGTGCCTCCCCGAAAAACAGAATCTGAATCTCAGTGGGACTTTTCTGGTGAATAAAAGGGTCAAACTAGTTTAGCATCGAGTTTCTGGATTCAGATCGTCCTACAGGACAGCTGTAAATAACAGTGTTTCCCAAGAAGGGGTAGGGGACTGTAGGGGTATGCAAGCAGCAGGGGCTCAAATAATTCAAGACTTTAAAATTCACAAAAATGTTTCAAAATTGACCACAAACAACTTTCTTTTACACAGACATTTCTTAAATTAAGACTATAAAATAATATATTTTAGAAAATATTAAATAATAACCACTGACAGTACCAGCCTGTTCTCACGCAATTTGAAAGAGCGTTTCATATGAACCAATTTTTTTTTTTGCGTGTGTATTTCACGTGTTGCTGCACCAGTTTATTTCTATGATGGATGTAAAGACTGTTACCATTCATGAATATTAACACAATTCTAATCCTAACCTTCACCAATTTTGAGGAACAGACCTAAACTTACCCATTTTTGTAACTTCAGACCTGAACTCGTTAACCCCTAAAAAACCTCCAGTGTCCTCAATCAAATCACGTGTTCCAACCAAAAAAATATAAAACATAAAAATCATCATGACACGCATTTGTCATGGTGTGTAGGTCTGTGTAGACAATACACCACTAGGAAACCCATTTATTTGGCTAAAACCTCTAGTTAGAGGTAAGATAAAACTTAGGCAGCACTCAGAACAGAAAAGGTTCGATTCCTAAACCCACTGGTTTATGAATCCAGTTTCTCAGTCCACTTCCATCTGATGGAAATTGACTTTCTGGATGAAAGTCAAATCATCACCTTGTCCAGATGACAGGTCTGTGATGTTTGGGAAGACCATACTTCAATTAGTAAACCCATGATTTTCCTCTGATAAATGTCAGATACAAGGTTTAACTTTTAAGCCGTTCTCTTCTGCTACTCCTGGGCGAGTGAGAAATTACACATCTGTTTTTGAAAAGTTTAAACTCTAAATTCCGTGTTGAAATAACAAATTAATTTCTCAGATTAAAAAACTACTTCCCCTCACTAAACAGTAAAGCTCTTTTGGCTCTAAACCTCATTTCCGTTGCCGCTCCCTGGTTGTTTTCTGAGCCGGAGAACAGACTTTAGAGCCACATCTGGAGGTAACACAGTCTTTAATGCTCTCCTGGACCACTGTGACGGTCTCCTTCCTCTGATCTGACCGGCTTCCTTTGTCCACCATTAAACACTCTCTTGGGACCAGCCTGCCTCTTCTACTTCTCACTTCTCCACAAACGCAACATGGAATTACCTGAACGCCTTTTAGCCAAACACGGATCAAGTGCAGAGCTGCGGATAAGCCGTGCATCTGAGGCTGCCAGGTGCTGCCTGTAATGGGCCACATCTGGAAGTGTGGAGTGGAGCGAATCGATGCCAGGCCTGCTTTTGTCTCACTCAACAGCACTCCACTCCATTAGCTGCCATTATGAGCCGTGACAGGCTGCGTTCTGCTTGTAAAGGTAAATCCAGGTTACAAGGTAAACGGAGCTGCTTTATGCCGTATTTGTACACCACAGGAGTGACTAATTACCTGAGCGAGTGTGGCAGCAGCAAGCAAAGAGGAAACAGGTGATGTCACAAGTACTTTCAGAAGTGTTGTGATCGCGTCTTTGCCAAAGTCAAACAAACTAACATTCCTGTTGTACATCTTGCTCAGAGGGCATTCAAGGAATGACTACATGTTGAGGAAATATAAGCATTAGACTCTCAAATCCAATGATACTTCCTCCGTAAACCACTTTGTAGCAGTGATCAAGTCAACTCTTCAATCTGAGAACCTGTACATCCTCCTGAAACATCCTTAGTTTAACTCTGATTCTGTGATAAAACTTATACAGTCAGGGTTATAATAATCATAATCATCATTATCATAAAAAGAAAGTAGCCAAAAGTGTAGTCGCATGTTTCAACTTGTTAAACATTTTCAAAATATAGGTTTTTGTCAGCATAAAGACATAACGGTGATCATTAGAAGACGTGACACTGAGCATGTGCAGAATATAAAAATTCAATCTCACAGAAGAGACACAGAAAGTAGATTTAAGCTTCAGATGTGACTGAATATAAAACACACTTCATGAAGACAAGTTTCATGGTGGATGTATTTCTTTTCCCCTTGTTTCCTGTGGCTCGTGGTGCAGTCAGGAGAAGGTTTCTGATGTAAACATCATGAAATGGTCAGTAAACTATGCAAACAATGTAGCACTGGGACAGTAATGTCACCGTCATCATCATAAAAACATAAATAAATACATTTTAAAAAGTGTTGGATTACTGCAGCAGAGACACTCAGACAGAGCTTTGAGATCCTTGCTCTGGAATCTGACTCCTGAAGCTCTCACTTCATGTGGAGGATGTGGTTTAAGGGTTCTTGAACTTTTTGAGGCCAGATACGAATCTTCAGTGTGAAAATATCTCATGGGGGAGCACCCTGGCCAGTGGCCAACTCACTGCAGGATTAACAGGCAAAGACGGACACAGACAGACAGACAACTCTCTCATTCACCAGAGGAATTTACAACGACGCTAACTGACTCCACGTGCAGGTTTTCTGAAGCTAGAAGAGACCCACTGTAACACAAGCAGAACATGCAAACTACCGCCAGAGAGATCATGAGGTGTTCATTTGGTTCAAACTGTGAGTCAAACTCATGATGTCCTTGTTGTGAAGCCAGAGCTCAGTACGAGGCAGACTATTGATGACATGGATCCCTCTTTACTGTTTCAAAAAACAAAAAACAAAGCTTAAGTGTCTCTTTTCATTGCTTCATTTCAAATCTATAACTTGAGTTGATATTTACTCAGTTATACATCGCTGTGTTGTAATCCTCGCCCCAGGTCACATTTCCTGTCACAAACCAATGCTATTTAAATCTCTCACAAACTAATGAAAGGCCATCTTGTCAAATTAATGGAAATACTTTCAAATGCAATGCAAATGTCAATGCAGCCTGCCCAGACATTAATTGTACAATCTCTGCAATACAACAGAAACCTGGGACAGACTTTCCTCCCTCTCAGCCGACACTTGAACATTCACATCAGGTACACAGAACGCGCTGCAAGTAGGTCACTTAATTCTTATGAAGTCAAACACAAATCGATTCACCCTGAAATATATATGAATTTCCATTTGCAAACATGAATCTTCAATGATCCATTTCAGCATAGAGCAGAGAAACAGTGTCTTTCCAGCAGAGATTCCTTTGTAGGAGATCTGTTATGCATCTATTATACTTTGAGCAAAGTTTATTTAGCTTTCTATTGTGATTAAAATGTCCATTAAATAACACACTGATCAAAACATTTATGACTTATTGAGATCAAAATCTTTGAGATCAAAATCTTTTTACATATTCAGAAGAAAAATAATCTGATTTCATTGTATGGCGGTGAAATGAGGCTCGAAAACTGAATGAAGTTGCACGTTGTCTGCCACTTCACCATTTGCCCAAAATTCACATATGTAGTCCCGGAACAGTCCCATATCTGCCCCCTTCACACCTGACCCGGCAACACGGAATGCCTAGGCAGAAAAAATATTTATATTTGAATATTACTATTTTATTAATTTTTTAAGATGATTGACTTATAAGTGGCCTTACATATTTTGCGGGAGATGCAGAGAGCGCTTTTAATGTGGTGCCCAGTAGAATGCAGTATGCCACAGAAAAGCTGGGCACCGAAAAACGATTCCTATTTGGAAACAACCGAAAATGTTCAAGAAATTCTTACAATTTTACAATAAATAATTGTAAATAAAGATCAATAACATTTTAACATTTGCATCATGCATTTTTTGGTAAAAAAAAAAAAAGTTGCTCCAGACATTTTATTGTTAATTAGAAGAATTAGGCTAGGACTAAAAAGTACACATTTTTTTCAAGGCACACCTGGAACATCTCAAGGCACACTGATGTTCCCTGCACACTGGTGGAAAATCTCTCTCTTCCGCAAACGTCCCGATTCTCTTGACTTGCCATTGTTTTTTCTCGTCTGACCGTGTGGGCTGCATGATTCAAACACAACAAGATGCTTTCTTGTTTACACAGTTTATGGACTTCATGGGCTGGTTGGTTGTTGCTGCCCTGGATTAGCAGTCTCCTCACACAGCTGCATCAATCCTGTGTAGCCCTACTCTGCTTGGGGAGCCCGATCTCACAAGAAAGCGTACATTTACCACGACATTACACAATATGTAAATGAGGTATGATTAGCACGAGTTCACAGCTGTTTTGCGTAATTATAGTACGTATCACAGTCCCCATTCATTTCAATGGTGGTTGTTAAGACATGTTCTTATTTATGAATATTAATGAAATCCTGATTCTAATCTTAACCTGCCCCAAGCCCCAGACCTAATCTTACCAATTTTAGTAACTTTATGCCTGAACTTACCTGTTTCACTTGAAGAAAACGTCCCACGTGGCTGCAACCAAAACTCGTGTTTTTTTATCGCTGTGAAATCTCGTGTCATTTTTACCGCATTTTCATGTTGTGCTAAATGTACAGCGTAACATACTATAAGTACTAAAAATAGCTGTTAAGTCGTGGTCAAAATATGCTGTTTTTGTGTCATGGTAATAGTAGCCATCTAGTGAGACTGTGTTGTCTTGGGAGATGTGACGTCTTCATGGAGTTTTTTTGTTTTTGTGCCAGTCCCTGATGATTGCATTTGCACTTGCATTGGCCTCATCTACCTGGCCCAGATTGTCCTTGTTACTCCAAACCCTGCACCTGTTCTCCACCCTGGCTCCTCCCGCACTCAGACTCGACCTTTGCCTTTCAACTGGTCATGTGGCCTGTGCCTGCCAGCAAATCAACGTTCCAAGTCGACATTCCCTAGTGGATTCAACGGCCACAACACAAACTCTGCCTTAAAGGGTTTAGGTTCTCGTGTCCCACCTCAGACTCCAGCTCTGACCTTCGAATCAAGGAGAAACACTCTGGTACAAGCATGTCATTAAGAGAAATGACACGAGAACTGACACAAGTGTTTTTTTGTCACATTAGAATGAATAAACAAACCAAAATGCGTGAACAGACAATACTGCTAGGAACAAACCACGCCCCTCAAACCCCAAAGCCAGATGAACAAGACAGCTTAATAATGGTGCAGTACAATACCATATTTTTCATTTGAGATACTTATTACTCAGCTAAAAGCGCTCTTGAAAAGCAAATGATGCATCTCAAGGATCTATCTGATTAATATGAAGATGAGTACTTTTTAATTAAACACAATTCAATCATAATTCTTGCACCTCTTCTCTGTTAAAAATAAATAAACTGTAAAACCCTTATGATTAAAGACTGACACCTTGTTAAACGGAAAAACAACGCTCCTAAAACTGTGTGACTGTTGAAACTCCGGCAGCCCTTTAACACTGTTTTGCCTCGCTCTGTTTATGTGTGCAAAATAAATTGGAACGACGCCTTGGCAACATTATTTTAAGTCGAAAAACCAATAAAAAATTCCACACAACAGTGAAGGCAGAGCCCGGTAAAGTGTGCCACAGAGGAGCGCGGTGTTAAATTGGCCGGTGCTGTGACAGAGCAGCTCAGTGGGAAGCAGACACTGTGAGTGGCTCCCTGCCTCTCTGTCTGGGACTTGTCTGCTGCTGCTTTCATCAAAAGGTTAACAATTTTCTCTGACTGCAGTACAAAAGAAAAACAAACTGTACGCCGCGTTTTGATCCCGTTTCAGGAGTAGCAACATCCACCTGTCCTGTCCAGAGCTGATGTTAGCACAAAATGTCTCATAGATTTTTTTTTTTTTAAGCTGAGGTGGCGAACTTTTTTAGTTGTAAATTAAAAATCATGAGGGTTTGTTTTAGTGTGTGGTACTGAAAAGATTATAACACTATGAAAATACCAAAGATTAAAAGGACTAAGGATTTAATTATGTAGTCTGTTTGTAGTATTGTATTGCTTTATATAACTAAACTTTACTCAAACACTGCTGCCTTCAGGTAAAAAACAGACAAAATAACAAGTCATAATTGTTGAATTATATCATGAAATCATCTCTCGACCCCCGAATTTTGCTTCGTGACCCAACCGAGAGGTCCTGAGAGTGCTTTGGGAGCCACTGGTTTAGGCTACTTTATGATGTGGCATGAGCAAACAGTTTAATCTGTTCTGGCTTTTGTCTCTTCACAAAACAATGTGCTCATAAAAAAAAAAGGGATGCAAAATTAACTGCACAACAGTGTCCAGTGTTTCTTACCTGCGTATTGTAGGAGGAGGCACATGAAGCAAATCTTCTAAAGTGTCTCTGAGTGTTCAAATTGTGTAGTCATTTGAAATTTGTGAGTTCAGAAGAAATGAAAGTTTGAGGACCGATCTTCCTTTTCCCCCACGTGCTGGTCCTTGGTCCCATAGACATGTCTCTGCTCAATCTTTTGTGAGTTTGTTCTGGTGATCTGCGTTTTTCTCGTGCTCCAGGTCTGTGGTCTTCCGCACATATGCCGCCCGCCTGTCAGGCTGAACACTGCACGTCTACTGCTGGTCCCAGTTTGAGTTTGGCCCACTTTCACTTTCACTCTCCTGCATAGGCGCCGATCACATGGGTGTCGCGGGGCTCAAGCATCCACTGGAATGTCTGAGCACCCAGGCTTCTCTAAATGTCTGAGTGTGCGCATTAATTTGATCATACAGCGTATTTCACACTCTTCTCTCGCTTTCTTTCATCTGTATGCGTGAATATAAGCGGTCAGACAGCTGCTGGTCTGTCCTATGTCTCGTGAGAACATGCTTTTAATTCACAACTGTGCAGTGCCGGAAAAAAAATCTGAAAAAGTGGGAGACGAGAATGTTGAGTTGCAATGCGATTCAGAACCGAACAAGAGACGTATGAAGTGACGAACTGCACTGCTCCTGTTTGAAGCGCTCGGTGCCGTGAGAGCTGTGCTTAGGCAGGACAGACCCGTCGATCTGCAGGGCTTTATGTAGGCCTACTGAATGGATTCTGTTCACTGGGAAAAGAACATGCCAGAGCACGCATATCTGTATTCAGCAGCATGTGTGAATGGAATGTTGCACGACTTCGGAGATGTTTATCATGAGCAAACAACATGACAAAACGACTAAAAACTTACTGTAGTCAGTTTTTTATGGGACCTTTAACACTTTACTTGTTAGATGAGAGCGAGGTTTTATATTAAGAGAAGGTGGATAAATGTGGATGATGCAACAGACACAAAACAAACATGGTAAATCTTTTGTTGAGGATTATAATATGATTAAAACAGCTTATGCAGCATTTATCCTCAGTGTCTTTCTGGTATAAAATGGATAGTAGTTTGCTTTAAGTCATTTGTTGAGCTGAGGTGTGTCAGGCTGCGATCAATAAGTCGTATCGGAGGGACTAACTCATGCAGACAGGTTCAAACTGCTCTCCCCACTGTTGTGTTAGGACCTGCCTCATAATTCCTCCTAAACAAGATATCGATTTATATCTTAAACGCAGCGACAGTGTGAGCAGAGCAGCATGTAATATTCCTGAAAACCTCTTTCATTTGGACAAAATCTGAGAGGAAGTAAAGTCATAGTTGGTCTCATTAAAGTCGTAAAAAAGCTTTGGAGCGTGACTTCATGACTTCCAATCTGCAGTGGCTGATTGAGGCGCCATATTCAAAGTCAAAACAAAAAAACTATGGATTTTGTTTGTTCATATAGTTATTTCAGAAACTGGCCGTGTGATTGGTCAAGTCACATGTTATTATTATTATTCATAAATGCTGACGGTCATAGGTATAATGTGATGAGTCGACCCTGTTTTTACGATCTGCAAAGTCAAGTTTGTAAATCAGTGATTCTAAGCTTTTCAAACCAAGTGCCACCTGACCAAAGCTGAATGAGGTAATAAAAGTTATGCGTTAATAATAGTGGGGATGTTAGCAAAGTCATCAGCAAGTGGCGCCAGAGTTGCCAAGTCCGACTCTTTATAACAACTTTGGACTTCGTGATCAAAATGGCGGCGCTGTGCGTCAGTGGCTTTTGCTCACTGGTGTTTGTAGCCATCATGGCCTTAGCTTTAACCTTTTGCTGGGTGCGCCACAGGCTGTGAGACATCTGCGGTTGTGTTCCCCATAATTCTTTGCGCGAGGAGCGGGACCTTCTGACTGTTCTGACCAATCAGGGCGGAAGTAACAAGTGAGCGGCGGTAGCTGAAAGTAAAGCTTATAAAGCCATTTTATACAAAATTAAAACCTTTTGAAACAGAGTTTATAATGTGAAACTACTGTAGATAAGAATTGCCCCAAAATCCAACCGTTCTTAAAGCTGTAGATGCAGTTTCTGCCGAACACGAGCAGTTTGTGTTTGCATTGCGTTCTAGGGAAAAAAAATGCTTTCCACTCTGTAGAGGGATTTTACCCCTGCAGTACTAATGGAGCGGCCACTACGGCTGACTTACAACAGCTACAAGCAGAACTGTCCTATCTAGATAATATCATAGATCCATGGTATCGAATGAGTCTAAACAAAGATGGCAGCTATCGAGGATACAGTATATACTGTATGTTTCTGCTGCTGTTGAATCTGTTTCAGCAAAAATACAGCGTATTTCCTTTTTGAATAAAAAGCAGAGTTGTGACACTTGTTCTGTTCCACGCGGATGTTGGCGACGCCATTACAATTTGTTGCTGTGATTGGTTAAGCACAAACTGTAGGCTGCACACACAATCAGCTCAAAGTATTTCATTAAACATCCCACTGGTTTCCAAACACTTCCAGTGAGTAAAGTTCCAGATGGATAATGTGGTAGAACTTGAATTGTAATTCAACACAGATTCATCTCACATGAGCCAGGTTAACTAACATGAGTCACGGTTACAACACAATCTCAGAAGAAGACGTATACAACAAAATGTCAAAAACATATGATGAGCATGTTTTTTTTATGTCAATATGCTTTGAAAAGCCAAAACTAAGGGCTTGGGGTAGGTTAGAAAATGTCGCCACGTGGATCAACCTAAATACATGGTTATTTTGGCTTTTCGTAACATATTGACGATAAAAAGGTGTCAGAACACGCTTATTGTACATTTTGACATTCGTTTACAGACATTTCTCTGGAACTGGGCCGTATGGGTATATTCACAATAATCAACAACACAATGTTTCTAATTATTTACAGCAATAATCATAACTGCATCTGGTTATTTGCTCAGCCCTAGCGTAGATTCCAAAGCTTATATTCCACGGTCGAAGTCGGAGGGGCAGACAGACGGACGGATGGAAGAGCAGATAGATTTCATGAGTGAGAGGTTCGGTGCAGGCCTCGGGGGGGTTGTGGTTACAGTGTTGTGCCGTACATGTGTTTGCAGAACGGGGACAGACAGACCAATGAGACACAGATATGGAGTCTGTCAAATTCTGTCATCTCAGCCAAACAGTAACAAGACACGATTCAGTTCTGCTGCTGCTGGGACTAACACACATCATGGACAAATCACATTACACATGTTTTATCTTTGTTTATCAATTCTGTTTGTTTTTTTTTCCAAAAGACATTACCAGGCTCAGTGATTTTGCCAAAAAGTCATAATTGCTTTTTTCCACTACCAATATTGTGATTGCAGTTCATTTCACAGTTAATTTACAGTATAAATTGTTATTTAAGCGACAACAATCTGTCTGTTAATTAAAGTGTCTTTTTAGATGGACTCTAAACAAGCAGTAACCATTCTCTCTTTGTTTAATAAAACACAGCAGCAATGACCAGAGAAAATAAACATTTGTCCTCATATTTATTTAATTAGCTCCAAGCAAATACAAGATACAATGTTTTTATTAATATTTTTTTCTCCTCTTCCTTTTCCTTGATGAACTCATGCAAAGTAAAACCTTTTTGATTAGGGCAGGAATAGATCTGAAAAGTATGAAAATATATGAAACAAAAAATGTTATGTACCTGTAGTAGGTGTTTTGTAAGTGTATGTTCTTAAGGGACTGTACTCGATTTTTTTGCAACAAGATAACTTAAAAGCAATTTCCCCCTAGCACTGATGCCTTGTTAATGTATCTATTCAGGTGGAAATTAGTCCCCAAAGTCCTGTCTATGTCTAATAAAATCCCGTTTGTGTGCAGCTTTTTCTGTTTTGTTTTTAGCATTGTGGCTAACTGTTGTTAGCATAGTGACTCACCTTGCTGTTAAAAGCTGTGAAAAAACATTAAAACTTATCATGATGAACAATTCTGAAGCTCAGAATGCATTAGCTACGTGAGGAATCATGTAGCCTGAAGGAAAAGGTTAAAATTAATTATTTCTGTTTGTTTACATTTTTAGGATGCAAAAATCAGGTACAGTACCTTTAAGGTCTTGAGTGAAACTTTTTCTTCTCATCGAGCGCTACTCAAAACTAAAAAGCTAAAAACTCAAGATTTTAGATAAAGTTGTAACTTCATAGGACACAGCTAAAAATGCAGCCCATTAAAGTTTCTCTTCAAGTTGTAAAAAAATATTGCGTTTTTTTTAATTAAATGTGGAATTCAAGTTTCAAACTGGCATTTAAGGTGTTAAATGTTTATGGATTTTTATAAAACATGTATATTTGATTAGCGCGGCAATCGACCTTTGAAAACAGGTGAAAAAGGTATGAAAAATAGTAAACTATGATGTTTTTATGAAGGTTCTTGCAGTGGCGTGCTGGGATAATTTTTCAGCCCGGGAAAATTAGATCTTAGACTGGCCCATTTGTTCATCAAGTCACGTGACTTGGTGCGTAGTTGAGTGGTTAAGAACTGCGCATTCAAACTTTTGCCTTTCAGCACCCACGTTCGAGTCCCGCTCACGAAAGCTCTGTCTTAATTTTTTTTTATCTGTTAACCAATATAAACTTCATCTCTCATTCATTCTTGTCTCCAGTAGTAAAGTGCTTAGTTTTAGTCACGACATGGTCATAGTCCGGACTCAGCTCAGGGCTTTCCTCCTCCTGACCTCCTGACAGCAGTGCGCGCACGGACACACACAAAGCACGCGCTCACACAAACACATAAAGCACGTTCTGGCCACTGTTCTGACCCACAAAGACAAACTTGTGTCTGTATCTTTTGTCAAGTTGTGTGTGGAAATGCGCTCCGCTTCGCGCATATAAATCTGCTGAAATGTTTGTTCATCAGCCGTTTTTGCTCGTAACTCCGAGAATATCCAACGGATTTACTTGAAACAAAGCTTGGCTGAGAGCTTATGGTATGTGGAGCGTGCCAAAACGTGTCAAGAGTCTTTCATTAAGCGCTATGTGCTGTGAATCACATCATAAACCTGAGGAAGCAGCTGGCTCCGCCCTGTGCGCACTTTGCCTGCTGCAGCCGATGAGCCAGGCCTCTCTCTCTCTCTCTTATCCCTCTCTCTCTCAAACCACAGAAGCCACCGGCCCAAAAGTCACGCGGCCCACCGGGAAACGTCCCGACTCTCCCGATTAGCCAGCACGCCTTGGGTTCATTTACTAGGGTCTTGAGTATGACTGTTTTTAAAGGAAGCATGATGGTTAATCTTTACTTTTCCACCAAAAACTATAGATTTCTGCAAACATAATATTTTGTGATCAAAATCAGACTGTTGTGTACTGTCTGAATCTAATAATAAACGACTTCTCATGAACAGCTGAAAGCAGCGTTCTGATTGGCTGTGCTTAGACTGTCCATCTCAGTTTCACTTTGCTGTCTGTAAAAGATTGTTGAAGCCTAAACTAAATGTGAATATTAATAACCATGAGCCAAAGAGTTTGTGAGAGCTAGAAAAGGTATGGATTTAAAGTGCATCTGACAGGTTAGAGAACATTTAAGTAAAACATAGTAAACATGATTAAGATCAGCTAGTTTTGCCCAATTGGTTGTTTAGGTGAAGTTTATTATTGTCTTTTGTCCAGTTAATATGACACATGAGGAGAGGAATCCACAACTGTTACCTAGCAACCACAATGTAAATCTGGGAGAAAATCAACATAAATAACACAGAAGTGACAATGTGTTTTATAACTTGTAACATTTTATTTGTTTGTTTGTTAAGCTTGAGTTAGCCTGATGTATCAGCCGGTTTAATTTCACCCTGTGGAAACTGTCTGAGGTCTCAGCATTGGAGCTTGTTTTATGGTAGGCGGGTCCTTTATCACATTAACCAATCACTGCTGTTTGTTCATTATTGGACGTTACGTATGTACTGCGACCAACATATCAGTTATTGTCCGAGAAGTACAGCGTAAACATGAACGTTAGTGAGCGTTGCCGTTTCCACAGAGCGAAATGAAAGTGTCCGATACATCAGGCTGGAGCGGCTCCATCACGTCATAAAAGCGGTGATAGATGAATTTCCAGCAGCTACTACTTTAACAGCAAACTTGTGGAACTACAAACAGACGCTTGAATTTGATGTCATTGCTTAATTTCTGTTCGCTGATTGGTCGATCGTTTCTCAAGGTTGATTCGAGCAGCAACATTGAGATTCCTGATCTAGAGCTCAGTTTTGTGTAAATTGTCTTTGTATTTTGGTGCTTTTTACAACACATGTGGAGGGATTTTGTTTTAGAACTCAGACTACTTCCTGTTAGTTGTTAATTTCTTCATACGTTGTAAATTAAAGGTGGAGTAGGTGATTTTCCACTGCAAACACAATTTAGGTTTTAAATATGAGAACTTTCTATCATAAATCCTTCAGCACATTGGTAATATCAATATACTGTATATTAAGTTTAGATTACAATTTTGACTAAAAACACTCTTTTTTTCTTTTTAAAGTGAATCTGGAGTGGACCACTCAAGCTCAGCCAATCAGAACACTGCATTCTGCTCCTGATTAGAACTAAAATTCTTTATTATTCAATCAGAGAGTACTCTGTGGACTATTTTTTTCACAAAGTGCTGCATTTATCATATACATTTTGGTGGAAAACACGTTTACAAATTTATAACTAAAAAACTTAGTTACCCCAGCTTTAACTTCAATCTATTATTATCACACCAAACCAAGTCATAATTTGAAAACTGTTATAATCTGTCATATGGGCTTCAAACACCTATTTCTGATTTTGTGTTCTGAAAATTATTGTAAATTCTGCCCTATTGAGCGCACCTGAATATAAGCCTCACTCACTAGATTTAAGTAAGAAAAATGATAAAGTACATATATAAGCCGCACTTGTTAATAGTAAGTCTATGAGAATCTGCAATTTTCTGCATTGCCTTATAAGCCGCATGTTCAAAGCTCATGAAAAAAGTAGCGGCTTATAATCCAGAAATTACGGTAGATACTTTAACTTTAGGTCACAGACTTTTTAAAATAAGCAGTGTGTGACAGTGTGCTCTGGTCGTTGGGATCACACGAGGGAAGAAGGGGGATTCCTGTGTCTTATGTGGTCACTTTCTTGATTTGACCATCACTTGATCCCAATTTTCTTCTTGGCTTCTTCTCCTGCTCTGTCGCCAAGTTCTGTGCCAGTGGACAAAGCACTAGTGTGGCTCACCTGTTCAAATCTGCTGCTTTCACTGTGTTGATGTGTTGTCCCTTAAAATTCAACTTCATCAAAAGATCATCCAACTAACCAGCTGCTCTCTTGACTCTCAAGACTCTCCAAATCCAAACCTTTATTGACAGAATGTTCCACTTATTCACAAGGCTGTCTCGGCAGATAAAAACTCTACTCCGCATTTTGATGTGACGGTCCCTTAATCTGACTCTGTTCTGGGGGTGGCCAATCAAATAAACCTTCTACAATCCTGCAAAAACATTCTTTAACAATTTATGAAGAAGAATACAGTATAAACCTTTTAAAACAGACGATTAACACTGTTGCTTCTGCGCTCTTAAAAGTAACATTAAAAGTTTAGCGGCACATATTTTTTACACTTGTGTTTATTCTTCTGTTTCACACTCACCAAACAGCTCTAAGAGAAAGTGTCAAGGAGAAAAAGCTCACCACACAACAAATAAAATATAGATCACTGTGATTTGTCTTGAATAAATAATAATGTGTGATACATACAGTAGGTGGAGGGATGGGAACATGGCCCAGAGCTTTAGTACAGTACGCTTAGTCTGAACTGTAATCTTGTATTATATGAAGCCGTAAGCTATGAAAAAATAAACTACGTGAACTTCTTTCTACACTACACAATCAATTATAATTATAATTCTGAGCTCTGGACTCCTGTTTAAGTTCACATGACAGATTACGGCATTGTTCGAAGTTTGACTTAGTTGTGTGATAGTCCTTCTGGTAATTATTGATCATCGTTTTACAGCAGTTAAAGTGAAGAAACTGACAAAAATTGATAATTACAGAAAGTAATGCAAGTTGTCAAACAGAATCCCTCCACACGTCGTCAAAAAGCATCAAAATGCAAAGACAACTCTATTAGGGAGTTTAAGCTAAATTAAAGTGATATCATTTATCAAATTGTAATGTCTGTGTCATTTATATGGATTTTGATTTATATTTACAATGTGCACAAAGACCTCAGTGCAGAGTGAGCGCACGTTCGAGAGGTTGCAGTGGTTTGATGTGTTATGGAAACTTTAAATGTATCCTTGATGAGTCTGTAGTCGCTGGGAAAGCCCAGAGAGAGGAGCTCCCAGAGACCTTAACTTCCCATGCTAATGTAGATCACACCTTATACTGTATAGGCTTTGTTGCATGTGACAAAGACTCAAAACCGCTGCCTCAAGCTAAACTCACCTTTGTTTCAATGCTTTGCCCATTTGGCCTGTTTGCCCGACTGATCTGGATAAGTGACAGCGCAGCCAGAGAGCAGAGGGCAGATCACGGAGCAAGGGCTCAGACTATGGAGACGATGGATAAGACAGGAGAGGAGACTGAACCACTAACCAGGCCTCTGCTCATGGCCTAGCATGCTAAAGAACAATAGACGTGGAGGGAAGCCTCAGAAATGGACAATATGGATTAAGATCTCTCAATAATGACAATGACTAGGACCCTGGACTCTCTGAACTATTGATTATGGATACTTTAGTTAATAAATAATACCTTTTGGGATTAGGCAACTCTCAAGCAATTAATATATGAGTACAAAAAAATCACAACATATGCAACTTTCAAGTCATAATACAAGCTTTCCCATGGGAGTCAATGTGAATCAGGGTAGCTTTGGGTAAACACGTACCAGAGTGGACTGGAGCGAATGTACAAGGCACTTTGCAAAAAACTCCCACATGTCGTGAACCAAACCTCGCCTCGCAGTCAGTGTACGAGAGCCGCAAGACAAAAACTATATTAGGGATATTTTCTATCTCCCACATGAAAAAATGCACAGGAACGCCACATGAACTTGTATATAAATGGTCTATTTAAATGGTCTATTTATATAGCGCTTTTCTACCTTTCCAGGCACTCAAAGCGCTTTACAATCTAGTATCCACTCACCCAGTGTACGCAGACACTGAGGCAGTGTGGGTTAAGTGTCTTGCCCAAGGACACAACGACAATCAACTCCTGTCGTCCCACTGTGGCACCTGGTGTTCTAAAGGTCTCCCATCCAAGTACTAACAAGGCCCTTTCTTGCTTAGCTTCTGAGATCTGACGGGATCAGGCTTTGACAAGCAGGTATGGCCACGACAAGCAGGTATGGCCAGGTATAATACCTTGTCCACTGAAGCTGGTCGAGGAACTCCCACTTCACCTACAAGATCAACAACCACCACTAAATGTGAAGGTTGACAGACACAAAAAACTATGAAAATCTCACTCCAAACGTAATTCTGTTGTACTCTATGACAATGACAGTAAATCTTATTCATTCAGTCACAAATTGACCAAATGCAACATCAGCCTTTTCACTGTTTTATTGCTATATCCAACCCCCATCCAAGTGTGTCTCATTTCCTTTATTTTAAAAACCTGCTCAGCCTAGTTCAAGTACAGTTTTGAGTGGATTCTTTTGGAGCGTGGCGTGGCCGTGTTGATGAATGTGGACATTTCACTGGGCTGCTGTCAGCTGTGTGACGGACTGTGGGGACTTAGCATTTAGACTAGCTGTGTAAATCAGAGCTGCTCCTGCTCCGGTGACTTATGGCTGCTTAGGTGTGGCGCTGTCACAAACACACTCATTATGACTCTACATGTGTCACTCAGCATGCATTCACCGCTCTGCTGGGGACATGAGAGATGTGACGTGACTGATGCTCACTCTGAACATACACGCAGACAAGACAAGGTTAATACAGAACATGTGAGTATATAAGGTGTGTGCTGTGATGGACACCGTGTATCTACTGCACACATACAGCTGGAGATGTGTTCTTTTCTCCGAAGTCATCGTTTTACCCTATTCAGGACACTCAAAAGTTACTTACAATATATGAATACACGTTAAGACAGCTGTACATCCAGAACACTGCTGCTTCTGACTAGAACCAGGAAGTACTATCACATTAGTTCTGTGCTCAGATCTTAGGACTGACTCCAGTGGCTCAGAGAATAGACTTTTAAGTTTAAAGTGAGGCTAAACACAGGGTCAGGCTATTTTTTTAACTTGCTATTGATTTCATTTTTATATATATATTTGCTTTGTGCATTTGGCCAATTTCCCCTTTATCCTCTCGCGGTTCTTTTAAATTGTTTTCTTTCTTTTAATATCTGTATGTTTGGTAGTTGAGCAGTCACCCCACTGGGCTGTTCACAATAAGTTGGACAGTGTATAAAATGTTAATGTCAGAAATGTTGTCCATAAATAAAAAATAAATAAACCTTAAACAGAAAAGAGGGAGACGCCCGGAGGCCTTTTAAGAGATGCCCAGTGGGTGTGAACAAAGCATAAAATATGGACAGTGAGCTTGTGAGTGATGTGAGTTTTGTGTGGGAGCGATCCTGATGTGCGGAGAAGTTCACAGCTCTGAGGCTGTGCAGCCCAGCTCTAGTTGCTCACATCAAGATTATTTTTATTAACTTTGCAGACATATGTATGGAACTTTTGCTTTCGCCTACATAAGAACACGAGCTTATGATGTACTTTCTAAAATTGAAAATGACAAATATGAAACATCAAAACAAGCTTGGAACCTGCACACCTTTGGACCTCACAACACTCACTTAGCAAGTTGAGCTAAATGGGTGACAATGTTGCCTAGCAGCAACATTTTTAACTCTTCACAGTAGCGGTGTCAGAAGGAGAACTTTATATAACCCACCTGGACGTCGGCGTGAACTGAAAATGCACTGACAGCGTTTGACCATTGTGGCAGTACAGTAACTGCAAAATGAGAGAATTTGGACACAAATTTCCAAAAAAGGTCAAGAAACAGTAGATAACTCAATTTTGACCCATTTGACAGTGAAAAAAGTTGTTTCTGCATTTAGTTTCTCTTGAAGTCTCTCCATGGCCCAGCACCAAAGTACATCTGACATGTTAGTGCCTTATGAACCATCTCGCACTCTGAGGACCTCATGGACCGGCCTCCTGCTGGAGTCAGAGTCAGGATGGACCGGCCTCTCGCTGATGAACTTTGAATAACTGTGTGTTAAAATTGTGCTTTACAAATAAACTTTTCTTTCCTTTGTAACCATCTACATACAGTATATTTAAGTTGGCTTCTCTTGTGTTTAGTGATTAGACTCGTCTGTGTGTATCTTTGTTGAGGCTTAGCTAAAATTGAGACAGACAACCCACTCAGATTGTCTCTGCTTTCTCACAAACGTCTGCTCCAGGTTTCATCTTTGCTGGCTGTTATAGCTCTGTCTGTGTTCCTCTCTGTGTACAGTGTGTGCACAGCCGCTAATAATGTCATTTATCTGGTTTGTTTTGATTTGTAATTGCTTGTGTGAACATGATGCATCCTGTATTTTACTCTGGTAATGGTACCACATGATTAAAAGAGACTCACCTGTAATGATTTCAGCTGAGCCCAGACACAGTGCAAAGGCCTGTCTATGTTTAAAAGGCCTATATTATGCACATGTTGACATTGTTAATAATGTTATGTTTATGAAGCTGTGTTTTGTTCCATTCATACATTTTTATCACACAAATCTGAAATGTTTAGGCTGTGTTTTTACCTTCAGCTGAAAACACAGATCTTACCATGAATGCTCTCAGTGTTGTAAGACCTGGATTTGACCAATTTTGAAGCTTCGGCTCATGATTTAACCTCATTATTTGGCACAAAAAAGTAAAAAAATAAAAATACTAAATTAAGATTTTTGTGGCAATGTCAAATTAATTGAATGCAAAATAAAAAGAGTCTCTAAAAAAGACAACATTCTAAGCTTTTTATAGGTGAAGTTAATTAGCTCAATTGATGCTAAAACAACAGCAGAGATAAAAAACGAATAGAAAACTCCTTCAATCTCTTTGGCTGCATCTGAATTTGCTTCATTCAAAGTGGTGTGTGCCACTTCTCCTTAAAGAAACCATAGGATTTTGATGAAAAATGTCTTAAACTTGACTTATGTGTCCACAGATTCATGGTGAACATGTTCAAATGTAATCTTCTTTTACTGAAAGTCAGCATCCTTTATTAGACAAAACATTGTTGATGTTTACACTTGGCGTTGTGGTTCTGAAGAGGATTGGCCAATCAGAAAGCAGAATGAGACTCTCATGACTCTCTCATCTTTTAATTTTGTTCTACATTTAGGACCCAGCATTTTGCTGTTGTGCCTGTCATCTCTTTTACTCAATCATTAAGCTTTAATGCCCAAATGACTGATAATTTCAAATTTTGACATATAAAAAGTAAACATTTATTATAGTTTCACATTGGTTTATGGGAAGTTCTAAAACAAAATCCCTCCACATACAGTATGTCACATTTGTTAAACAAATGGCCCATGGGCAGAATGTGGTCCTCCACATCATTTTATGCGGCCCTCGAGGTCTTAAAAGTTTTATTGTATTCTTGTTTTTGGGTGTCTTAACCTAATGAAATGATTTGTCTAAAACTTAAAGAGTAATTCATTATTGTCACCTAAATAAAAACACTACATTCTAATACAGAGACTATTAATTGTTGTATGGCGAAGATTAAGGTTAGTTTCATTAACAACCGGCCCTTCAAAAACAACCATGATACCAATGTAGCCCTTTGTCAAAATAAGCTCAACACACCTGATATATGCCGTCAAAAATGCAAAGACACACAACTGACAGTTTCCTTAACACAATAAAAGTGTTACAAGCTATTTTCATTTATCAAACTGTAATGTCTATATCGTCTATCAGCCCATGTTTACAATGTAGATGCTACATAACACTCTACATAAATCATATTTGGACAAAAAAGACAGTAATACATTTCATCCAAACAGCCAAATTGAGTGAAAATAAATGTCACAGATGTCATTCCTGTTCCATCCTGGTTCATGTTCAGAATGTCCACAGTCGTTCTCAGTTTTATGTTGTTGAAAAGCCTTTCTGCTGTGCTTTGCTTGTTAGTCAAACCCTCTCTGTACATGTGTTTGATGTTTTGGTAATGCACTGCTTTGGTTCTACAGTTATTTTCACATTAGCGGCGGGTGTGCCAGACCTGCTGCGCCGCTACATGTTAATTACAAGTCCGTCTCACTAATATACTCAGCATTAACACCATCAGCCTCCAAAGCAATTCATCCCACATCTGCTCTGATCTGCTCGGGGTCTTTTTTGATGATGTATCCACACTATTACAGGCCTAATCTGATGACAACAGTGAGTCCGTGCACTGCGCTGATGCCATCTAATTATCGAGCGCCACTGATGCGCTTCATGCCCAAATACAGCGCCTTTCACTGATTTCAGGAAGTCTCTAAGCAATTCAATCTCCCCCTGCAATCTGTGCGTCGCTTGACAAGCAACGAGGACGTATTGAACTGAAGACTTCCCACGGAAAATAGAATCAACACAGCTGATCTTTTTTGGCAAGTAATTATTATAACTCCCACTTTAGCAAAGAAGCTGTCTGCGCCTAAAACAGGAAATGTGTTCTTTTGTCTGGGATGTTCTAAAGTCGCAGATCAGAGTGGTTTTCTTGAGCTGTCAGTGGTATTATTTGGAGTATAAGTTCTTTCAATACAAAATTCTGTGGTGCAAAAAAGCTGTCTTGGAGTTTTGCTCAGGCTTTCACCTTCTTTCACCCTGCCCAGTATTTCTGTCTGCGACCTTCTTGTAGGTCGCTAACATGTTTGTCTCTTTGTCTGACAGCTTGTCTCAAATAGATAACAAAACCTAAAATAAACCCAGTGACTGAATTCTACAGGGCCAAGGTTTTCAAGCAGTTTGCAGCGTGTATTTACTGTATGTAGGGAGGACCGAGGACAATTGTAACATGACTCAAATAACAGAAGTTCCCATTTATAGCAGCAGCAATCCAGAAGCTTCAACTCTGCACAGAACCTGCTCATGACAATACTCCATCTGTTGTTTGAGAGGAAGGACATTTGACATTTCAGGAAACTTTTATATGACCTTATGTTTTTGTTCTGGACAAAGATGTGATGAAGATTTAGTTGTTATTTTTAAAGTATATGGTTTGTGGCCTGTCTTTTAGTGAGTTTTACAACAACAAGCAGCAATGCTAACATAGAAAAAAATCCCTCCAAATATGGCCGTTCTCATCTGGAGCAAATGTAACAACGTGTTACAACTGCCCCTTGGCCGTTTTATAGACTGATTTTGAATGGATTTAATTAGATTTATGTCCAAAAAGGTTTGTGTATCATTTCTTTGACTTTTTGTCCCCTTTCCATTATGACTTTAGTTGAAGAAAACAAAAGGTGGTTTAAAAGTTGACAACCTTCCAGTTTGTCAAATGCATTGCCTTTGATAAAGAAAAAAATATTAATTGTTGTAATTTTCATTCGTTACAACTGGACCATGTTGTAGAGCAATTCTAACACTTGACTTTCATGAAACTTCACTGAACCCAAACCTTTTCATATGTTGAGCCAAACTTCATGTAGTTTAAAGCAGGTTTTTTAACTAAGATTAAGTTGATATTTCAGATTTGGCAAAAAGTGGTATTATTGTCCCAACAGCCATCGTCACCAAATGAAGACTATTTATATATATAAGTTTTCTACATTTATCAGTGTCGACATGATCTTATTGTGCAGAGCTTTTTACAAACTCTGTCAGTAACAGGACACCAAGCTCCACCTCTCGATATCGAGGACAAGACCAAGACAAGACTGAGTCCAAGACAAGATCGAGTCCAAGACAAGATCGAGTCCAAGACAAGACCGAGTCCAAGACAAGACTGTGTCCAAACACCCTCAAGACCAAGATAAGACCAAGTCCAAATGTGCTTTAGCCCATGAGAAGACCAAGACCTTAAGAAAAGGGGTCTCGAGTACAACAATACTAGTACATATACACAATACTAGTACATATACACATACTTTAGTCAGCTAAAAGTAAGATGATTTAAAAGCTGTAAAGTCGTAAGCTACACATTAGTTTATGTAGCATACTAAAGACTCAAATCAAGGAAAGTGCTCTAATCGGACCCAATATGAGTAAATGCATAAATTATAAATCAACATCTGTAAGTTAATCTGCTTAGCGTTGTGTAAATGTAGCAACAGTGGCACAACAATGCAAATTTACAAAGCATTTATAAGAGTTGAAGCTCAGCGGTTTATGGGCAGAGAAGAACAATAGAGGGAAAGAAAAGGGAAAGTAGCACATGTAGAATCAAGATGTTAAACTTAAACATAGTTGCAGTCATGTTGGGGTTTCTTACCCTGATAAACTCAGAGTTATGCAAGATTACCAGACTTTCTAAGTAGGATTTCCAGCTGTGAAAATGTTCCAGCGATTAGTCAGAACTCAGAAAAACTGATCTGTAAAGAGAACTGAAACACAGCATTAGGCTGAACACGTCTGAACCGGACCAGTAGATTTTATGCAATGATAATTGTAAAAAGCCAAAGCATTTTCACTACTTCATGAACACCAGAACTAACGAATGATACGGGTTCTTGTAAAAAAAAAAAAAAAAAAAAGGAATAACATGAACAAACAGTTTGAATAGTATAATGACACAAGCCCCTCCTAGACACAAACATGTAAGTCTGAACATGTGAGCACAAACTTATGGTCAGAAATACATGTTCAAGACGTCAATAAACAACAGAGATGGAAAGCTCTTCAGGTCATGAACATCTCCATCCAAAAAAGAAAAGACATCAGTTTTAAAGTGTTATAGTTTTTAAAGCTTAGTTTTGAAGCTTACTACAAAAACACCTTTTTTGTTGTTGTCAAACTGTGTATATCAGGGGTCTCCAACCCTTTTCCCCAGGGAGAGCTATTTTTATAAAACAACACAGGCGATAAGATACTATTTTTAATGATCACAAGAAAATGAAGTTAAACGGAACACATTTAGATGATATGAAACATTGGCCATTATTCATTTAAAGTGAACACAATTAGGCATCTAAGGATATGTTTACAATACAAATGCAGTAAATAAAGCATAATGATACAAAATCCTTTACTTGGCAGCTAGTGGAGATCTCAAGCCATTCTGTGTATTATTTATCTATTTATTTATTTTTGCATTTTTAGTACAAACTGTTTAAATGAGCAAGTTTCGGGTGTAGGTTCTACTATCGTCAGTGTAATCCCCATTTATCCAGGAGAGATCTACAGAAGAAAAAGATTTCAAAATTATCATCTGGACAGAGTTTTCAAAGAACAACTGATCGGTGAACAGACAAAACACTGTCCAGATGAAGCCTTCTTCTACCATGATTTGGTATAGTTGTGACAGCATTGATTTCCCCACACAGAGCAGTGTGCTGATCACAAACACCTGCTGCCAAACCAATCACACTGTATTGGTTCATTCGTATCTGGATTCCATCATGTGGCTAGGACAGCGGGTGTTGCGCTGTGCAAAGGTCGCAGGATCAAAACTCATGTCAGTAAACTATCATTTTATTCTTTTATTTTTATTTTTGCCTGTAGAGACATAAAATTCACAAGTTTATGTGCTTCTGTAAAGGGAAAGGTTCGGTATGTGCAGCAAATAAAAAGGCATCTAGTGTAAGTAATGGTGTCTCTCCAACTGTAAACTTAGGGGCATGTCACTGAATGAACCCAGTGGCTTACCCTGACTGCAGTGCATTTATAAAACCACTTGATGGTGCTATAGAAGGCACCGACAGTGACGCGTCATTTACCCATCACCAGCAACCCTTGTCCTTCTTAGCAAGGAAAAACCTAGCCCGGACCCAGAGTACAATGTCAGAGGGAAACTGTTCATCTAACAGGACAAGTACGGCCGATCCAAGAGAGAAAATGGGGAGGAATCCAAATGTGAAGGACCTGTGCTATGACTTTGACACTTTCGGAGATTGAGACAGCAAACATCTTTATATAGTGCTTCCCATTGGTTATTTGCCCTTAATGCATATTTGTGTTGAGTCTCTCTGTATCATTAACTACAGCTGTCAAATAAAGCCTCCGCTCAGACGCTTGAAAAAAGAATCAGATAAACCAGGCAGTGTATGTTTTTTATTATTTTACAGAGGAGATATAAACAATCAGTGACAGAGATGGATATGAGAATGGAGCAGCTCTTGGTGCAGATGATTTATGATTTTCTCTGGGGCTCCTAAAGATATCGCAGATAAGCATTATTCTGGGCGAGATATTATATCAGCATGTGTGCTATTTTCATCAACAGATTGCTCCTAAAATGCTCTGGACCTCTTCCATCGCCTTATCCGATTCTGTTATTATATTTGGGAGAAGTTATTTTGTCTTTAATCTTTCTTGAAATTATAAAGTATGTTCTCTGCTGATTCTGCCTGTTTCTTTTGGGCATCTATCTGTTATATACCTAAAGTACCTGCTAGTTCTCTCTTTTTCACTTGAAACTTGTGAAATTCATGTCTAAGCTTTTTTGTGAAGAACAATGATACTTGAAATGCATTAGATAAGTAAGCAACATACAGACTGCTGAAAATAACTTCCAGTAGTTGTGTTTTTTTTTACCTCATGGCAGACTATACTGGAGAGTCAGGATGCAAGGCAAGCTTTCTTGCTCAAAATTATTGTTTTTGAGCCACAGAAACTAAGAGAAAGTATCATCTTCATCTATCGTCTTCTCAAACCTCCCAAAGTCAGAAATCTTGGGGTTATTATGATTAAGTTTAGGAAAACAGGTAAGTTAGGAATAGCAAGGGTAATAGGTAAGGTTGAGAAAAGGGTTTAAGTAAAGATTAGGATAAAAATATATATACACTCAAGGAAAAAAACATTAGAATTTTCGAAAATTCCTTGGAAACGAGATATTTGGAAAAATGGGATTTCAGTCTATAGTAAGCTGAACACAGGTGAACAGATTTCTTGGTTTGGCTTGACTGATTACAATAATGAGTGCATTACACTGTCGTTTTTTCACACAAACTCATGTTTGAAAGAGTTGACTTTTACCGCTGGTTAACTGTGCTCAAGTCTTCTCTATAAAAGGCACCAGAATGAAGCCAAAAACACACTTCTTCACGATGCCACGATTGTCGCAACCAGAGATGGATCAGCTATTGGCTGCTCCAAGCTGGACGGTGTTGTCTTGTGTCTCCAGGGTGTTTGGAGTCACCGCTCTACCATTAGTCGTCTTGGGAGCGATACCAGGCCACTGTTCCTCTAACGGCCGCCCTCGTACTGATCGCCCGTGTAATGACCGCTGCACAAGACCAACCGGCTGACACATCTCCGTGAAAGGTTCACCCGCCACCAGGTCCACAGCCAAGACCATTGGGACACAACACAGGCCAGTATCGGCCAGAACCATCAGTAATAGCCTCCGCGTCAACCATATCGGCCATATATTGGATCAATGCTTAGAGCTCAGGTCAAATGGTGCACTTCACATCGTCATTAGGCTTCGCAGAGGTGGTCCCAATGTGCCCTCAGTGAGCGTGTCCACCGACGTGAACATCCTCCCAAAACTCAGCAGCAACGACTCTGGTGTACGAATGGGCTGCAATTCCACAGGATCAACTCAGACACTACTGCCGATCCATGAGGCAACAAATAACCGCTGTCCAGGAGCCAACGGGGGTCACTTGAACTATTGACAGTCTGATGAAACTCTGTCACTTTTGGTTTGGGGGTTGCTATTGTTTGGTTGTGTTATAGGACTTGGAAAATGTGTAACGCCACAAGAGTCAGCCTGAGGATTAGAAATGGATGTAGGGTTCATATGAAACAGGCGGATCTCAAAAATAAATTATTCTGCCCCCCCAAAAGTGTTGCGTTTCTTTTTTCCTTGAGTCTATATACGTAAAACAGTTTTGGCTCGTTTAGCAACAGTGATAGATCCAGTCGTCATCAGAGGCCACGCCCACTAACAGGTCTCTGTGCTGAATTGAGTTCTCCACACTAGCAACCTGGAAAGTATTTAAAGCTGATTGGTCGAAGTGTTGCAATGCATGCAAAATTCAGATCTTTTGCTAAATTTAGTTGAAAGAAAAGTACGGACTTATTTCCCGTCTACAAAACAACAAATCTTCTCTGTGTGAACATTTTTAAGAAGTCAAAATTTTCTGCTAAAATGTGCAAAGCCTCTCTGTCCAAACCACAAAACTACGCTGTGATTGATCCGCTGCTGCGCTGTAAAAGGTTCGTCTGACTGTGGCCATCTTTAACTGCACTGCAAGGGTCTTTCCAGATAGTTTTCCCAAATATCATTTCTTTTCACATCAACCTCAAGATATTTAAAACAACAGTATAATCGTTAGGAAAACTACAACAACAGAATGACCTCAGCACTGACCTCAGACCAGTTCGTTCAGATCTGAAGTAACCTTTCCTGTCGGCTGCAATACGAAGTGTCATTTTCCCAATTGAAGTGATAAATAGATGCAGGCTTGTTGGTAATGTAGCAATGAGAAAATGAGCTGAGGGAAAGAATTTAGTACAGATCACTGCTTCCTCACATAATTATCATTAATTTGCAGTATGCATACATGTTTACAGAGCCAATTAAAATGATACTGTAATCATTGCAATCAGCAGACAGTGAACAATTGCCTTAGGCCTGCAAAAGCCTAAACACAGCCAAGGCAAACTTAGGAAAACAGTATTAACCTGTAAAGTCCCTAGCCCTGATTTTTGGTACGAAACATCCAAAGTGACATGTTTAAATTAAACAATGAATAATTAAACAAAATTACATGTCACATATGTTTTCTTGATGTCTAAAACTATCAATGGACCTCAGAAATATATTCCCAATGTCAAAATAGTATAATTACTATAATATCAATATCACCAAGTGATTTTGATATTTAACAGTGGATAATAAGGTTTTTATGCCCAGTTATGTGTTTCTAAACATGCAGTGACTTAATGACTTACAACTGTGTCAAAAAAAAAAAAAAAAAAAAATCTATTAAAAAGGTGTTTATGGTTCAGTGTTGTGGCACAGCAGACAGAGGTGAAGACCGGCAAAAAATCTATATGTAAAAAATAATCTACTATGATTTTTTTTACTTTTATATTTGTTGACTGATGACTTTAAAGCCACATCAGACTGCTGCGTTCTCTGGGAAAAAATATGGATTATTTTCGCGAACCCACAAAGCTCACGCACCTGCATCTGGTCAGTGAATGTGGCCGCAATGATTTCAAGCACTTTCTAAGTTTTGCCTCACCAAACTCGCACTTAGGGCCTGATTTATCAAGCCAGGTGCTAAATTGCGGGTGCAAACTGAAAAAAAAAAATACTGAATATCTATGTTTTTTGAGAGCAGTTTAAGCAAACTTTGATATTTATTTACTTTAATGTTTTGCACATGAGCAAATGCTTGATAAATGTGGCCCTTAGTGTACATTAGAGCCGTGATTCCCAACGTTCCCACTAATCATGATTTCAAACATGAAGTACCTCTGCTGTTGTGTGTTTTTAGGGGTATTTTATATTTACTCATACATTTTTAATTAAATCCATTGCATTTTATTGTTTTATTATGTCAAAACATTGCCTCCAAACTTGTAAAATGTGCTACAAATAATTGTTTTCACTTTACAATTCTTGTAATTCTACCATTCTTTTAATCCTGCAATCATCCCAAGTACCCCAGGTTGGAAAACACTGCATTAGAGGTTCCTACCAGCACACTGTCACTGCTCTGTCGGCTACTTCATAAATGGTAATACATTAAAAAGTGTTTTATTACTCTATTTAATTTCCACTCCATCCACAGAGTTCTATTGTAATTTTAAAGGCTGTTTTATCAAAATGAAAAACTTAGAATATATTTTTGTTCTTACATTTATGTGTAAGTCTCACATAGATAGCTTTATATATATATTTTTTCCTATTCACCTTCAGTGTCTCAAAATAAAAAACCCACTGGTGTCACATATTGGGTCTGGGTAACCTAGGATCACTTCTGTACATGTTAAGTTGTATATTTAGTTTGCCAGTATATTGTTCTAATCTTTCTTATATCTTAGTCTTTTATAAATCGACAAGTCTCACTGCCAAAATAAAAGCTCATCTTCTGACATGGAGAATGCATATGCCGGGCTTGTCTTATTCAGGCTACACTGTCCTGATCGATAAAACTGTCAAGACAAGAAAAATCCCTAAACAAACGAAGCCAAGGTCTGTGGCTCTGTGGACATACTGTAGACTCTCCTCGGTCACACTCATGGACTGTACTGTATGTTCTCTTTGTCCTGCTTGTTTTGGTGCCAGAAGTCAGTTTGAAAAATGAGTTTACAATGAACCCTGCTCAGGTGACATTTGCATGAAATTGTGTGAAAGTGCCAAACAGCCAAATGCATCGTAAACAGAGTCATGGAGGGTAAAGTCACTCAACAAGTCTTGGCTTTTCAAAATCCCTCTTCAAATAATCATCAAGTTTATACATTTTTATGTATTTTTATTTCCACTAGGAGCAGACAACATGCGCAACTAACAAGTGCGATCTACGAGCGCTAGATTTAGATGCGGCAGCAAGAATTCTCCACCACTGTCGGCTCACTGTCGGCACAGTGAGCACAGCGCTAGCCGACAACGTGGCTTCTAAACACAAACTCAAAAGGGGGATGAGAATGAAAGTGCATGTTAAGTTTAGTTACAGAAGGACCCCAAAGCAGACTTGTAGAGCAAAGTTTAAGTCTTTATTTAACAAAAATTTCTCCACCATGGAGGCTTGGCTTGGTCCTGTGGGTGGGCTCCGAGCAGGCGGCCGGTCTACAAAAAGGACCAAAATTAGAGAGGAGCTCTTGACTTCTTAAAAATAACACAAAGCTTAAGTGAGAGTTGTCACCAGGTAAGTGGACGAACTGTGCTGTGCCTGCTCAGAGACCACACCCAACAGGAACCAAGACTATAAAACAACAAGCAAAGAAAACACAAGAGGGAGCCAAACGAGACCATAACAGTGCAGGACCTAAACATCTGATTTAAGTGTTTCTTAAAGGTCTTTCACATCAACACAACCCCAGTCGTTGTCGGTGGAGCGACGTAGCGTCTGTTCTAGTCTCTTTGGGACGCATCGATGTGACAGAACATTCACACAAACACGATCCAAACGGCCACCGGTCGCCAAACAAATGCCGAGTGAGCATGTGCGTGATGTAATGTGTGACGATAAAGACTAAACACAAGCTGCGTCTGAGTATTTGTCTAAACGTCTTTTTCCCGTCACAGTCCAGACTTAGTACTGCGGTCGCTTTAACTCCTCACTTTGTTTTCCTCAGTCCAAATAGTAGCCATTCTCCTCCGTACTTACGTCCCGTTTGAACCCATGGAAAAATAACAACAATCCATACTGAACTAAGCAGTGTTTTTCCATTTTCGGTTTTCCACACAATTTTCCTGTGCACTGATTTGCTGGTTTTCTAGTAGTTACGGGCCAATCAAACAGCTGCATTTGCGGTAACTGGCGACACAGACTATACATGCAAGTCTTCATAAACCCACCTCCACGACCTGATTCTCTGACTCCTGACAGCCCCATTCACACCAAACACACGTGAGCCGTCTGTCGGTACAGACTTTTTTTTTTTTCTATTTTAGGACATTTTCCAGCAATTTTAGTGTATTTTGAGTGCAGCTGTTTCAACCAAGTCTTAATGGATGTTTTGATGTTCATTATCTCAGAAAGTGAACAGAAAATACGGCAAGCATTGTTGGATATTTTTACAAACCTGAGCCATTGTATCTGTTTATTCTTCTCCATGTCTCCATATCAATATTTGGCACAATATCTCCTTAAAACTGTTTATGGCTTCAGGATGGAACTTGCAGATGTTTTTTTGTTTAAATGTGTTTGATTCAAAACAGGTTAAGTTTTTGGTGAGGTCTATATTGTCCCACTCTGTTCATCAGACCAAGAGAGAACGCTGATGTTTGTGATGACAGTTGTCCTTGAAACACATTCTCTGTAGATGCTTGTGAGCTCTTCTCTGTCCTGGGTGACAGACCAATCAGCCATTTTCTCAGTGAAGCGTGGAACTGGGCCGGACCTTGTCACTCCGTCTGTGCCAATCATGTGTCATTTTCATGTTTACGAGAAAGCGAAAACTGTTTAACCTTGAATGCTGTGTTTGTTATTAGAGAAGCGCTCCCGTCCGCCCGTCACAGCAGAGCAGCCCAGCGTGGGACCAGGAGAAGTGCCATTACCTGCCGCCTGTGCACACGTGAGTGATGGGGGTGTGGACTTGGCCCGCACACGGCCCAGTGTCCTTGAACATCAACATGTACTGTATGTGGATATGCATGTGTCTATATGTGTATCTGTATATGTATATGTGTCTATATGTATATGTGTCTATATGTGTATCTGTATATGTATATGTGTCTATATGTGTATCTGTATATGTACATGTGTCTATATGTATCTGTATATGTATATGTTTCTTTATGTGTGTATGTATGTGTGTTTGTGAAGGACAGGCATCATGCGGCATCACCACTTTTTTCTCCAACACGTCACATCTTGTGTGACTTGTTTTAGGGCAAGACACTGCAGGTGAACAGGAACAAATAAACAAAATAATGCTATGAATGTAAAACTTGTGCTGTAGTACTCGTAGATAAAAATGTAAGAGCATTTTTTTTTCCTCATGTCATGTTATCTTATAGGGGAAAAAAAGATTTTTTGTGTTAAAACAGCAGAAAAATTCACATAAAGAGTCAGCAAAAAATGTTATGAATACTTTATTTATCACATCTGCATCTATCTTATTTAGTTTTTAAGTCAACTTTGAAAATTAGCATAAATCAGCACAATCAGAAGTGTGGGGAGAAAAAACCTGACGCAACTGACATTTCGATTAAAAGTTTGTCCAATACTTACCCAACACAGTCTCCCAAGAAAACATAAATACGTATACAACGAAATGTTACAAACATACGATAAGCATGTTTTCTCACCTTTTTTTATGTCAATATGTTACGAAAAGCCAAAACGTAAAATAGCCAACAGTTTTGGTTGAAGCCGCGTGGCGACATTTTCTTTAGGTTTGATGGGTAAGTTTAGCCTTCAAAATGGATAAGTTTAGGACTGGGGCTAAGATTTGTATAGTTATGTTTTCTTCGGACACTGGCTGTACATACAATAACATAGCTTTGACAATTTAATGATCTATTCCTCCTGCTCTGCTCTGAGCAGACAGCCAGGACCTCCCAGTCCACAAGTCGCAATGACTGCAGATACCTAAACATACCTCGGCCTTAGCAAGAACAGCCTTTTCTACTGAAGTCATTAAAGAATGGAACAGACTTCCACAGAGGTTTTGTGCCTGATATGATATTGGTCTTAATATGATTGTATATTTTAATGTGTCATTTGCAGTGTGTGTGTGTATTTGTTATATTGTTTACATTTTGTATTGTATATCTCACCTCTTCATGAACTACATAATCTGGAGTTTTTGTGCATTGTTCCTGTAAAACTAAACATAAACTAAACATTTGTGGTTCATACATACAACTTAGTGTGAACTGGTGCATACAGTATCTGTTTTGTGTTACGTGCATCTTCCAATAGTACATTTTGTGCAAAAAGCTAACAATTAAGCACTTTTTTCAGTTTGCACTTGCAATTAGCCCCTTGCTTGATAAATGAGACCCGAAGTATTTATGTTCAATTTCCCTTTTTCCAAACAGTAAGAGCTAAACCAAGCAAAGCAAGTTTTTATGCCAACATCTTCAGAATTCTCATTTAAGCACAGACCAAAATATATTATATATCAGTGTAATTAACCCAACTTTTAGAATTTACAACAGGTTTCCACTTACTCACATGCAGTTTGCGTCTACCCTGTTTAAAAGCTTTTAAAGGGAGCTTATGCTAACCAGTTTAAGTCTGTGAGTAGTGTATTCCTGCTCAGTGCCGGGCTTTGAAGCAGCAGGAGACATGTTCAGTTGCATCAGTCAGTCGTTTGTCTTCTTCTGCTCAGTCCTGTTTAACCCTTCTTTCTGAGAATTCCCACAGCAGCCATAAAACCAATCCATGTGCTTTATCCTCTGAGCCGACACTCTCAACGCTGATTCTGACCCTCGTTTGTACAAGTATCAATAACACTCAATATCAGGAGCCTAATTGGTTTAACAACATCCATGCATTGATACGATTCTGCCTTTAATTCTTTCTCTGGCTTTTAATAGCTGTAGTCTCATACTTTTGACATCTTGTTTTGTTGGCTGTTTCTTGCATTTGTGGAGAAAAAAACTCAAGGTTATGGGAATTTTCACATTAGGTGGACTGGAAGCACATCAGTCTGAATGAAATGTGAAGGCTAAATGTCTGCAAGGAAGTCCTCACAGCGGTCTGAAGGGCAAGACGCTCACTCAAGATCAAAAACATGCACGCACATTCAAAAACATGGACGTGACATTAAAAACACAACCGCAAAATCAGGATCTACCTTTTTCCATAATCTGCTCTAAAGAATTTTTGTTTGTGAATTTGAGTTTGTGTTTTAGAGTTTGCATGTGTACTTATAAAATTGCATTGCCCAAAACCATTTAATAGTGGTTCAAATGCACACTATTAGATTAAAAGAAAAGTTCATAATTAATGAGACAAAACCTCACCAAAATATGAATAAATCATTGCTAAGACAATATATCTGTCTCCTAAGAAAATAAATATTCTGCAGAAGGCCGCATGTACCACCATTTTAGAATTTGGCCAAGAAAATCAACCCGGACCCGACACCACAACGTCGCCTAGAATCAGACGTTTAAGGGAAAAAAGACATGTACGTTTTGGCCTAGGCTCATGGGACTCAGAACAGTGATGGAGCATTAGAAGACAAGGCTAAAGTTGAATTGGAGCACTGATCTATGATGAACAGGAAGTCGGCCATATTGGATTTACTCAGCGACGTCACTTTGACTTTCTTGTTATTTTAACAAACTAGGTTTTTGGCCCCAGTGAGCTCAGACCTGACCTGCTGCATCTAGAGGCAAATTCAATAATCATACAATTTTTTTGGATCCTCTTCATGATTTTCTGGCAAAAAACCACCTTCATTTACTGTTTGTTTGTTGACATAAAAAAGCCACATCTATGCAGCTTTAGCGGCTTCATTTTAGGCTTGCTACATCAGTCCACGTTTTGCTCACTTGCCTAATGATTTCTGACCCTTCAAATGTGTTTTTTTAATTTTTTTACACGTGTTGGACAAAAGATGTTCTGGTATGCTACAGTGTCAACACCAACCGACAAACTGAGTGGAGTGTGGTAAACAAACGGGACATTATTAGACGAAAGCAGGACATAGCTCACTAATTTTCACAAATACAGTCATAAAATATCTATGCTGGGGGGAAATGAAGTTTTTTTAATTGTAAGAAATTGAGCAGTCTCTTTCAATAGCATGTTTTGGATGCTCTCACAATGCCAGCTTTGAACCTGCACATGAACATTCTCCTCTCACTGTTGTGTTAAAACCCTCAGCTCCACGATCACAAGAGTTTTCACCTGAGACATGTGAGTGCAGTGGCTCGCTCCTCGCTGCGGCTAAATAAAGATTGGTGTAAAATAGTGAGATTGGAGAGTCGAGATGAGCGGCTGATGAAAAGCTAATCACGTAGCTGCAGTGTTATTGAGACAGGCATTAGAGAGGCCTCCTCCGTCTGATTCATCCATCAGCTGATGAAACTCAGGGAAAGATGGAGGCTCAGCTAACTGCACAAGTCTGCTGCCTGCTGTGTGGAAGCTGCTGTCGTGGTCACTTCACACACTCGAGCAGAAGACCAGTGAGATACAAGGAATACTAACACAGACTGGAGCCAGAATGGTGCATCAGATTAAAGACAGAGCAGGTTTAATGAATGAAAGTCCTGAGAAGAATGTCACAAAAACAAATTCCGTTGCAATTCAATTCTTTTACTTTTTTAACCTTTATTTACCAGGAACGTCCTGTTGAGATCTCTTTTTCAAGGGAGTCCTGGCCAAGACGGCAGCATTACAGTTACACCACACACATTCCAACATATCACAACAACTAAAAGCAGTTACACACCATAGACTCAGTTTCAAGACCTTTGTCTTTGATCCTAAAATAAACCTTTTTGATGTTCCACAGAGTTGGGAGGGTGAAATAATACAACAGCGTTTGGTGCAAATTGCAGCTTTCTTCTGATATTAATTTAAATCAAAATCAGTTTGATTTAAATTAATCTCAATAGAACTCAGTTTTATTATAAGTAAAATAAGCACTGATTCATTGACTCTATCCTGGGTACATTGTCTCCAGTTTAATACTCATGCGGCATGGTCATGTATTTACGTTTGGCTTCACCATGGAGCCGGAGACATGCAGCCGTGAGGACTATTGGGCTGTTGACCAATAATATCACAGGACGCACATTGTGTTAAAGTGTTTGCTGAACCGGGATCAGCTTTTTTCCGTCATTTAGGTGAACTCCAATTAGTCAAGACGAAGAAAATACCTGGTGCTTCGAAATTATCGCCCATTTATATAGAGTTTTATAGTGACTTGGAATTATTGATTGCACATCGCACAGGGGTTGAAAGTATTGCACAAATACAATATCTATTGTACGTCTGAACGCTGTCCCTGAAAAACATATTTTTTTCTCATTGGATTTTAACGTATAATGAGTATTTTTTGTTGTATTGACTGTGCTTTGTCTTGTATGTTTTCCCTTGTTTTATTCCATTTTACAGTTTTGATGTAACCTGTACAGCAACAATGGTTTTTTCAACGCTCTTTATAAATAGAGTTGAGTTGAGAATGTTGATGTAATATGATGATCCTGACAACAGAAGTGTCTTCTGTGCTGAAGGCTGCTCACATCAGGGACAGAGAACAAGGTGAAGGTGAGAAACACACGGCTGCTGCTTTTGAGCAAACACACCGGGATAATGGACTATCCTATTACAGAAATCAGCACAGAGGTATTGTGTGATGGCAGAGACGCAGACGCTGTAATGTGATGAAAATAGAGGTGAGGCGGACACAGAATGACCACAGATGACCTTCATTATAAACTCATACATGTGAAGGATCAGACCAGGGCTTCAGGCTGCTGCTGCTTCTGTGGGCTGGGCTTCTGCAAAACTCTGGTATAAATCATCAGCTGTAATAATGCAAGGCCTGCAGAGAGTAAAACATAATAACATCACTAACAATAGAGTCATTTCAAATGGTTTAAAGTCATTTACTGGTTTGTTGTGATGCCAGCGTCTGGTAGAAAAATGAGCAAAAAATAAATCTGATAAACTGAATCATTACTGCAAAACTATTCACCCTTTTTCACTCTAACTCTGTAGAAGATCATGTTAACTTAACTTATGTGGACTGTGGTGATACTTAAATTATTTGATGTTTTATGTTGGGTGTACACTGACAGTAAGACGGGTTCGGTTAAGGAATGTTCGTATAATGACTTGAAAGCTGCATCAGACCTCTGCAGTCTCCAGGAAAAATTGACTTCGTGCTTCTTTCCGCAGAGCCATCAGAGTCAGAGTAACAGGGTGCATAAGTTTCAAGCCTTTTGTAAGTTCTGCAGAATCTGCGCAGGTCCCGACACGCATCGAACATGGCAGCGCTCAGTGGCAAGTTGTTGTGAGTTCGTTAGCTGGATTCAGCTAATCTTTGTCCACCGAACATGAGCTGTTGTTCTTTCTCTCACGCGGATGTAACACGTGACCCACAATGAGCAGGAGTTTGTAGAGCCGAAACTAAAGAATAAAAAGCCATTTAAACAAAACCGAAGTCTGTTGAACTGGGAAAAAGTTCATGATCTAAAACTAGGTAAGATTTGTCACAAAGTCTGACCTTTTTGAAGTGTGAGGCGAGCACGAGCAGTCTGTGATTACATCGTGCTCTGTGGAAAAACATGCTTTCTGGATTGATGGAATTTTCTATTTGCAGAACGAATTGAACAGCTACTACTACATCTCGAAACAGTATTAAGCTAGCAATGACCAGATTTTGTAATAGATCCATGTGTACACTAATGCAACTTAAGCTAACCTAAGCGAAACCAGAAGTTTATTGCTAGGAAATATGGGCGGGGCTGAATAAGGTGATTGTTTCAGAAGACATGATGCTTTGTTTAGTATTACTACAGATAGAAATTAGCTGTGAAGCTAGAGTCTGGTACAAGCATCTCCGCCACTGTGCTTGAATTGTACACTGTCCTAATAATAAATATGTGAAAATGAAGTATTAAAAACACTATGTAACTTTTTATGGAGGGTTAGGTCTTTATTTTGACAGACTTCTATTCCGAAAGATTGTTATTACGAAACCACTCTTAGACAGACTTGGTTCTGATACTTTTTGGCCTTGCTATTCCGACAGAGAGAAAAAGAGAGAGAAAAGAGAGAGAAATGTGATGTGCGCCAATCAAGGCCTGACACAACTCTGCCTTCCTTCAGAACACGCACTTTCTTTTTAATTTATGTAGCTTTTGAGTTGAATTTCTCAGCCATCCTTTCTTTTTCATTGAGGCACTTTGTCTAGTTTATTATTACAAACTTCAAGTTTAGATAGGTTGCTTGTAATTCGTTGGATAGCCTCGCGGGACCAACGCCACTGCAAGTCTCTGCGAGGCTGAACTGAGAGTGTGTGTGAGTGCAATCCAGAAGGTTGATGCTGGACAGTGATACAGTTTAGGGTAATGGGTAAGTTTGGGTAAATATTAAGATAAAAACGTATTTACTTCCAAGGAATTGTTGTTCTTTCAGCTTTGATAGATAGGTCGGTTGTTTGATGTAGTCCTGAGATATGGCATAAGTATTATAGGACAATAATTCTTCTAATGATTTGCTTTGTCATATTTTCTTATTTCCAACTCTATTTTGTAAGTTTGCTCAGTTGCATGGACAGTGAGCTGTGTACAGTCTCACTCTACACCTCCTGCAGCACATTTACATTCATGAGAGCAGTATTTTTCATGCAGCGTCTGTGTGAAAACTGCACAGTCACAGTGACAGGGAAGAGCTCGCCGGAGGAACTGATTTTATTGACTAATATTTGAGCAAACTTTCTCTCCAACAAATTCAACTGTCAACAACGGAATGTGGAGCAGTCCATAACAATAGAGCCAGTGTTGTTCAGTGGCACTCACAGATATAAATCACTTGTAATATTTCTTTTATCTCACACAGCAGCAGTGTGAGAGCAAACGCTGCACATGTTCCAATAGTTTCTGCTGTCTGTCCTTGTTACTAGCGTCTGTTGTAGGCCAGCTTGTATTACTCACATGTTTATTAAAAAAGCTGATACGCAAAGTTTATGAACATGACTTTTGGGACTTGATTACATGGATTATAGACATGGGACTTGACTTGGACTTGTCTCTTATAGACTTGGGACTTGACTTTGATTTGTCTCTCTTTGACTTGGGACTTGACTTGGACTTGTCTCTTGACTGTCTCTCTTTGACTTGGGACTCTTGACTTACTTGGGACTCTTGGACTTGTCTCTCTTTGACTTAGGACTTGACTTGGACTTGACTGAACTTGTCTCTCTTTGACTTCGGACTTGGACTGTCTTTCTCATTGACTTGTCTTTTTGACTTGAACTTGACTTGATTGTCTCTCTTTGACTTGGGACTTGACTTGGACTTGTCTCTTTTTGACTTGGGACTTGACTTAGACTTGTCTCTCTTGTTTGGAACTTGTTTGGACTTGTCTCTCTATGACTTGGGACTTGACTTGGACTTGTCTCTTTTGACTTGGGACTTGACTTAGACTTGTCTCTCTTTGTCTTGGAACTTGTCTTGGACTCGTCTTTCTTTGACTTAAGACTCAACTTTGACTTGAGGTTCAGTGACTCAGGACTTGACTTGAGGTGACTTGATGCTTCCTCTCAACAAAATAAATTGTCCCCACTTCTTTATTCAGGATTAGAACTTTATATTTATCAAAAACATTTATAAAAATGTATGGAATTGCAAAAATACAAGTTGTATTTGATAATTTGACTGTTGTACTCAGACGCCTCTTTTTAATTTGAGATTTGACCTAGAAATATGACTCTTTGACTTGGACTTGCCTCTCTTTGACTCAGGACTTGGCCTGGACTTGCACTCTTAGTTTAATGAGTATTAATTGTATTTGCATAAGTCTGGTCTCACAAACATAAACATACAGTATAAACTACCAGCTGCAGTCTCTGTGACTCTGAAGAGAACAATCCTTTTTCTCGTTTGAGTTTAAGACGGAGAAGTGTTGGCACAGTCTTTGGTGTCGCTGCGATCACAGACTAGATTGTCTCTTCTTATATTGCACTAATTCTTCAGCGGACTCTGATTCACTCTCCTGGACGCTCTCTCATTGGGTATAGGTACTCCACGGAATAGGGTCCCAAACTTGTATGGACCGCCATGACCCTAGGTTCCCAATATCATACATTCCACATATGTATTTGTGATTGTATCTGAATGGCAAATAATTATCTACTAAAAGCCCCCAAACTATAAAGTATGTAGAACTACTTCCACTAAGAGATAAGATCATTATATTTAAGAATGTACTAAACATTTTCATCACAATTTGACCTTTTTTTTTTTTTTTAATCAAAATACTTCCTGTTCATAAATAGTGATAAATGATGACACCACAAGACGGATTATATTTTTATCAACACGGATGATGCGCGCGCACTCTTTATGCAGAAAGAGCCGCCGCTGATTGACCAGGCTGTAGCAACAACTTGAGCTAGGACTGTGAAAAAATGGAGAGGCAGACGTCTGGTTCAGACCGGTTCAAAAACACATTAAAATTGGCTCAGTGCAGTTGACATGCGTACGTTCAAAATAGTACATCCTGTACACTCAACCACTTCCTGTGCAATGCTTTTCAATGAGGTTTTCATTACATCAGTTTAAAACGAATAAATACTGTTTTGATCAGACAGTTGTGGTGAATGTTACAGAAAACATGTTAAAGACTTTACGTATTAGAGGAATATTTCACCGGAGACACTTGTGTGTTTAAAAAGAGACGTGTTTGTGTCTAAATGCACACAGCCAATTAGAAGATTGTAAATACACACTTGAGATCTATACAAATAAAGCTTATCTTACAAAATTTGCTTTTTATAAAATCTCAGCCATGTTATAGTTGTATTTCTTCTCATTGAACCTCTAGCGTTGTATTTACAAGGATGTATGTCTATTTAAGAGACACGGAGACTGCTCTTTTCTGCAACATCCTGCAACATTACAACAGATGCAGGATTTGAGACATAGTGGAGCTGTAACTATTTTAATATTTCTATCAATTTGGGTGCATTTTTTCAAAATAATAATAAAATAGCACAAGAGGTTGATTCATGAGGGCTTGCTACACACTTAACTTTTTTGAGCTTCAACAATCATTTAGTAAAGTTTTTGTTTGTTGTGGTAGCGATAATAACCTCCAGGCTTCTGTCTATGAGCCAGCAGCCAGATTCAAAATTTGCACGACTCCGGAGAATATTCTTTTGAAAAGAGGAGAGCTGTCAGCTAATGATGATCAAAGAGAGCACAGTCAAGTGTGTGATGCTGCCGTTTGCCGAGTTGTACTTGTGCCTGTGGCTTTGGCAAACACTGGGACTGTGCTGGATGTGGGTAAACAGCCTTTTGTTTTACACGTTACATGTTTGACGATGTCTTGTGTTGTGAAAACGTGACACGATTTGACCCGAGACAAAGACAAATACAAAGAAGATTAAGCAACAGACAAGACAGATACAAGCGGGTGTAGAAGTCAAGACCGAGCTAATCGAGATTAAGACCTTTCAGAGACCAAGACCACTGAGGCTCCAGACCAAGACAAGACTGAGACTTTTAAAGGTCGAGTCTGAGACGAGACAAGCCTTTTGAGGTCAATTCAAAACCATCTTTCCCATTTTCTAATTTTTTTTTTTACATTGGCACGCATCATTGTTTTGATCAAGCTGTATCAGATTGCTCTTGAAATTCAGACAAACAAACTGACTGTACAAAAACTGTTTGCATGTTTTGGATCCTCACCCACAGTTTAAACCTGAACATCACAAAAAATAAATAAATAAATAAATAAAATAAACAAATAAATAAATAAGAGTTGGTTCACATGACACCACACATAGTTTCATAATCTTCCATGATGTTATTGTGCAGTGCTTGTTACAAACTGGGCCTGGGGCAGTACTTGGATGGGAGACCTCTGGAGGACCCTCAGGTGCCACAGTGGGGCAAACAGAGGAAAAAGGAAAAGCAAGACACCTCACCCACATTGCCTAGTAGGGATCTGATCTTTCTGCGAGCGCTTGGTGAGGGTCAGACGGCCAATGGTGCAAAATGGCAGCTTTGCTTCCATCAGTCTGCCCCAGGGCAGCTGTGGCTACAATAGTAGGTTATCATCACCCTCTCCATGTCAGACCAATGACCATGACAAGACCGAAACCAAGAGCCCTGGAGTCCGAGACAAGACCGAGTTCAAGCCCCTCAAAACCAAACAAGACCCAGTCCAAGCTCCTCAAGACCATCACTAGAACCTTGTCTAATCTGATCAAAAATAAAGTCCGAGCTGAGTAATTTTACTTTGAAAATCCTGAAATAGTTCACTTCCTTTTTCCTGTTTGGTGAGTTCTGATCCGTGGAGCTCGACCTGGCCAGACTCTGGCAAAGAAGAAAATAGCCTTGATCCAACAACAAAATTGATCAATATAAAATAATACTGAAAGTTAAAATTTCTTCTGAATAGATCTGCCGTTTTGAACAGGAAGTCATTGAACCTGCTTCCATTAGATCAATGTTTTGGCTTTACAATGAACAAAATGAAAATAACTTATCTACGTATGTCGCACTTTATTACTAAATACAAGGGAAAAACAGTATAGGTCTGCTTTAATACATTTTTTCACCAACATTTCTATTTGGGCAATACGACTCACTTTATTTGTCAAACAGGCAGGCCTTATTTTCTCTTTACACCGTTCACAGTGTGACCAAACCGGCCTAAATGAGTTTTCAGCTTATAACGCCGGGCACCGGAGCACTTCTTGTTGTGCGCCCGAGATCTGATTTCCGAACAATAGCCTGGCAGTTTCCATTTCAGTGACAGTCCTCCCACATCTCTACACCACTGCTCCTAATACACTTATGGTGCCAGTAATATCCCCGTTCAGCTGCCTTTTGTGTTTGACATTTTAATAAAGCAGTGTATTGTTAGAACACACTCCCCCCTCTTTCCCTCGCTCTTTTTCTCTCTTGTCTCTTTTGTATTCCACTACACAGACATGGATTCTGTTTCAGTGTCTGCGTATGATATGTCTTCAAAGCCAAAGTGGGACCGGGACACGGTTTTCAAGTCTCAAGTCTTTGGGTTCAAGTCAAAGAGACACAAGTCCAAGTGAAGTTCCAAGTTATTGACAGACAGGTTCAAAGTCAAGTCGAAGAGAGACAAGTTCTAAGTGAAAAAGAGACACAAGTCCAAGTCAGTCAACGTCGAGAGAGACAAGTCCAAGTCAAAGAGAGGCAAGTCCCCTGTCAAAGAGATACAAGTCCAAGTTAAAGAGAAACAAGTCCAAGTCAGTCCCAAGTCAAAGAAGACAAGTCCAATCAAGTCCAAGTCAAAGAAAGACAAGTCCGAGTCAAGTCCAAGTTAAAGAGATAACAGTCCATATCAGGTTGGAAGTCAAAGAGAAACCAGTCCAAGTCAAGTCCCAAGTCAAAGAAGACAAGTCCGAGTCAAGTCGAAAGTCAAAGAGAGACAAGTTCCACGTCAAATAGAGACATTTCCAAGTCAAGTCCCTACAAGTCAAAGAGTGGCAAGTCCAAGTTAAGTCCCATGTTAAAGAAAAACAAGACCAAGTCAAAGAGAAACAAGTCCAAGTCAAGTCCTAAGACAAAGAGACAAGATCCATGTCAAAGAAAGACAAGTCTAAGTCAAGTCCCAGGTCAAAGAGAGACAAGTCCCCCGTCAAAGAGAGACAAGTCCAAGTCCAGTCCACGTCAAAGAGAGATAAGTCCAAAGCAGATCCAATGTCAAAGAGAGAAATATCCAAGTTGAAGAGAGACAAGCCCAAGTCCTAAGACAAAGAGAGACAAATCCTAAGACAAAGAGACAAGATCCAAGTCAAAGAAAGACAAGTCCAAGTTAAGTCCCTAGTCAAAGAGAGACAAGTCAAGTCTTAGTTAATTTTATCATGTCAACTCTCAAGTCATCAAAATACTGACTTAAGTCTGACTCAAGTCCAAGTCCCCACTTCTGCTTCAAAGTTACGATGCAGCAGTGACATGTAATACTTGTAACACGAGACACATTGTATGAAAATGATCTTTAATTCAAAAAGCGTACTAAATTATGACTTGTGCAAACTGCCTTGACAAATCTGCACACAGGACCATTGTTCGTCACAGGTGAGGCTATAACACTCCGACTTAAGCTGTGTGCTGTTCTGGTGTTAAAAGTAGAATGTTTAAAGGTCAGATCCAGACAGAGAACATGCCTGCTAGAGACCCGGTTATTCATTTTTCGCTCACAAATTTAGTGGGATTTGTGTCCTGGAGCTGGTCCCGTGAAGTGAGAGCTGCCTTTTCTGCTGGAGAAGTCATTAACCCAATTCTAACGTCTGTCTGCGCTCCAGTGTCACCCGGTGCGCGGATGGTGGCGCTGCGCGGGAGGTAATTAACATGCGTTCAGAAGGAGTAGAACTATATTAGATCCATGAGAGTGGTCCCCGGGGAGGGTCTGCTCTGGTTCCTTCATTCTTCCATCCTCACACACACACACCACTAGTCCTGCCTCGGGCTGTAGTTAAAGTGAGATGATGGCTTCATTCTGTGAGCTCAGTGCGTTCCTTTGCTCAGTCTTTATTAAGGGAGTTACAACAGTTCTTTACAATGACCTACATACACCACAGTCACACTGAGCCCTCGCGTCGCTTTATAAGGTTAGAAACATTTGCAGTCAGATCAATTACCTGCTAGTGCATTTGCAGATCTAAGAAAAGAGCTTGGGCTAGGTACAAAGCCAACAATAACAAAGTAAGTGAAGTGTTTGCCATTATGCAGGCAAGTTGTACGCCAACACTGAGAGGATTATATGAAGAGTTAAGTGGTGAAAAGCTTTATCAAACCATTCTTTTCTTAGAGGAAAAAGAAGTAGAATAAATCTAAACAGAGCTGTAATGAAAATGCTGTTGTTGTTCATGGAACTTTAAATTATTACTAACACCTTTTTGTCACACGTTCACACGCAAGAAAAACAAAGAAATGACACCACATTGTGTCTTTGTTGTGAAACATTATGTGCATGGTTTACAGAGTTGAACAAGTGCAGATGATGGCAATAACTTGTGGTTCTTCAATCGTCCTTAGGATATTTTTGCAGCCAATCACACAAGACTAAATTTTGAAAAAATAACAGAAACAACTAGCATCAACCAAACATCATTTTAACACTTGCACAGTAATGGCAGTGAAGATGCTCGTGCCAATAATTTTAATGAAGAGACCGCAACTATTAAACTCTATTAGAGTTTACAAGTCATCCAAGAAGAAGTCATCAAAGAAAGAAGAAAGTTAGAGCATTTTGGAAAGCTGCCAAACCTCCATTATGACAAGAGAAATGTTTTTGCAGAAAAACAGACCAGAAGTAAGTCAAAATATTTATATTGTTTTTTTATTCAACCGTTATCTGACTGTGTAATGGTAATTCCATCTGTGAAAAAGTTTGCATAATCAATCAAGCAGCCCTGTGACATGACTATTTTAAATCAGTTTTATATAGTATGTTCATAACTTTAAAGAGTGTATGGCAAATTAGACCACAAGTAAAACATTGTGAACAAGTTTATTTTTTCAGATTTAACTAACCTTTTTGCTTGTTTTTCCCAAGTTTGTCTGTTTTGATGAAGTTTTTGTCTTTTGTCCAGGACATAGTATGTACAGGTAATCAGTCCATAGCAACCATACTGTAAACATGGGCCAATGCCACGTTGTTGTTTCTGCATCATTTCTGCAATGACTGATGCCAGGTGCTGATCTGTGCTGCTCCAGCTTTCATCTACATTTTTCAACTTGGAACAACATTTTAAGAATTTCCCAAGGACCACATGAACGCGGCACAAGATCCACATTTGCCAAATTGAACCAAAAAAGTGTGCCGTAACTCAAAAGAGGTTGGGCAACACTGGCCTATAATTGTCCATCACGTGACCCAGATTCTGTTGTGCTTTTTAAGTGTTTAAGACCTTAATGTCCAGGCTTTGTCCCGGTTCACATTTTGTGGTCCATACGTTTCCCACTACTGCTCTGCTTTGCCCTCGTTCTTGTTTGGTTGTTGATTGACACTGATTTTATTTTAATTTAGTCCTGTTTGTTATGTGATAGTATCTTGTTGTTTTATGTTTTATTTATCGCAGCCCTGGACTGAACACTATCACACCAAACAGCCAAAATGAGAAAAATTAGATAATCTGCCATACAGGCTTTAAGTTAGTGCTTTTAAGCCATCAGGAGTTTGGATGCGGCTGAATGACTTGGCTTTTCTTCAGACTGTTCTTGGTTGTTTGCTCACAGAAACACATTTGATTTGAGGCTGCAGTGCTGCTCAAATGATTGGAAGGTAAAGGCTGCCACCCGGTTCCAAAACACACATTTATCAAAGTGAACTCGGCCTGAAGTGGGTTCGCTTTGGTTCGTATCTAAGCACACTCAAATACAACAAGCAGCGCGCCAAACAGAAACGAACATTCTGCCGCTGAGGATGATCGTGATAATTTAGATAAAAGTCGACAGAGAAAGAGCAGAACTGAATCTCCACTTTCTGCGGCTCTTTTTGGATAAATGTGTTTTGTCTGACGAAGAAAAGAATGATGATAAAGAGCTTAACCATGTGACTAATTTGTTGCGACCATCATTAAGACAGGGAAGAAGCAGCAGTAATTAATGCGAACAAGCCTGAAAATGAGCTTTTGGAGTTTTATCTTAAAGCTGTCAACATTAATACGTAATAATAATGAAAGCAAATGTAACATTAGCAACCATTTTGTAGTCTGGGTGTGCTTGTTAAGAGTTTAGAAGCATAAATCAGACTCTGAATCTGCTATTTCTGAACGTCTGATCACTTTCCATCTTCTTATATCATTAAAACGTTTCCCTGATGATGTTTGTGTGAAATATATATATATTATCATAAAGCCCTGTACATATAACTTTGACTGATACTGACGACTTAAACAATGTGGTCTTGAGACAAAAGTGATGCTTTTGTACATGACAGAAGCTCATTCTCTCATGTCCTGAAAATTATTGGTTTAGCTTTTCATTTTTTATTCAAATAGGCAAAGACCATTTTGAATGGCGCTTGATCAAAAAGATAAAGTATCACATCTGTTCTTTGATGTAAAAAGTCTAATCGTCTGCTGTGGCAGCCACACTATTATTTATTGACTTTATTCTTTTAATATTATGGATTCTTTTCTCGCAAAATTACAATTTTAATTTTGTTAAACTTCAACCTTGGCCTAAAGACTAAAAATTGTAGCCTTGAAAATTGAAAATCCAACCTCAGTGGGATGTTTTCTTCCAATTTTTTCTTCTTACATTAATATTTTACAAAAGTAAAGTAACTACAAATTTTGGTTGAAACCACATGGGGACATTTTCTTTGGGTGAAACAAGTAAGTTTAAGCATCAAGTTACTAAAATTGGTAAGTTTAGGTCTGGGGCTTGGGGCAGGTTAAGATTAGAATCAGGATTTCATTAATATTCATAAATAAGAACACGGCTTAACAACCACCATTGAAATGAACTGCTGTGACGTGTACTATAATTACACAAATCAGCCTTGAACTCGTGATAATCATACGTAATTTCCATGTTGCGTAATGTTGTGGTAAATGTGCACTTTCTTGTGAGATCGGGCTGGTTTGTTACTGTATCTTAAGTTCGGAAGCAGAACCACACTTCCGCTGGCTACACTACTTAACCGCCTTGGCCACACACTCACACACTACCATTCGTGTTTCAATGCCCCTCCATCCCTTTCTCTTTTCATTATTCTCTTTTTATTTATCAATTCTCATCTCCTGAGGGAGTTTCGAGGCCCGGGAGCCTGCAGCTGCTCTTGAAGGAAGCCCAAAACCAGCAACAACGTCCCTGTTTTGTTCATGCTTACATCTATTCACTAGTTCTTGCTTACAAGCTCTGAAAGTGTGGTGCTTGTTGGTGAAACTCTGCACCAAACACAGGGCGCTGTCATGTTTACTCGGATGAACTCAGACAAGAGCTATGCAAGCAATACATATTTATCCTTACATCTGACTTCTGAAAAGCCCTGCTTAACTGACAAAACTTTAAGAGGAAATATACACGTGTAGAGATCTTAATTAGTGTCTGGAACAATGAAAGGTTAATCATGCAACAGTCTGTAATGGCCGCCTGCTGGAATCCTTCATAAAGCCCTGATCTAAGTATTAAATTGGTGTCCGTAGTTCTGACTGTGCCGAGCTAATCGCAGGCTGATAAAACAACAAGCGCTAATACTTAATCACATAAGTGGCTATAAAAAGCCTTGGACGAGGGAATGGTGGTGGTGCGTGGGCGGAGGCAGCGCTAACGAGCCACAGTCCCAGGGCAATTAACCTATAGTCTCCTCCCAGACACACTTCTTCTGTCTGATCTGGAGCACAGAGAGTAAGGCTGGAACAGAGAGAGTAAGACGGGAACAGAGAGAGTAAGACTGGAACAGAGAGAGTAAGACTGGGACAGAGAGAATAAGACTGGAACAGAGAGAATAAGACTGGAACAGAGAGAGTAAGACTGGAACAGAGAGAGTAAGACTGGAACAGAGATAATAAGACTGGAACAGAGAGAGTAAGACTGGAACAGAGAGAGTAAGACTGGAACAGAGATAATAAGACTGGAACAGAGAGAGTAAACTGGAACAGAGAGTAAGACTGGAACAGAGAGAATAAGACTGGAACAGAGAGAGTAAGACTGGAACAGAGAGAGTAAGACTGGAACAGAGAGAGTAAGACTGGAACAGAGAGAGTAAGACTGGAACAGAGAGAATAAGACTGGAACAGAGAGAGTAAGACTGGGACAGAGAGAATAAGACTGGAACATAGAGAAGAAGACTGGAACAGAGAGAATAAGACTGGAACAGAGAGAGTAAGACTGGAACAGAGAGAATAAGACTGGAACAGAGAGAGTAAGACTGGGACAGAGAGAATAAGACTGGAACAAGAGAAGAAGACTGGAACAGAGAGAATAAGACTGGAACAGAGAGAATACGACTGGAACAGAGAGAGTAAGACTGGAACAGAGAGAATAAGACTGGAACAGAAAGAATAAGACTGGAACAGAGAGAATACGACTGGAACAGAGAGAGTAAGACTGGAACAGAGAGAGTAAGACTGGAACAGAGAGAGTAAGACTGGAACAGAGAGAGTAAGACTGGAACAGAGAGAATAAGACTGGAACAGAGAGAGTAAGACTGGAACAGAGAGAGTAAGACTGGAACAGAGAGAATAAGGCTGGAACAGAGAGAATAAGACTGGAACAGAGAGAGTAAGACTGGAACAGAGAGAATAAGACTGGAACAGAGAGAATAAGACTGGAACAGAGAGAATAAGACTGGAACAGACAGACACAGCAATCCATTCCAATCTGCGAGCAGCGTGCATGTGTGGTCAACAGAGTCTTTTCTGTTGAAAGCAACTGCTAAACACGCAAAGTTACAAAAACATGTCCTTCCTGATCTAAACCCTATAACATCTCCATCTCGATCTTGTCCCTTTCATTTGACGCCCTCATCACTGCGTCTTCACGTCGCGGCTTCACATTGCCTGTTCACCTTCGCGCTCACAAAGAACCAGTGTCCCAAGTCTCTCTTTTATCAGTTCTCCAAGACTCCTTTTAGCTTCGTTAAGCTGATTGGTCTTATAAGTCTTCGGTTCTGCCTTTTTAGTCTGTCGCTTGTCTCTTCTCAGAAATGTCCACTTGATGATCTCATCTCAAACCTCAGAGACCACAGTCTGAACCTGCGACTTTCAGACTTGCAAAACCAAAGCAAGATCAGCACTCTGTGACTCGTGACAGTTCAGAGGCCAAATGTAAACCAAATCTTTTAGAATGCTTGTTTGCTTCAACCAAAGTTAGCCCTTAGCTATAGTCCAGTTTTCACATAATGCATTTTTACATCCCATTACTTAAACCATTTGAATGATTACAAATTATCACACACATTGAAAATATTTTTTTCTAGCAGTACCCCTTAACTTAGAGGTTCCCAAAGTGGGGGTCAGGAACTCAAGGGGGTTTGAAGCGAAATATGTGTTTTACAAGATCATGTAAAGCTTTATTTTTAAATTTATGACTTGGTATTTAAGATTTTTTTGTTTGCTCGTTTGTTTTTTTAACTTGAATATAAAGGCTTTTTAACCCAAGTTTATGTTTTTTTCAATTTAAAATTCTTGCAGACATCTATTTTAGTCGGTTACAAGGTTAATTTGAGGGTCCTGGTTTGAAACGTTTGGAAACTAACTTGTGGTTGTAAGTAAATAATTTGGTTTCCAAGTGGAATATTGTCAACTGTTACAAATAGGTTTTCTTGTTTTCAGGAAATGTATGCTCAACCCTCCAACATTTATCAAAACTGACCATAAAGTCAGATAATACTGTAATAATACCCACATCATATCAACGGTTGTAGTCGTCCTTCTTTTGTCTACAAAACTGGTTCTTTTCTTTTACTTATGCACATTGGCTGTTGTTGTTTGGCGTTGAAGTAAGTACTTATACTAACAATGAGAACGTCAGAAGAAGAATCACAAGGCAGCTTTATGAATAATGTTGACGTATGTATTCAAGGACAAGTGCTCTAAGGAGAGGGACTAAGAATGCAGAGAACTGTGTGTCAACGTAACAAAAACTCTTTTCTGTTAAGCGGTTTGGAGAATATAAAACCTCTGACATTTACTGTGTTTTTAAGATGGAAACTGGATATATTCATCTGTACTCAAATACCACAGGACTAGGAACAAACGCTGAATAAGAATTTGAAATGATCTTATCTGATTATTGAATGATGTTGACTCATCACTTTGGTTTTCGAAGCTGGAATTCGATCTTTGAGTCTTACAATGTGTCTTTGATGTCCTCCCCAAACACTTTGAAAACAGCACATCTTTCCATTGTAAACTCCTGTGTCTTAGATGTACAACGTTATTAGACTGACGCATCAGGGAGATCGGGAGGAATGGCACCTTTGTGATTTTCTCTCATTTTATCTGAAGATTCCACGGCAGCAGATATGTGTCGGTCTGAGGGGATTACAGCAGAGAGGAAATCACAACAAACATGTCTCCAGGATCTGATTAGGTCTTATCACAGCCTTTACAAAGCTACGTTGTGCTCATAGTTCCATGTGCTGAGCCACGTTCTGTGTGGTAGAACAGGCTTGGACAGAACCTCCAGCCCAGAGCTCAGGAAATAATTTTACTTTGAGTCTATAATAGGTTGTTTTTTGAGCAGATAGTGGAGGCACTGTAGTTGTCAGCAGTGTTGGGGTGATGCTTTAGCTGGTAACGCGTTAAGAGTACTCGAATTAGGTTTTTAAAGTAATAATTAACTTATTGTGCTACTTTGGTTTTATAAATAACCACAATTGACCTTTCGTCGTGCCCCGCCCCAAAACGGCTATTGTCCAATTAAACATCGTAGCAACCGTTACTATAAAAACTATGTCAAATCTTGAGCTCCAATCAAGATGGCGAGGCGATGCCCTACGGTTTATGTAAATCAGACCACAGATACCCCGAAATATTGACCGCAGGAGTTAAACAGTATGGACGGCTCGACTCCAGCTAAATATATCGAACATGTGCAGCAAATGTCTGCTCAAAGTTAAGAGCTATGGACTTACTGTGTTGCTAGATCTAGAGGCAAGAACACAAACTAGACCGAAGTTATACTATAATAAAGATATAACTGCAGAAGTTACGCTCTAAGCTGTTAAGTTTAGCAAGCCCCTTAACTTTAGCCAACACGGGTAGGTTTAGCATCGTAAATGAACAATATACTTGCAATACACAATAATAGACCATAACTCATGAAAGCGAACTTACCGCAGTGCCAGAGCAGGACAAGACTGTGCTTGTTGCATTTGAGGTAACGTTAAAAATCATGGGTTTCCCTGATGTAGCTTAAGACCTGCTTTAGCCTTCATAGGAGTTACTTTAATGTTTTGAATAAATCTCTCCGCTGCAGATTAATCCCGTTTGCCTCGATCAAGAAGATATTGCAGAGAATGTCCCAAAAAGGTCACTAAACCGAACCGGTCTACTTTTTTCTGTAATGTAAGTCAATGCCAATCTGTCGCATTTGAAGGGCGTACAACAGTAACTATGGGGGGCTCGGTGAAGGTCATTTTGTTGTTGAAGCCATGTGGTAACATAATCTTTGGGTTTAATGGGTACGTTTAAAGATGGGGATTGGGATAGGTTAAGATTTACCCATCAAACCCAAAGAAAATGTTGCCACGCTTCAACCAACATTTGTAGTTCATTTATATTTTTGCAACACAATTATGTAAAAATGGCATGATGAAGTGATAATATGTTTTGGTCATTTCATTGTATGTACTTTTCTTCTGAGACTGGGCTGCAACAATCAGTGTTTACCTCCTTCTTGCCCGAACAGCCAGCCCTACACGCTTTGACAGACAACTTTACAAAGGGTCTGGAATCAGAGCGCGAGTTTTAAATTTGAGAGTCAACCAGTCACAGAAAACCGAAAATTACACAGAAATAGCAACAAGCTAAATTGGATGTTATCGTAAATATATAGCGCAAAGATTTTTTCAGTCTGAAGGTTCTCAACATGATTTTTTTGTTCAAAAACCGAAGCAGAGCCGCAAAAAATTATCTATTTGCTATGTCCGAATGTTTTGATTGTTTTGAAACGGTTAGAAAAAAAAAAGGTTCTCAAACTGGGAAGTTGTGCGGCTGTTTGAGATTGGATTGTCCTATTTTTGGACGACAAATTGATTGGCTTTGTCTTTGGTTCCAGACCCTGCATTTAAGACAGAGCAGAGAAAGGTCTTGCACTAGGAGGTGCCAGGTTTCTTTCACATTTCAGCAGATCAGATCTGTAGACACGCCAAAGATCTGTGCAGCCGCTCGCCCTGAGTCGCAGCCAAAATACACTCTGACGCCACAAACCGATTTTTTCTTTGCTGAATATCTCATTTGTTGAGGGTGGCCTTATGTGTTTTAAACAAAAAGTGTTCTGACTCAGTAAAGATTGGAAAACAGAGTTCTATCACCTCTGACTCATGGTGGCAAGAACATGGCAGAAGCACTATTCTAATGACTCATTCTCACAAACAAATATCAAATTTAGTGAGTAACACAGTTGGATTCATCTTGGACTCACGTCGCCGCGGTTTTGTTTTCATCAACACTCCTCTAAGAGTGTAGCAGAGATATTCACAAGTCTTTAACTGCAAGTCCAAGCAAGTCTCGCAAAACAAGTTCAAGTCAAGTTCTAGTTTCTACATCAAAACTATTCGACAAAATGTGTTAAAATCGATTATTATGATTAAGATACTCAGAAAAGTAATGTTCCAAAATAATCATCACTGCACCAAAACACAAGATTCAATGCACACAAAACTCATGCAAACTTTTGTTAATTATTTTGTCACGACTGTGGTTGAGGTCTCCAAGGGGACAAGTCCAAGTCTCTTCGGGGACAAGTCCAAATCTCCAGAGCTGGTACAAAGTCACCGTCCTAAGTAAGTCTTAAGTCTTTGGCCTCATGTACAAGTCAAATCTCAATTCAAAGAGAGATAAGTCCAATTTTGTATTTCCACAATTGTATATTTTTTTGTTTTGTTTTTTAAATAAATTATCTAATTAAAATACATTTTAGTGATAAAAAAAGGTGAGGGACATGCTGCTCGTTGACCCTTGAGGCGCCAGCGTTTTAATTTGAAAACCAGACTAATTATAGAGACTATAAACTTAATCCTGGAGAATTTAAACTCATATTGCTCAGTATTTCAATTGCTGGTACAGAGTTAAATTTTTCAAGCTTCTGAAGCTTATCAGAAACAGAGAACCTGGAATCTAAAGAAGCACAGGCTGGAATGACTTGATGCAGAATTACTACTTTAGGGTCTAAAAGGTTAATGTAAAATTACACTAATTACTTTGTGCAAAGAAGCAAGAAGACACTGAAGTCGCTGACCTTCAAGTCCAAGTCAAGTCCCAAGTGTTAGTCTCATTCAGGCTCAAGTCATGGCCTGCAAGTTCACACAAGGTGACAAGTCTCCACTTGACCAATTGAAAAAAGCAAAGAGCTGTTGTTTTACAAATACACTTAAGAGATAATGTTAGTATTTCTTGATTATACAGTTTCTGCATTTGACATTTGATTAGACGCACACCTCGACTTTGCGCTACGTTTCGAGTCTCTTTGCAGCAGATTCTCCTTGTACTCTGAAGTCTGCAGAGGCCGGAGCTGCTGGTCTGTGAAAGTAGTGGTTACAGAGCCGCTCACAGACAGGTCCATCCAACACTCCTCCCACAGACGCAGTAATGGTGATTGTGGCCTGTGCTCTCAAATGGAGTGTAATGGCTGTATCAGAAAAGGTTTAGCCAAGACTGAGGACACTCTTCAAACAGAAGCCTTCACAAGGAATCAACTCCAGGTGTGAACTTGTGCTGAAAACAGAATATGTGAGCAGACGTCTGAAGTGACTCGTGTGGTCTTTGTTTTCCTCGTACCTTTGACTGTCTGATGTGGAGTTCATGGTGCTCCAGGCGTGAGGGGTGCAGCTCACAAAGATCAAAACGAGTCTGCAAATAAGACAATTAGAGCTGTGCCAACAATTGAAAGATGGTTAGACTGTGATCCCAGTGTTGTTTATTCCCAGTAATGGACTTGTGCATTTAAATTGACAGTTATCAGCAAATGTCGAAGGAACAGCAACGCATAAGTATGTTTAGAGCTGGGCAAGTCAATCGTATATTGTCTGTTTGCCTACATGCCTCGTTCAAACTTTCTGCTGCTTTTTTTTGTGTTTTCTGCCATCCACTTTCTTCAGTATTTTTCTAGTGCACTTGCGCATAAAACAAAAAAGTTTTATAGAATAAATGGCTACATGATAAAGCGAATTAAACCACCCACTTAACCGTAATTTCTGGATTATAAGCCACTACTTATTTCATGAGCTTTGAACTATGCGGCTTATAAGGCAATGCAGCAAAATGATAGATTCCCATAGACTTACTATAACAAGTGCGGCCTATATATACTTTATCATTTTTCTTACTTAAATCTAGTGGGTGCGGCTTATATTCAGGTGCGCTCAATAGGGCAGAAATTACTGTACTTTGAACAATCATCTTCAGAGGAATTACGTGTTTACATCTTAAAAGCAGAATATTTTTTATTCAGAATGAAATTATCTTTATTTGGAATTTAAGCTCTTGTGTAAACGCAGTGATTGCAGCAAACACGAGTCCATTCATTATTATTTGCATTTAACTGGAAATTGGGCCAGATTCATCAGCGTTTGCTCATGTGCAACTAAGTTAGAGGGTGCAAAAACTTGACACAGCTGATATTTTTTCTCTCACTAAAGGTGCAAAATTTGAGGTGGTGCAAATCTGTTTTGTGTAATACCTTATAAGTGTATGTTCCAATATAAAATTGAATGCAAAACGCTCACAAATAACACATGCATTTTTTTTCAGTTTGCACTTACAATTAGCACCTGGCTTGATAATTCAGGCCCATTATGAACTAATAAATACATAGACACATCTTTGCCAATCATTTAAAATGTTCAAATAAGTTTGAACCTTAAACAAGTCATACTAGGCTGCACAATAAATCAAATCAGAATTGTATTTTGAATAGATGTAATTACCAATCTGCCATTTTTGAATCGTCATCATTTCTTTTGTAATTGATTGTATAAAACTGAATCCAGTAGTTTAAATCTGCACAAATGTCTTAAAATAGCTTATAATTCTATTAATAATGCATACATGACAAACACAATCATAATACTGGTCAGAAAATACAGTTTCTCACTCTATATATTCAGTCGTCTGCAGTGTGTTGTTGTTGTTGTTTTGAAGCCGAACAGAACAGATGATTCAAAGACGTTCACTGGCAGCAGCGTCTACACAGCCTGTCATGTGGAGGAGTTCTATAGGTCCCTGACTGTGCGGCGGTAAAATGTCGTCTTTATGTGCAGCAGATCACCGTGAACGTGCAGAGTATGTTCTTTTACTGAGGACGGCACAGGCTTTACTGCTCATTTTAGTCTGGAGCATGCAGACATTTCTCTACAAAAGAAAGAATACACTACTATAGGCCTTTTACACTGTAGGAACTTTTTGCTTTAATACATTCATTAAAACATTTTAACAATTACCGTTTTTAAACCTGTAAAATATTCTGGGAGAAAAAAAAAAGTGGACACAAATGAAGCTAATTATTCTGAAAAATCTAAATCTTGTTATGGCCACAATTAAACGGAGCTCAACAGTGACCGTCCACTTCCTGGTTCCATAATTTCGGACCCAATGTTAGTGTTTTATAGTCTTAGTTTGGAAGTTAGCTTGTAGTGTGCAGTAATTACTTACATTTGTGAAAGAATGATGACAAACAAAGTCATAGAGACAGCTAAATATTACAATAATTTTCTATTTCAAAGCTTAAATCACTGGTTAATGTTGTTGTCTTAGTTGACACTATTGACATTTGCCAAAATATGCACCCACTGTGAGCTGAATATGCAATACGTCCCTGTCTGACTGAATTTTGTCTGTTAATTTGAGACCTATACATATAAACTACAAAACATATACATATACAACAAAGACATATATTCGAAAGTATCTTTAGTGGGCTATTTTGGAAACAGGATTATCTGCAAGTGTCAGTGTCACCTCGTAAAACAACATTAACCAGTGATTTAAGCTTTGAAATAGAACATTATTGTAATATTTAGCTGTCTCTGTGGCTTTGATTGTCATAATTCTTTCACAAATGTAAGTAATTACAGCACACTACAAACTAACTTACAAACTAAGACTATAAAACACATCTCAATAATTATGTTAAAATATTAACCAAAAATGTTGTACCACAGAAGATATGAAGTCGTCCTGTGAAGTTTAATATTTGGAAGTTCCAGTTTTCAAGAGTGTATGCATTCCCGTGAGGAGGGATGCATTTTTCAGCACAACACCGGACCAGGGCGGTCTTCCACTGTTGAGCTCCATAACAAGTGTTTAACCTCTTTCTTACCTTGATTGTTTTTCTAAGATATCTGGTTTTGGTGATCACCATGGTAACGCTCATGGAGGGGCTTGATCCGGTGTAGTGTCGATATTGGACGCCCGTAGAGGGGACTCCCTCACTAGCTTTTGTGACTGTGTGTGAAGTATCAAGCGTCCGCGGTAAATCGTTTACAAATAATTCGGCTAAGTTTAGGCATAATTCGAAGGCTAAGTTTAGGATTGGGGCCGGGGTGAGGGTTAGCAAAAGTCATTTGAAAATAAAAAAATATTACTGATTTTCTAGCACTAACTTTAAACAAGGGGTTCCCATCTACACAAAGAGTCCAATCTCGACGTACCATTTGTGAACGCAAATGGACCAAGAACAGAACAAAACCAGGAAATGAGCAGGGACATGATTCACACTGAGATGAGGGTCAGAATCACAACAAACTCATGTGTGGAATCAATAATGAGACAAATAATACACAAAAAACAGGAGCTGACCAGAGGCTGATTCAGTTATAACTGATTAATTTTACACAAACATACTGTACATGACCTTTAGCACTAATTATTTACAAAAACAACACCTATAAAGCTTAAATGAAAACAAAAAAAACAGCACTGATTTGATTGGCAAAAGTGTATTATAAACAGAACCGAGCCAGTTTAGTCAAAGATACAATGTTGTAACTTTGGTCCTCAATCGAGCTGAGTCGGTTTAGTTTGTATTGTGAATGTATCTGACTGTCATGTTCTCCAGTTTTCAATCAAATTCATTGTTTTCTACCCAAATGTCTTAGGACAATCGTTAATCCTCATTTGTCAGAGTCATTATCTCGATCTTCAAATTGTCAGATAGAACTTTGAAGCCTTTACTATTCTATTTTGATTAGGGTATCACATGCCTGTTTCTATCATAAATGTTTCTATTGTGTTGACTTGTGAACAGCTAAGGCTTCATTTAGGCATCTAACTGTGTCCTCTTTAACTTTGTTCTTTGTCCTGTGAGAATATCACTGCAAGTTTAGTTTACCAAAAGTGTCTCCTCAGAAAAAGGCTGGAGATCGTGATGTAAACTTCCCCTTGTTATCCTGCCGTCTGGTTCCTCTGCTGCCAGCTTAATTTGGGTCCAGCACAGCCTCAAACAACCAACAATAAAAACTGTAAATATTCACCTGTCTCCACCTCTGCTTTGGTGTCGTGTTGCAAAACAACCAAGCATTCTAAATGTATCAATACCTCAGAGTAAATCAGTTCTGTTTATGTGCAGTCTGATTCTGGCTCATGTAAACTGTATTTTACTCTAGTACTGATGTTTACTACTCAAGTAAAAGTACAGCTACTTCAGTGAAAAAGTCTCTGGAAAAGTCAAAGCCTGCTGAGAATCCTTGACGTGAGTAAAAGTAAACAACTTAAGTAAAAAAGTATGTTTTTATCTAGTCTCAGTTAAAGCTACAAGAATTCAGAATATTCATTTTAATTTGAGTAGTTTTAGTCAGATTAGAATAAATAAACATTTTATTAGCACATTTCACTTGTTTTAAAATATTTCTGTTTTAGAGATTTGAGCTTGAATCAGATTTTCTATTGACCCTATTTTGTCCCGCCCACTTGGCTTGGAAATGCACTTCCTGTTTAGCTCTGTTAAGGTAGCTAACGTTTTTGTTTGTCTGTCTTGTGGGGCAATTTTAATTAAATATGATGACAGTTAAAATAAACCCATCGACTGAAATCTACAGGCTAAATGCAGCTAAACAGGAAGTGCACGTCCTAGAAAAGTAGGCAGACAAAATAGGGTCAATGCATGAAATAAGAACAATTTTATTGAAACAAGGCAGAAACGCCAAATAGTCTAGCTCCATAAAGAATAACATCTTTAAAAATATATAAAATAATGTCAAGACATTTAACCAATCTAGAATATTTTTAATATTTTTTTTGTAATGTGTTGGAGTATGAGAAGGGTCTTATTCTGATTTATTTATAATTAATCTGACTTTTATCATATGATAAAGCTTTGAGGGATTTTAAAGTTGGAGTATCTAACGGTTTAGTTGTAAATTAGTGAACTTTGTGTTTTCCACAAAGAAATACAAGATAAATACAGAACTCTGTGGAAAAATTAGACCATTGAATTCTGTATGAAATGAATAAAACAAAGGTTTAGTTCTAATCAGGAGCCAAATGCAGCTCTCTGATTGGCTGAGCTTGAGTGGTCCTCTCCAGTTTCACTTTGTTGTTTGTAAAACAAGTTTATTCACCATAATTGCAATTAAAATGAATATATGTCAACATTAAACATGTGTCGAAGAAATTATGAGAGGAAGCTGTCAGATTTATAATCTAAATCGTGTTTGCAGTAGGAAAATCAGACACCTCATCTTTATGTTGTTAAAATTGTAAATACACAATATCACAGCAGGTCTGCTCTGGCTTTTAGAGAGAAAAAAATATTTGTGGACTTAAAAAATACTGTATATATCTAGCCTAATTTTAGATTGCAGGAGTAATAAGTATATTTCTTGACAAATGTAAGAAGTAAAAGTACAACGTTACCAGTTTTTTTTAACTCAAGTAAAGTATACTCAGAAAACAACTTGGGCAAAAATACTTTGTTACTTCCACTGGCCACTGTTAAACTACATTTTGGGTTTTGTTCATGTCAGTGACACAGAAATCAAACATGCTCATGGTCACTGTGTGTTTAGACTGTGTTTCTGCAGAAGTCTGAGCTGCTCCTCAGTCCGCTCGGCTTTGTTTTCCTTTCATTTTTACTCAGCAGACACCTTATTTGTTTTGACACAGACGCTCCACGCGCGTTTCTAATTTGTTTATCCGCCAGTCAATGACTCCCATCAGAACTCTGCACGAGAGATCAGACCACAGTCTTAAAGGAAAAGAAAAGCATGTTCTTCTAACACATAAAAAAAGGAAATTATGAGAAGGAGAAAGGAGGGGCTGAGAGTGAAGAGCAGCAGTGTGATTGGCTTGACAGCAGGGGATGTCACATAGAGTCTTGACACTTTGACGCTGGAGGTTTTTGTCCATTTTGAGCTGAAACTTGCTCAATACAGTTAACAAGGCCATACACAGCTAAAGAACCAAACATGTTATTTCTGTGTTTATCTTGACTTAAAATCAGCAATTCAAGGTTATTTTACGTTTTGGCTTTTCATTACATAGTGAGGTACAAAAGGTTATATTGTGTTTTGGACATTTTGTTGTATATGTACGTTTTGTCCAGTGTTGCTTAATTATTAATTATTCATTTGCTTGTTTACTAATAATCTGCTCTGAATGTTAATTGTTTTATTTTTATTTTCTACTATTCATGTTGCTAATCTAAGTATCTTGGGAAGTCCTCAAAGACAAAAATAAATTGATTTGATTTGACGTAAAAGTGCCTAGTCCGTGTGCTGGTTTCACTTCATTCACAAGGTCAGGTGTTGCACAACTTTTGACAGTTCCCCTAAACCAGGAAGCACAACCGACCAATCAGCAAACAGATAAATACTTATGGTGCTCAACAGTGATTGCCCAATTCTCGGTTCAGGAAGTACAGGCTCCCATGTTAAATCTTGAGTTTGAAATAAATAACTAAGAAGTTTGAAAACAGTTAATCAGCTTTGTGTGAGTGGTGAGCATATGCCCTGTATTCTTTGTTTCTCCAGCTTTATAAACGACAAAGTTATTAAAACATTTGATAGAATTTTAAGTAATAGCTGTGCTTTTTAGACTGAAAATAACCGTGTTATGGATCAGAGTTAGTACAAGCTGGTAAGCCTGCTACATGCCTTTGAACCAGGGGTCTCAAACTAGAAGCCCTCCAGATGATTTCTGATTATTACTGATAGTGCTCACCAATCAAATATAGTGTTGAGATGTGACAACAAAAAAACTCTACAATGTAGAATACAGCTAATTACATACAATGTGTCCAAAATGTTCCTAGGGAGAATAATAGGATCCTGGTAACTTTGTCCCTCATGTGTGTGTGTGATGTAAAATGTAAAGCTGTGGATGTGGACATAGAATATATGCTACATTAGGCTTTATAAAGTCTAAAGTCTTATTTAAATAAAATTAAACATGACCTGTATTTTGAAATGCGGAACTTAACCAACTCTGACAGTGATTGTTTCGGCCCCAGCTTCATTGGAGTTTGAGACCCTGAGATCCTATGGGAGTTTATAGAATTTTCCACGGCTGAGCTCCATACTGTCTGCTGTAGAATATTGAGTACACTGACATATAGTAAAGGAAGCATTACGGACCCCAATGGTGTGATGTCAGACAGTTTCCACTAAATGAAAAAAAGCAGCTGACACATTAGGCTTTTGAGGCCTTTTACGCAATAGTATTCCTCATGTCTATGGTGCTTAAAACAACAAAGTTTATAGACATGCAAGAATATAATGTTTGTGTTGTTCAAAGGCAACACCAAGACAAGAGAAGAACAACCCAATCAACATGTCTGACACCTTTTGACATCAGTTTGTGCATTTAAGTGTGAACGTCCCGGAGTGAGCAGACGTATTTGTGCATCTCGTCTCTGTCACAGCGACATGACAGGCCTCCATTCCCCTCGTCACTTCTGCTGCTGTGTCCTGGTACATCATGCTAAGAGCTGGTCCCCCGCCGTGGCCTCTTGTACAACCCTAATGACCTGCTGTCGCTGCCTGTCTGCCCGGCCTGTCCCTCTGCTCCACGTCTCACTCTGCCATGCAAATGAGCTCCAGCTAAGTGCTCCTGTCTGTTAGAACACCTTAGCTCTGAGCTGTGGACCAAACACTGGCTTTGGATGCACTGGAGCACTCCAGATCCTTTTCTGGAACAATCAATAATGGGACAAACATGTTTTATTTATTTTAACATACTATGCAACATTTTGCTTTAGATCCTGTCTAGTTAGTCCAGGGTTTCTGCAGGGGTTAAGAGGTTGAAATGAAGACTTTTAAGATCACCAAACACCAAAAATATGACCCACTTGCTGACTATACTGACCTACAAGTCATGAACTAAAGTAAATAAAGTATTTGACAATGCTGCTTCTTTTCGAGATGGCTCTTAATTAAATATCATTTTCTATTGATTAAAATTGTTAATACGTTTTCATAAAAGACTGCAAAATATGCAGTTTGTTCTTGTGTCAAAATAACCATAAAAAAAAAAAAAACACAAATTCTACAAATATTAATTTCTTTTTAAATGTTTTGTTTGGAGAGTACCGACCTGAACCAATAAGACTGCTTGCCCGCCCAATTCTGTTTATAACTAGGAATTTGTTATGTCCTCGGACTTGAAGCAGTTGAGAAAGAGATACTTCTTGCAGAATTCTTTAATCTGATTGGTTAAGTTTTAGCTGTGTTTTAGTCAATCACAGTACATAATCAGAAATAAGGCTCTTGCCGAACCCATTTGGATGAAATGAACAAACATCATTACCATTCTCAAAAAGAATTTGTTGGCATTTTTGTTCATACTGATTAAAAAGCTACAGTCCCTGTGTCTGTTACTCATCACATCTGTAAATCCCGCCTACTGCTGTAGAGAAGCCTTCTGATTGGTACAGGGATTCGGTGCTCGGTTTGAACCATAGAACTGGAGTCCTTCAAGGTGGTTTCTTGTGGATTTGTAAACCCACAAATACCGCCAGAATTCATCTTCCTGTGCAAGGTAAAAACTACAGCAAAGTGAAATACATTGAGAAAACAGGCAGAAATGTAAACTAGAATTTTAACACTTACCTTGACAGATTTGAGACTTCGTAAGACTGCAAATGTACACTTTTCAACTTTCTTAGACTGTTTAAGAACAGTTTCTGAACACTGACAGTGAGTAAGAGCATGTAGCACACACACACACTTCAAACCTGCGTCCTGCTCCCTCTGGAACCTTCACAGCTCCTCCTCTCACCAGCTCACAGACATCTGGGTCAAAGTGGAACATGTCCTCTTTGTGTCACAAGATCTTGCAAGATAAAATGTACATATGAAAAATGAGAGTGATTTTTTCCCCAAATGGCAAGTTACAAAGCAGTGTAACAATGTAGGACAGTAGTCTGGTAGTATTTTAGAGTCTTACTCGAGCAAAGTTTGGACTAGTCGACTGAATACTAAAGGTTAAGGTTTTAAATCTGTACATCTGTCTGTGTACTCAAACTTATACACAGTTATGTTTAAATAAAATAGGACCTTCCAGTTAAACAAAATAAGTCAATGAGTCAATCAATGTGTGTGCACACAATCTTAAATTCTATGCAACAATAATCCCATCCATTTTTTTTGGTTTATCCAAGTTGGAATCACAGAGACATCCCCTTTTTAACACAATTCCTCCAGCTCTTCCAGGGATTCCTGAAGCATTTCCAGGCCAGCCGGGAAACAGAGTCCTCCAGTATGTCCTGTTCAGGTGGATTAACCATTAGCCTTAAGACTGATTTTGCAAGATTGCTTTTAAGATTTTTTAGTCAGACATAAGGACATTTACAATGCTTGTTTATCTGACAGTGGCATCAAGTGGCAGGAAGAACAGAGAGGACACAGGCTTGGGGAAGGCAGAGTGTTTTCTTTAATGTGCGCAGTTGTAAAAATGAAACAACAATGATGAGACACAAGTGGATTACAGCAGGTTTATAAAGGTAACAGGATTAGAGGTAAGGAGCTGGTTAAACTGACTCAGCATTGGCATGAAATAAAAAAGCTTTCACAAACGAAGTGTTGGCCATATTCTATAGTCTAGTAAACTTGCTTCTCACTTCATTTAAGGAGCAGGTGTGCTGGAGAGGAAGTGCATAATACTCGTTAAAAAAGAATCCCACACTTTGACTACGAGCTTTATTTCTTCTTTATTTTACAATTTAAGAGCTGTCGTCACAAGGCAGATGCACCAGATGTCCTGAGATGTGCTGAGGTCCTGGTACCCCTGCAGCATGTGAACCTCACCATGATGCTCTTGACAAAATGTCACAGTGACGCACAGACATAAAGAGAGAAACCACAAAAAAATCTTTAACTAAAATCCTTTCTCTGGCCATGCCTCGATGAACTCAGAGAGGCACATCAGGCGCAACTTAATGTTTCGTCATTTTTGTCCTGCATGTCACACACGTCCACTCTGCATTTCTCTGGCGTTTGCTGTTTGTGTGAAAGTTCTTTGACCCCAGTGCACCTCCATGAGACTTGAACAGACTCTGCATCGTTCTACCGACTGACGCAACTGGTGATTGTGTTGGTGTGAAAGACTCCATAGAGTGACTGGTGCCAATTATTTGTTAGACTTCCTGTCAAACTCACAGTTTGTCTAAATTCTAAAGTGTAACAGGAAGCCTTACTGACTATTTCTGGACTTTCTGTTTCCAAAACCTCGCCCAGACTCAATAAAACTCATCAGCGTGTTCTCTTCCTCGAACGCCCCTTTGGCCCCGCTCTTGTTTGGCTAATTAAAAGAAGCCTTCCGTGTCACAAAAGTCATCTCCAATAGCTGCAATACTCACAGACTGTAAATAATGAATGACAAAGCATACTCGAACACTACTTTTTGACAAACACATGAACTTCAGATGTATTTTTTGGCGTAACCAGATAACTTAACACTTCTTCCACAGAGCAGCCAAACAAATCCGTCCCAGCGCACTCTCTCTCTCTCTCTTCCTCATTAGAGCAGTGTCATTAAGCCTGTTGTCTGCTGCTGTTCATCTCCAAAGGGCCCTTAAAAAGCTTTTAGTGAAGGGAAGGCCAAGTGATTAGAGACGCAGCAGCAGAGTGTCAGCGAAGGATTAGTATTAGGATTCCCACGTTCAAACGGTAAGCCTCCGAAAATATGTATGCGCCGCCACGTCCTGTTGATGTTAGCGACATAATTGTGAATCAAAGAGTTTTAAATATATTTTGGGGTGGATTTAGGAAGTGCAGAAACTCCAAGCTAAGCAGTTGCAGCGCTGATGACGAGCTGGAGACCTGTTGAAATAGAACTTTTGCTCCATTAAAAGGCAGAGAGAAAAAAAATGATAATGGCAACAATAACAGTATTGGAATATAGTAAATGGTATAGCAATAATCACAAACAAAATAAACAATAGCAAAATAATTCACTAAAAATGTCACTAAAATGTTCTGGCAACTTAGTCCACACGGGTATTTTTGTACTGAGCACCACTGTCACTAGATATGACAACCTGTGGAGGCAAAATAGAATTAGTTGCTCTTGGTGCGTATGAATATGGGGATGTGCCAACAAACAATAAGGAGATCAAAATCTCACACACCGATCTGTCTTGCAAAAGCGTGATTTATTCAGACATCAACGACGTTTCGGCAGGTAAATGACCTGATGAAGGCCTAGTGCTGAAATGTTGTTGATGTCCAAATAAACAACACAGTATCACTAGATGTCGTACTTTTACCACGACACAAAAACAGCGTATTTTGACCACGAGTTCACAGCTATTTTTAGTATTTATGTTGCGCCGTGCATTTAGCACGACATGAAAAAGATAAAAATGACACGAGATTTCACAACGTCAAAAAAGGACAAGTTTTGGTTGCAGCCACGTGGGGACGTTTTCTTCAGGTGAAACAGGTAAGTTCAGACATAAAGTTACTAAATGGGTAAGATTAGGTCTGGGGCTTGGGGCAGGTTAAGATTAGAATCAGGATTTCATTAATATTCATAAATAAGAACACTTCTTAACAAACACCATTGAAATGAATGGGGACTGTGACACGTACTATAATTACACAAAACAGCCTTAAACTCGTGCTAATCATACCTCATTTACATGTTGTGTAATGTCGTGGTAAATGTACGCTTTCTTTTGAGATCGGGCTCGAATAAATCAAGATATTTGCAAGATAAGTCAGTGTGTGGGATTTTGATCTTATTACAAAATAATTAAAATAATTAAAAGTCAAGTTAAAAAAGGTGTACTGTGTGTGAATGGTGACACAGGGAAGAATAGTTAAAGTTCTTCCCTCTGCAGCTCACCTGCCCAAAATAGAGAAGACCCACAGGAGAGACAGAAGGAGAGTCTGCGGTGCTTATTTTGAAAGCTGAGATTATTGTTTCAGTGAACCACACCCAAAAATCACATCCACAGCAAAAATAAAAAATTCTTGCTTAAATTGTGACAAATGAGACTGTCACGTAAGTATTTATCAACAGATCAGTTAAATCAGACGTTGTATAATAGACAAGCAAAACGGCTAGATATGTGCTCATGATATGCAATTAACATGTTGAATTATAGATATTTTGTGAGACCGTGTTGGATTTGGACGTCAGTATAATCCAAGTAAAAAAAATAAAATTCTTTAAAGGAGTGACTTAGTGGTTTAGCAGACATTTATCAAATTGTACTACTTCTTGATATTTCATTGCGTTCTGTCATTGTAAATAAAAAATAATAAAAAGTTGTGGTCCTGTTTGCACACATCCCAAAAGTTACACCTCAGCTGTCGTCTGTGAGTGTTTGTTTTGATGTTGAAACCAAAAACTAAGGTCTGCCCTGATCTCTCCAATGTCAACAGTCTCAGATGGAAATGTGTGTGTGTGAGCTGGCCTCTGGCTCTAACCTCGGCTTGGATTTCTCTGGTTTGCATTCACTTTACAAAACAATGAGCCCCACTTCAACAAACAAAAGTTACACCGGAATATCTGTTACCAATAAAAGCTCATTGAAAAGTGTAATTTTGGGGTAATGAGTTTCTGTCTGCTTCATTTAGCAACCAGAATGTTTCTTGGTTAATGGCTCACCGTGAAACTTTTAAGCCAAATAATACTAATAATACTATATATTATACATTTGTGATTTAAATGTTTACTGAAAACCTGTGTGCTTCATTTGAGCAGGCTTTCATGACAAAGAAGAGAGTCTACACCTGTCGCTTTCATGCACAGGTAGTACCTTTTGCAATATCTGTTCAAAATTTTGGGAATAAAAGTATTCGGTAGCACTTTAAAAGACCTCCACGGTACCTACCAGTTAAGTACCGTGTCAGTTACTAGTAACTAACAGTGACACTTACTAGTACTTACTGTGGTACTTACTGTGGTACTTACACTGGTACCTAGAGTGGTACTTTGAGTGGTACTTGTGCCAGCAGTTACTGGTACATACCACTGGTAGTTACTGTGGTACTTACTGTGGTACTTACACTGGTACCTAGAGTGGTACTTTGAGTGGTACTTGTACCAGCAGTTACTGGTACATACCACTGGTACTTACTGTGGTACTTACTGTGGTACTTACACTGGTACCTAGAGTGGTACTTGTACCAGCAGTTACTGGTACATACCACTGGTAGTTACTGGTACTTACTGTGGTACTTACACTGGTACTTTGAGTGGTACTTGTACCAGCAGTTACTGGTACATACCACTGGTAGTTACTGGTACTTACCACTGGTACTTACACTGGTACTTACACTGGTACCTACAGTGGTACTTGTACCAGCAGTTACTGGTACATAACACTGATAGTTACTGGTACTTACTGTGGTACTTACATTGGTACTTACGCTGGTACTTAAGGTGGTACTTGTGTCAGCAGTGACTGGTACTTACAGTGGTAACTATTAGTACACAGGGTTCCTGCACACCTTCTAGAACAAAACTTAAGACTTTTTAAGACCTTGCATAGCAAAATTTAAGACCACGTGCACGTTTAAAAACATTATTTTTTTGACAAAAAATGAATATCTTGCACACACATATGTTTCAGTGGTGGTATTATTGGTACTAATAATAAAGTAGAGCTTATAAATTATGAATAACAACAAAATGCAAATGTTAAAAAAACATCAATTTGTTTCAGTAAACAAAACAACAGAAAACAGTTTACAACAATCTTAGCTTAATTCCAACATTTATAGACAAATATCATGATACATAATGATAAATAGTGGTACTACAATGGTACTTACTACAGTAGTTGACAGTTAACTACTGGTAACAACGGGACCTGTTCTAAAGTGACACATACTGGTATTTGAGTGGTACTTACTACAGTAGTTGACAGTCAACTACTAGTAACAACGGGACCTGTTCTAAAGTGACACATACTGGTACTTGAGTGGTACTTACTATAGTAGTTGACCATCAACTACTAGTAACAACGGGACCTGTTCTAAAGTGACACATACTGGTATTGAGTGGTACTTACTACAGTAGTTGACAGTCAACTACTAGTAACAACGGACCTGTTCTAAAGTGACACATACTGGTACTTGGTGTACTACTATAGTAGTGACCATCAATACTATAAACGGACTGTTCTAAAGTGACACATACTGGTAATTGAGTGGTACTTACTACAGTAGTTGACAGTCAACTACTGTAACAACGGGACTGTTCTAAAGTGACACATACTGGTACTTAGTGGTACTACTATAGTAGTTCACCGTCAACTACTAGTAACAACGGACCTGTTCTAAAATGACACATACAGGTACTTTAGTGGTACTTACTACAGTAGTTGACAGTTAAGTACTAGTAACAACGGGACCTGTTCTAAAGTGACACATACTGGTACTTGAGTGGTACTTACTACAGTAGTTGACAGTCAACTACTAGTGTGACCGGTAGGGTCTTGCACATGCCCTGAGTGGGAGTTGAACCCGGGTCTCCTGCGGGGCGATCGACCGACAAACTCATTGAGCTAAAGGGAACGCTCCCCTCAGCCCAGTTTGCCAGTCAGATCTTATACCTGAGGGGAGTGAGTTTATCCCCACCACTAACACACACTTCTCCAACTTGGTACCTCGTGTGGGTTAGTAGTTGACTGTCAACTACTACAGTAGTTGACAGTCAACTACTATAGTAAGTACCACTCAAGTACCAGTATGTGTCACTTTAGAACAGGTCCCGTTGTTACTAGTAGTTGACTGTTAACTACTGTAGTAAGTACCACTGAAGTACCAGTATGTGTCACTTTAGAACAGGTGCCGTTGTTACTAGTAGTTGACTGTCAACTACTGTAGTAAGTACAACTCAAGTACCATTCTGTGTCACTTTAGAACAGGTCCCGTTGTTACCAGTAGTTAACTGTCAACTACTGTAATAAGTACCATTGTAGTACCACTATTTACCATTATGTATCTTGGTATTTGTCAATAAATGTTGGAATTAAGCTGAGATTGTTGCAAATTGTTTTCTGTTGTTTTGTTTACTGAAACAAATAATTACTTTGGTATTTGTCAATACCCAATATTGTTGTGACATAAATAAAGACCTTGGTGCTTTTTTAACATTTGCATTTGGTTGTTATTCATAATTTATAAGCTCTACTTTTTTAATTTAGTACCAATAATACCACCACTGAAACATATGTGTGTGCCACAAATTATTAAAAGTGGTAAGTGTATTAATAGTTACCACTGTAAGTACCAGTCACTGCTGACACAAGTACCACCTTAAGTACCAGTGTAAGTACTACAGTAAGTACCACAGTAAGTACCAGTAACTATCAGTGTTATGTACCAGTAACTACTGGTACAAGTACCACTGTAGGTACCAGTGTAAGTACAAGTGTAAGTACCACAGTAAGTACCAGTAATTACCAGTGGTATGTACCAGTAACTGCTGGTACAAGTACCACTCAAAGTACCACCGTAGGTACCAGTGTAAGTACCACAGTAAGTACCAGTAACTACCAGTGGTATGTACCAGTAACTGCTAGTACAAGTACCACTCTAGGTACCACTGTAAGTACCACAGTAAGTACCAGAGTAAGTACTAGTAAGTGTCACTGTTAATTACTAGTAACTGACACGGTACTTAACTGGTAGGTACTGTGGAGGTGCTACCGGTATAAGATGTGACCGGCAAACTGGGCTGAGGGGAGCGTTCCCTTTAGCTCAATGAGTTTGTCGGTCGACAGCCCCGCAGGAGACCCGGGTTCAACTCCCACTCAGGGCATGTGCAAGACCCTACTGGTCACACTAGTAGTTGACTGTCAACTACTGTAGTAAGTACCACTCAAGTACCAGTATGTGTCACTTTAGAACAGGTCCCGTTGTTACTAGTAGTTGACTGTCAACTACTGTAGTAAGTACCACTGAAGTACCAGTATGTGTCACTTTAGAACAGGTCCCGTTGTTACTAGTAGTTGACTGTCAACTACTGTAGTAAGTACCACTAAAGTACCCGTATGTGTCACTTTAGAACAGGTCCCGTTGTTACTAGTAGTTGACTGTCAACTACTGTAGTAAGTACCACTAAAGTAACAGTATGTGTCACTTTAGAACAGGTCCCGTTGTTACTAGTAGTTGACTGTCAACTACTGTAGTAAGTACCACTGAAGTACCAGTATGTGTCACTTTAGAACAGGTCCCGTTGTTACTAGTAGTTGACTGTCAACTGCTGTAGTAAGTACCACTCAAATACCAGTATGTGTCACTTTAGAACAGGTCCCGTTGTTACCAGTAGTTAACTGTCAACTACTGTAGTAAGTACCATTGTAGTACCACTATTTACCATTATGTATCATGGTATTTGTCTATAAATGTTGGAATTAAGCTAAGATTGTTGTAAACTGTTTTCTGTTGTTTTGTTTACTGAAACAAATTGATGTTTTTTTAACATTTGCATTTTGTTGTTATTCATAATTTATAAGCTCTACTTTTATATTTAGTACCAATAATACCACCACTGAAACATATGTGTGTGCAAGATATTCATTTATTGTCAAAAAAATAATGTTTTTAAAGTGCACGTGGTCTTAAATTTTGCTATGCAAGGTCTTAAAAAGTCTTAAATTTTGTTCTAGAAGGTGTGCAGGAACCCTGTGTACTAATAGTTACCACTGTAAGTACCAGTCACTGCTGACACAAGTACCACCTTAAGTACCAGCGTAAGTACCAGTGTAAGTACCACAGTAAGTACCAGTAACTATCAGTGTTATGTACCAGTAACTGCTGGTACAAGTACCACTGTAGGTACCAGTGTAAGTACCACAGTAAGTACCAGTAACTACCAGTGGTATGTACCAGTAACTGCTGGTACAAGTACCACTCAAAGTACCACTCTAGGTACCAGTGTAAGTACCACAGTAAGTACCAGTGGTATGTACCAGTAACTGCTGGTACAAGTACCACTCAAAGTACCACTCTAGGTACCAGTGTAAGTACCACAGTAAGTACCAGTTGTATGTACCAGTAACTGCTGGTACAAGTACCACTCAAAGTACCACCGTAGGTACCAGTGTAAGTACCACAGTAAGTACCAGTAACTACCAGTGGTATGTACCAGTAACTGCTGGTACAAGTACCACTCAAAGTACCACTCTAGGTACCAGTGTAAGTACCACAGTAAGTACCAGAGTAAGTACTAGTAAGTGTCACTGTTAGTTACTAGTAACTGACACGGTACTTAACTGGTAGGTACTGTGGAGGTCTTTTAAAGTGCTACCAAGTATTCTGTAAAAAAAAAAAAAAAAAAAAATCAGCCTAACTCAAACCCAAACCCACGCCTTCGAATTAAAACTTTGAAATAGTGTCTACAATGAGCTGGACTTTGCATAATCTGTTTTTGTCAACAAAGTGTAAAAATTGACCTTTGACTTCCGATTTCAGACATCCAAGCAACGACTTACCACAGTTTGTTGACACTTTCAGAGAGAGAGAGAGAGACCTCACAGTCGACTCATCTGCCTGAACCACGTAAGGCAAGAGTTACCTGGCCCCAGAGAATCATGGAAACCCTTCAACTGCCAAATAAATAAACTGCCGACCCTATTGCCGGGCCTTTTTGTTCATTTTAAGCAATCTTCACAGCTCCAAAAAAAAAAAAAACAACTTTGTGGAATTGGAACCCTGACATGTTGTAAATCCAATGAGACCTACAAGTCTACTTTCGTTTAAAAAAAGAAAACAATTGTTATTCTACATTAATCTGTTCTCTTTTTTAGGCATCTGAAATGTCTTGTTTTCGATTCAACGTGTTCTCATGGATTGCGTAAAATACCACGCCATTACAAACTGCGTGTCATGACGATGCTTCTGCCTGTTTTGGCGTACATGAACACGCGATGTAGTTGAGGACAAACGGGAGGTTTTTCAAGAGATTAACGACTAAGTTTAGGTCTGAAGTTGCAAAAATGGGTAAGTTTAGGTCTGAGGCTGGAGTTGGTTAAGGTTAGGATTAGGATTGTGTTACTCTTCATGAATAATAACATGTCTTAACATAAAGCATTGAAATAAACTGGAACAGAAAATTCTATAGATACTGCCTCTTTCATGGAGCATAGATTATATGTAACCCTCCAAACCTGAAGAAATACAGTAGTTTAACTTACTCTGACTCTTTGGATCGCTCACAGAAGAGGAAGTTTAGTTTCTCCCCATCTAGACTCGCTGCATGTGCCATTTTCTAGTCCAAAAGGATCATGCTTTTCTTCATTTTAAATATCAAATATCTGCTCTAAACTTACTCAACAATGTTTTTAGTCCAACATGTTTTTTCTGTAATCTGTTTGAAAGAAAGCCGGCCCTTTAGAAGCGAATGATCACGTAAAACAGAGCTAACCGCACTTCGCACTGTCAACAAAAGAAGGTTTATTTTCCGGTCATGTGACTTTCTCTGGGTCTTTATACTCTTCCTACATCCCTCTGCCCTGAACCTGCATCATATATTTGAGTGTAGGCAGAGATAGTCATTGACAGGGAAAAAGTAACCATTGGAAAGTAACCATAAATATAAATGTATTTTACTTTTTCAGTTGATAGCCAGCTTGAAACTAGCTTCAGTTCTGTCATTTCCTTCAACCTAAAATGACTTCTGCAAAATAATAAAATACCGTTTTTGTGTGATTCGTTTTGCAAATGTCAATGAATGTCGTGTCAAGTGACTGTTGCTCCAGCTGAACGGATTATCGCTGCTAAACCCATGAGAGTGCTGTGAACCATGCCTTGTGAGCCCTTTGCTAAGAGCACAGATCTGTTCACACCTACACAAACCGTACGAGCTGGTTCCTTCGCATCACGCTGCCAGAGAGTTCGTTCTAATAAAGCGTTGCCACAATTGCTTCTAAAGCCCTATAACCAGCAAACATGAGAGCTTGTTTTTCAGCTCAAAAAGTCAAGTGAGCTGCAGCATATGAAACATTATCATAAAGAGAACTGATGTAGTCCCTTACTGCATTACAGAGCCGTTGTGCTGGAATGGACAATAGTGTTTTATGGCCTGGGTTCAGTGGCAGCAGCTGCTCCAGCGACTCAGGTCTAATACTCGACTGTGGCTCTGTTTTGGTCCTGTGCTGTGTCAAGTGAAAGCTTTACGGAGTGTTTCAGGAGGTGTTAGTGGAGCTACGGTGGCCCTGCAGGGTAAAACATGGTTACAAATATGCAAGCGTGGACGTAAAATCAAAATTATGTGTGTGAATTCAAAGACATAAAGGCTAATTCAAAAAAGACAAGGCAAAATCACAAATGCAGATTCAATAAAGCCAATTCAAAGGCATTTACACACATTCACTAATTAAAAAATACAAATCAAAAACACATACAGAAAGTCAAAAACATGCACGCAAATTCAAAAAACTCGCTTCCAAATTTAGAACACAAATGAAAAAAATTAAAAACACACCCCAAATAAAAAACATATGTGTTACAGGCTCTGCCCTGTCTCTGTGTTTCGCCTTGCCTCCACCTCCAGTACCACCCACCTCATACGCTCACCTGCCCAGCAAGGCCTGGTCTCCCCCAGTGGGTCCTCCACCACGCTGCAGCCGCTTTAATTTACCTTTTGTTTATTTTTGTATCACACATTTATTTATTTATTTATTTTAAATAAATATTGTTATTCTTTTTTTCAAGACCATTTCCTCCCTGTTTTTGTTCTATTTTACCAACCTTATTTTAACATCAAAAGTTACCGTGCATCCAACACCTCTGGGCTCCCTGGCATGTAACAGATGCAAGTACAATTTCAAAAATGTAAAAAAAATTCCAAAAACACGAACACAAACTAAAAACATGCATCCAAAAAACCTAAAAAAAAAAAAAAAAAAAAAAAAACTAACTTGTTGATTGTCACCAGGCCAACATTGTAAATATAAATTGTTCCTAATGTTTTGTTTGGTAAATCAAAATAAATACATTAAGAAACATAAAAACTATTTCAGCAAAGAGATTACGGAAATGGTAGATCCCAAATTTTCATTCACGTTTTTTCATTTCAATGTGTGTTTTTGTATTTGAATTTGGTGTTTTTGAATCTGTGTTTATGAATTTGGGTGTGTTTCTTAACTTGTGCATGTAAGTTTTTGAATTTGGATGTGTGTTTTTTTATTCTTAGCCCACCTCACTATTTATTCAGTTCAATAAAGTTGATTCAAACACTTTATTTACCTCCAAGGGCATTTTAAAAAGGCACAGAGAAGTTTCCAAATCACATCAAACCAACGAGACTACCAGTATGTATGCATACTTCTTAAATTGATTAAATTCAAAACACTTTATTTGCTATCCAGAGAACTATTTGCACAGACACACAGAGTAATTACCCTGTCACATCAAATCACACCTCTGGTCATAAAGCGGCACAAAAAAATCCCCTTCAGGGCCACCGTACTTACGCTGATGGACTCCGGATGTGGAGCGGAGCCAACATTTGACTTGTGACCGTTCTAATCCTATGTTTAAATACCGGCCCTCTTTCCTGTGTTGACTGGGCAGCACCTGGACAGTCGCTAATGGAGGGATTTGTACATGACAAACAGACCTGTGTGCCTCTCTGTGGGGCTCCGGCTGTACCTGAGCCAGAGCAGAGCCTCCAGCCTTTGGACCGGTTTGGTGAAGGCTGGCACGGCGCGCTCTCAGTGCTCTGGGGCCCTGGCACTGACTGACTGCAGCATTAAAGCAGCACTCGACTCGTGTCAGCGTTTAGAAACTTTCAACGGAATTTCTAGCAGCAGTAATGGCATGTTAAAACTGTAAACTTGTATGTTAGAGCAGTGATTTTCTACTAATGTCTGGGAACACTAGTGTGCCTTGAGATACAATCAAATTATGCTGTTTTAAGTCTTTCACTTTAAGAAATCAGACTGACCGAAAATTTACCATTTTGGTGTCTCGATAATACCTTTTCACTAAATGTGAAAATCAAAAAATCCAAATTTGAAGTGTAATGAATAATGAAAGCTTTTCAAAGCAATCAGTCTGGTCGGTAACCCCTATGGTGGCAGAGTGTGAGCGCTCTGGGCTCACAGCAGAAAGGTTGCCGGCCTTTCTGTGTGGAGTTTGCATGTTCTTCCTTGTGTCTGGGTCAGTTTCTTCTGGGTACCCCAGTTTCTCCACCAAATAATAAAATGCAGAGTAGGGATTGCTTGGTGGTGGTCGGAGGTTGAAGCTCCAGGTGCTTAAGGTGAATCGCTTATGCTGAGCCGTTGAAATTCATATCAAGTATACAAGTTAGTAGAAAGTAAACTTTTTTTGTATAGTGTATTTCAAACAAAGTGCTTCACAGTGAGATGAACCCCTCCCTCCCCACTCAGTGACAGTAAACTGCCCTGGAGCAGCTCAGCAGAGGTGATTCGTCTAAACACCTGGCGCCTCAACCTCCGACCACCACCAAGTTTTCCCTAACATGCATGTTATCAGTTGGTGGGGAAACCGGAGTGCCCAGACGAAACCACCCAGACATGAGGATTTGTCTCTGCCACCCTATGTAAAATTTTACACAAAATACGGTTGTTGTTTTTTTATGATACATTTTAGTTAATTCTACCAAAAGTAGTTGTCTAACATTGAAGTAATTGAACATTGAAAAGTTACAAAAATGCTGTGGGGACCTCCACACATGGCCCTGAACTATTGCACTAGAGTCAATGAAGACCAACAATTGAGGGTCGCTCTAGTTCTGGAAGTAAATCCTATTCATTGGACTTCAAAAATTCAAATAGTTTGAGTTTAAAGCATCTCTATGTCGACTAATAGTGATGTGCAGGTTGACCTAGACCCATGGTGAACTTGTGAGTCCAGCAGGTTTGGGCGGATTTAGCTTCAAGTGACATGAACATTGTTCCACTTAGACTCAATATAATGCATGTTCTGTTGCTTTGTTTAACAAACTAAGACACACTTATACTTTTTGAGCAAAGATGATTCACCAATATCAATTTATAACTAGAAAAAGAAAAAAAAAGACGAGAGACAAGAAGTAAAAAACATGCACACAAATATGCTCCAGAATTAACAAATACAACATCATAAACCTAACCTGGAGACATGTTGAGAGCACGTTGATGCTCCTCCTGCATAACACAGTTCAATTCAATTCAATCAATTCAAGATTTATTGTCATTGTCAGAAAAACAACGAAATTTGTTTAGAGCATACACACACACTAGTTAAAGTGCAAAGACCCCATTGAACCCAATAAATACCCACTATGTAAACAATGGCACAATAATGACACATCACAACTTTAACAGCACAGAGACAGAGAACAGGTGAGCAGAAGAGCAGGGCATACAGTCAGATGTGTAGTTTGATGTTTTTATGCAGCAATGCAAAGTCCAGTTCTATGTCGTATGTGCTACGCCCTCTACGGGCTTCGCTATTGGCTAACACTCGAGGCAGCGCCTCGCACCTGAAGATCAAACAATGTACCGCTCCAATCATGGGGACGTGGTTCCCCCACTGGCCGTATATAAGGCCCTGTCCACTATCGCTCGCCCTTCTTTTCACTCAGCACTTGAAGATCTCTTAACATGTTCTTTAAGAAAGATTTACTCTCTACAATCAAGATTTGGGATTCGCCGTACTCACCAGCTCGAAGATTGTCACCCTCCGGTGTCGAGCACCGTGGGTACGGCAGATGTGAGACCCGTCTTCTCCCCGAGGACCGTCTGTTTCCCTCTGCCTGTGTTGGCTGCACAACACAGGGATAAGACCGCCCCGTCTGCTGCTCGCTTCCCAGGGAGAAGCGAGAGTGGCGCCGTGGCTTCATGAGCCCCGAATCCCCGGAGCATCTCGGTCCGGACCCGGAGATGTCCGAGGGGAAGACCGTGCCTCCGGTCCGTGCTGCAGCCTTGCCGAGCAAGGCTCCAGCGCCTCCTTCCCTCCGGATTGTCCCCCTATGAAGAAGACATGGCGTTCCTCTTCTCCCGCGGCTGCTGCTTGGCGCCAACACCGTGTGCCAGCATACCGGCCGTATCGCTGTGTGCTGACTGGTGCAGCGAGTCGGGGGCTCCATCCATCGAGGACGGGATCAGTTTGGCTCTGCTTCCCTCTTCCTCGCTCTGATCTGGCGGTAAGCCTCTATTCCAGCCCGAGACAGGCTGACGGCGGTGTCGTGTATCGCTGCTATGCTAATGCTACACAGGTTATAGCACTAGCTAGCTACTAGCGCAGGACGGGATCAGTCTGGCTCTGCTTCCCTCTTCCTCGCTCTGATCTGGCGGTAAGCCTCTATTCCAGCCCGAGACAGGCTGACGACTGTATTGTGTACAGCTGTTATGCTAATGCTGCACAGGCCGTAGCATTAGCTAGCAACTAGCGCAGGGCCTAGTTAGCTGCGGACCACGGTGGCTGTTTTCCTCTGCATGTCACAAGCTTATGGGTCTATGTGCGCGGCACAGGTGGGCGGCAGACATCTCTGGCTGGGTCTGTCTTCCCTCTAGGACCATGAGAAAAGCAGCTCGCCCGCTGCTTCGCTCTTCTGCTCGGGTCAGAAGGAGGAGGAGCCGCTCTTCCCCGAGACACGCTCTTACAGCTGCGGCGTTCTGTTCCTCGGGCTCCGGCTCCCACAGATCAGGAGCGCGAGTCCGGAGCGGCGCGCTCCTTTATCTGGAGCTTGTAAGAGAGAGGAGAGGCTCTTTATGTTATGATTTAGAGTTACTTCTCACCATGCAACAGACACGCACTGGTAGCGTTTCTGTTGCTGTTCATGCTGGTGCTATAGCTCCGATGCTGGCTCCAGCTGTCCTGTCACTCTCATCCCCGCTGAGTGTCGCGGTGCGGATGAGTGCGTCAGGAAAGGGCAGAGGTTGACTGTGACCCCCCACTCTCGCCCAGGGAAGAAGACGTAGGTGAGAACCACGTACTTCACCACAGCCGCTGTCGTGAGGGCGGAGTTTCCAGCAGCTCAGATAGCTGTCCAGGGTAAGGACAGTTCTTTACCCACCGCTGCTGCTCTGGTAGCAGGGCACCGTGTTCTGCTCCTATCTGCGCTTGGAAAGCATGTGGGAAGAAGACAGGCTTCTGTGCATCATCTCCATTTACTCATCTTTTTATGCAGATGTTTTTTTCCCGCTCCTCGCTCTGCTTTGAGGATGCGGATTTGTGTAGTGCAGGACCGTTTAGGGCGCGCTCTGATGCGCTCCCTCTCACAGGGTCACACATGCACGAGCAGCGGAGCTCCCATCACGTCTCCGCTCCCTCCCTGGTCAGTGCTGCGCAGCGACAGGGGACGCGCGCTCCACCTGTCCTGGCTGCGGACGGTCCCCCAGCTGGCATTGCTGTTGGAGTTACACCAAACGCCTTCTTGCGCTGTCCCGCAGCACGCAGGGGGCAAGTGCAGGCTCGTAGGGGTCGCGCATCGACGCGTTCCCCTCGTGCTTTGGAGGAGAGTCTACAGTCCATAGATCCTCTCCTCTTACGGTTAGTGTAGCGCCGCGGCATCAGACGCCTGCTCGTCCCTTCCAGCATTAGGAGCAGGGGCAAGTCTGTGAGCGCTCGGCCTCTGCCCGGAGCTTGACAGCATCTCGGCGGAATGCTTGTCTATCTCCTCATTCCCTAGGGGAGGCGCAGACTGCGCGGGTGCGACGTTATGACCGGTTCTCGTTCGTACGTCCCTTACGAGCACCCCCCCCCCCCTACGGACATAGTGGGCAGGCCCAAGCTTCTGGCTCCCGTCCCTCCTGCTACGATATGCAAGCGGAGAGAACGGAGAAAGTAACTGCAGTTCTATGAGTATGTGCATAGCCCTCCTCGGGCTTCGCTTTTGGCCTTTATCTACATGGAAGGCCGACATAGAACGGTTCCTACTCCCCGTACTTCTTGGTTGCCAAGAAGTGCGGCGGCATACGGCCCTTTTTGGATCTGCGTGTCTCCTCCTTCCTGTTACGTGGCGCAGGATTGGAGGTGCTAGCAGAGAGAGGAGAGAAAATGTAGTTACTTACGTAACTGTAGTTCTATGAGTTTGTGCGTAGTCCTCTACGGGCTTCGCTATTGGCCTCTATCTACATGGAAGGCCGACATAGAACGGTTTCTACTCCCCGTACTTCTTGGTTGCCAAGAAGTGCGGCGGCATACGCCCTTTTTGGATCTGCGCGTCTCCTCCTTCCTGTTACGTGGCGCAGGAATGGAGGTGCTGGCAGAGAGAGCAGAGAAATTTTAGTTACTTGCGTAACTGTGGTTCTATGAGTGTGTGCGTTGCCCTCTGCGGGCTTCGCTACTGGCCTTTATCTACATGGAAGGCCGACATAGAACGGTTTCTACTCCCCGTACTTCTTGGTTGCCAAGAAGTGCGGCGGCATACGGCCCTTTTTGGATCTGCGCGTCTCCTCCTTCCTGTTACGTGGCGCAGGAGTGGAGGTGCTGGCAGAGAGAGCAGAGAAATCTTAGTTACTTACGTAACTGTAGTTCTATGAGTGTGGCATAGCCCTTTACGGGCTTCGCTATTGGCCTTTATCTACATGGAAGGCCGACGACATAGAACGGTTTCTGCTCCCCGTACTTCTTGGTTTCCACGGATGCATAGCCTAGAGGCCGTTTCGCATGCTGACCACACGACACCTGTTAAGTGTGTCAGTCTGGGCGATTGTCTGACTCTGTTAACCTCATGGATGCTTGCTTCCAGGTTTCCATTGTTTCGGAGCTCTGAAGGTTCCACCGCTTCTCCATGGCTAGGAGATGCCAGGAATATTGCTGACTCCCGTTTGGCTGTTCGCTGGCACTTGGAGAAAGTGCGTGGAGGCGGCGCTGGACCTGCTGCGTTGTATTGGAACCAGCCATTGGCTCATCCTGGCCTCCTCCCATCAGGAGGCTCAGGCTCACACAGAGGTGGTGCTGGATTACATCTTCAGGCTGGGCTTTGTGGTCAACAGACTGTGTTTGAAGGACGCAAGTCCGGTCCCATCAGATTCAATCGCTTCTCGGATTGATGGCAGTGGCCCAACCAGTGGTACAGCTGGCCTACTGCCCATGAGACGCCTCGGTGGTACTCCCGTCTCAGGTTGCACCCGGCGCACGACAGGAGGACATGGCTGAGGCCCCAATGCCCGCACGGAAGGATATCCAGTTCTGGACCGTCCCGGTTCTTCTGAGCCAGGGTGTGCTGCTGGGTTGTGTCCCCCATTACACGGAGTTGTTCACAGATGCCTCCCTGTTAGGTTGGGGGGGGGTCTTGGACCAGTGCTCGACGGGCGGCACCTGGTCTCCGACGCCCAGCCACATCAATGTCCTGTAGATGGAGGCAGTGAGGAACGTTCCTGCACGTCCTGCACTTCAGAGCGGAACTGGAGTGACACCACGTCTTAGTCCGATCAGACAACACGACTGTGGTGGCTTATCTGAACAGACAAGGGGGAACCAGATCTCCCTCGCTCCACAGGAGGGCGGCCTGAGATCTTTCTATGGGCCATCACTCACCTCCTTTCCTTGAGGGCCCGGCACATCCCCGGCATTCTCAACGTAGGCGCGGACAGAATGTCCAGGAGCGGAGCAGCCCGCGGCGAATAGAGCCTAGCCCCTTGGGTGGCGGCGCAGGTTTGGCAACAGCTCGGCCACCCGGTGGCCGACCTGAAAACACTCTATGCCCCCTGTAGTTCTCACTCAGACCAGGGGACGAGCCTCCTCTGGGCGTCAACGCGTTGGCGCACCGACTTTGGCCGAGGGGTCTTCTTTATGCATTTTCCCCTCCGGCTCCTCCCTCCACTGCTCCACAGAGTCAGGAGAGACAGGCTACAAATGGCCCCGAACAGTCCAAGTGCCGGGTGGTACCCGGACTTGGTGTCCATGGCACAGGGGGGACCTTGGCCCCTCCCGGACTCGCCAGACACGCTGACTCAGGCCCAATGATCCCTTTACTCACGTCCAATCCTAGGCCACAGGCTCTTGGTTTGGAAGCCGAGAAGGAAGGTGGTTAGGCTTAGGCCTCCCTTCTGCTGTAGTCTCGACTATTCAAGGAGGCCGTGCGCCTTCGACGTTTAGGGCCTACAGGCTATGATGGCAGTTGTTTGCCACATGGTGCACGGAGAGGTCAGTGGATCCCCTCTCCTGCACTATTCAGGAGGTCTTGGGTTTTTGTCAGGGTCTCCTGGCCAAAGGTCGATCGGCTTCGACCTTGGGCGTCTTTGCTGCGGCCATCGCTTTCGGCCGCATTGGTTTTTGGTGGTTTCCTGGCCCATAACCATCCTCTCGTTAAGCGCTTCTTACGGGGTGCGCTCAGTCCGAACCCACCCCCCAGAAGCTCTGCCGCCCCTTGGGAACTGCAGGTCTGTTAGAGGGCCTCTCGGGTCCACCTTTTGAGCCCCTGGATCGCGCTGAGCTCAGCTGCTTATCGTTTAAGACGTTTTTGGTGATCGCCTCTGCCAAGAGGGCAAGGGAATTATGCGTCCACTCCATCCACCCTTCTTGCATGTTCTTCAGCGGTGATGGAGGCTTGGTGGAATTATGGCCGAACCAGGCTTTCCAGCCTAGGATGTCCAGGGTCATCCGCTTGGGACAGCGTTGTCATCCCCCACATGCGTCAGCGGAGGGTGAAGGGTGTCACCTGTCATGTCCGGTCAGGGCATTTCGCCGCTTCCTGCACTGCACGGCTGGCTTCAGGTATTCTGACCAGTTATTTGTGGGTTTTGATGCGAAGGATCGAGGCACTGCTCTCTCTTCGCAGCGCTTAGCCCACTGGGTGTGCCAGGCGGGTCACATGACTGACGAGGCAGAGGGGCGTTCCCCTCCTGCACTCATCAGAGCTCGTTTTACCTGGTGTGTGGCCACCTTTTCAGCTACTCTTAGAGGGGTGCCCCTAGAGGAGATCTGTCTGGCAAACTCCTGGTCCTCCTTGTCGACGTTTGTGCAGTCATATCTGTTGGATGTGACAGTGCGGTCAGTGACTCATTTGGTCCTTTATCGCGGGCCGGATGAGTCGACATGAGGTGACGGCCTAAGGACTTTCCTCTTTGTTGGCGATGTGCCTCAGGCGCTTTTTGGAGAGGCGACCTGCGCATTGCTTCCAGTTTCAGCGTCTTCTTCTGGAGGCTTTTGCCTGGGTGTTCTTGGCGCTCTTGGGAGAGGCGGCCTGTTCACCTTCGTTCGTACTCCTTCTGGATACTTTTGTGGTGGTGTCCTGGTGCTCTTGGGAGAGGCGACCAGTTCATCAATGCATTAGCACTCCTTCTGGATGCTTTTCTTGTGGTGACTTGGCGCTCTTGGGAGAGGCGGCCTTTCATCACCTTTGTTTCTTTTTCATGCGGGTGGTTGTGGCAGGTCCGGGCAGGACTATGTGCCTTCTCTCCATCCGGTTTCAACCTCGCCCGCTGCCTCTCTGTACTTGGTACGAAGTAGGTTTGCGGGTGCGCTCCAATCATGTATGCCTGCTGGGAGTACATTGATCCTACGGCCTTCGCGTAGGGTATGCCAATAGCGAAGCCCGTAGAGGGCGTAGCACATACGACATAGAAATCTTAGTTACCTAATGTAACTGTAGTTCTATGAGTATGTGCGTAGCCCTCTACCTGCAGGCCCAGCAGGCATGTCTTCCACTGTGCTAGAGTTCAAGAAGGGCGAGCGATAGTGGACAGGGCCTTATATACGGCCAGTGGGGGAACCACGTCCCCATGATTGGAGCGGTACATTGTTTGATCTTCAGGTGCGAGGCGCTGCCTCGAGTGTTAGCCAATAGCGAAGCCCGTAGAGGGCTACGCACATACTCATAGAACTACAGTTACATTAGGTAACTAAGATTTCAAAGCTATTGCAGAGATGGATGTGGTTATTGTCCATGGGAGGGGAGCGGAGGGGAAAGGGGGGCACTGTTCAGCAGCCTCACAGCCTGGGGATAAAGGCTGTTGGTCAGTCTGGTTGTTCTAGCCTGAATGGATCTGTATCTCCTCCCTGAGGGCAGGAGGCAAAAAAGATGGTGAGCTGGATGATGCTGATCCTGCAAGATGTTGCGCGCTCTCTTCAAACAGCGAGCGGCAAAGACGGCGCTTATCTCAGGGAGAGTGGTCCCAATAATTTTGCCCGCTGTTTTCACCCGTTGGAGTGCCTGCTGGTCAGCCTTTGTGCAGTTGGAATACCACACTAAGAATCCATATGTAAGAACACTACTGATGGCCCAATTGTAGAAGTTCATCATCATAGGTCTGGAGATGTTAGCACTTTTCAGTTTCCTCAGGTAGTAGAGGCGTTGTTGGGCCTTGCTCGCAGCTGAGGCAGTGTGAAGACCCCAGGACAGGTCCTCCGTGACAGTCACCCCTAAGAATTTAAAGCTAGTCACCCTCTGTGTCTGTTAGGGCCGTACTCAATGTATCGATACGGGGATATATCGTGACAAGCTCATTGGCAATACGCGTATCGTTACAAAGAGGTGTATCGGGATACGTATCGGCATACTTAAATTTATATAATTTACACTTATAAACCTGGACTACAGCTTTAAGGCTGAAACTATTGAGCTGAATAAAGGCTTATTTGTAAGACACTTGTGTGTAACATAAACAGTAGTTTGAAAATACAATGGAGCTCAACAGTGACCGCCCACTTCCTGGTTCCTAAATCTCGAACCCCATGTTAAATTGCCATAGGGAATTCGATAAAAAATTATATTAAAAGTTTGAAAACGTCCTTGGGGCTAAGCAGCTATGTGGTGAGTCGCGAGTATAAGACCTACATTTTTGTTTAAAAAACGTTTTTTCAGCTTTGTAAACTACGAAGTTATTACGACATTTTGCCGAATTTTAAGTTCTAGATGAGCTTTTTAAACTGAAAACAACCGCGCTGTGGATCTGAGTTAGCACATAGCTGGATAGCCCGCGGTATGTCTTTAAACTCTTAATATTTGAATTTTTCGAAAAGCCTAAGCCACTATAACATGGGGCAAAACTCTTCCGGAACCAGGGCGGTCTTTCACTGTGCAGCTCCATTCCTCTGCATTTGACACTTGATAGGTGACATATTAAGGTAATTATATCTGCATATATGTGTATCAGGATACGTATCGTATCGTGACCTCTGTATCGGGATACGTATTGTATCGGAAGGCTCTTGGCAATACCCAGCCCTAGTGTCTGTGCTGTTGCCGGTGAACGCTGGAATGCTGGAAATTTGACACGGTCCTTAAACAGTGCATTTGAGTGCAAAGCAGACATATAAGTATTACATTGTAGTCCACAGACATGGCAGCTGCAGCAGTTCATTAAACAACTGTATTAATGTAGTTTTAATATGTGCGAGTTTGGGTTTGAGCTGGGTCTGAAATTTTAAGCCCAATTTTTGTGTTTGTGTGCATCAATAAATATTTATTCATAGCCAAGTTTCAGTCTAAAAAACAGATGCACCGTCAAACTTAAACGGCATTTAAGTTTACATTTTTTTATAAGAATGTTCTTACACGTTTGCTATCATGCTGTACATGATTTTTCAAGCTCAGGTTTGACCTTCATGGACATGTGAAGAAAAGATAAAAAGGCTGAGGAGAGGTGTAAATGAAAGCAGCTCATGTTCAGATCAAATGTTCTCGTTTCCATCTACGACCTGTGGCCTCATGATTGCAACACGCTGCTTCTTTTGATTTCTCTTCTGTTTCTGGATTCTCTCACCATCCCAGCTCTCTCTCCTGTCTGTACACGTCAACAGGATGATTACCCACAGATGATCACATTTCACGTTTTATTATTTTTATAACACAATTTATGGAACTGATGTCTGGAGTGCCCACGACGCAGAGCTAACAGGCAGCTGCCAGTCACCGCGTCTACACTTTCCCATTCCAACACAAGCGCAAACAGAAGCTTTCCCCATCTGCTGTGTCAGTCTGGAGGCCAATCGCCTGTCACTCACATCCACTTTCTACAGCAGAAATGCACATGACATATCAATGTTTCACACCATCTATTAGAGTGACATTATAGGTATGTACAGCCAAATGGAAAGCAGAAATGTTCCTTGTACATCTTGGTCTTTTCACTAGACATTTCCTGTAGGCCTGTAATTCAAGATGATTATAGAGGGCAGGAAGTGTGAAAACAATGCAGTAAGACATGTTCTGATACAGTAAATTCTATAGATTTCTCGTTGAATGCTGTATTTGAAAACATAGCGTCACACCTTGTATACGAATCAAAATGGATTAGCTATATGTCAGTGCGTCGAAGCCTTTTTTTATCAGCGGCCATGTTTGATGCTGTGAATGCTACTGTACTTGACTCGACTTATAGACTTGTAGGTCTGTGACTTGAGACAACTTGCAGAAGAAGCCAATGAGCAACTTCATCAAGCAAACCAGTCAAAAAAGCAATCTTGTATTCTCATTTAATCAATTTAAACTGCTTTCACCTTATAAAGCTTTGTCTATTAATAAAGGCAGCAAAGTTTTTCTTACATGCAATGCTCCTATTACGTTTTTCATACTAAATTACAGTCAGAGGTGAGACTAGATGTCAGCTCTGGTCTGCACTAGACCTGACTGCACACGGAAGGTCTCTCTCTCAGGACAAACAGCAGTGTGTTAGGGCTCTCTTAAGTGTAAACTCAAGTCACAAGAAGAGACAAAATGAGTCTCAAGTCAAATAAAGGTCAAGGTAAGTCTAAAGTCACACAAAAAATACAAGTCAGGTCTCATGTTGAACAAAGTGCAAGTTCTTCTTCTTCTTCTTCTTGTTTCCGGCAGGCTGTACGCAAGCATAGCGTAATGCTGCCCCCCACAGGTTGACCCAAAGTCCACTATATTCTCACATAGAGGTCGGTGGAGAGAAGGAACTTTAAAACGGCTTTATCTACCGATCGTGACACGTCTGACTCAGAAAAAATTGTTTTAATCGAGAAAGTTTTTAACCCTACTCACTTAACAAAGTTTTCCTTTTATTTGCGTAGACTTGACAAGACAATAACACATGCTTCACAGTTTCAAGCTGACCACATTGACACAGTCCATTTGGATGTTTTCCAACAACTTTAAGGCAAGTTCAAAGTGCAAGTTAAGTTTCAAATCACACAAATGGCAAACTACAAGTCTCAAGTCACACAAAGGCAAGGTCAAGTCTTAAGACACACAAATGGCAAGCCGCAAGTCAAGTCAAGTCTCAATTCACACAAAAATGAAAGTCAAGGCTCAAGTCACTCAAGGGACAAGTCAAGTCTATGGCAAGCCGCAAATCAAGTCTCAAGTCACACAAACGCAAAGTCAGATGTGAAGTCACACAAAGGGCAGGTCAAGCCTCAAGTCACTCAAGGGACAAGTCAAGTCACACAAACGCAAAGTCAAGTCTCAAATCACACAAAGGGCAAGTCAAGTCCCAAATCACACAAACGCAAAGTCAAGTCTCAAGTCACACAAAGGCAAAGTCAAGTCTCAAGTCACACAAATGCCAAAGTCAAGTATCAAGTCACACAGAGAGCAAGTCAGGCCTCTAGTTACACGCAGGTCAACCTGGGTCTCAAGTCAAACAAAGGCCAAATCAAGTCTCAAGTCACACAATGGGCTAGTCACAAATCAAGTCAAGTATTAAGGGATCATGAGCCATGTAAGTCACAAGGTACTTGTTTTTGCAACTTTGTGAGAACCGTTTTGAGTTTTTAACCAACAGAGTGAGGACATTTTTGGGAAGTGAGGACATTTTGGCCGGTCCTCACTTTCTGAAGGGCCTGTTTTGGCCTGTTTGAGGGTCAAGATGAGGTTTTAGAGTTAGGGTTAGAATTGGTTTAAGGTTAGGATTAGGGCTAGGGTTAGGGCTAGGGGGTTAGTTTGGATGGCTAAGGTTAGGGTAAGGGGCTGGGTAATACATTATGCCTATGAAGGTATGTATGTCCCTGAAAAGTGTAACGTTAATCTGACTCAAATCAAGTCATGTGACTCAGGTTTCCCACCTCTGTCTGTGAGATAAAAGCCCGGTTGTGGTAATTATGGCTAAGTTAAGGGTCAGAATCAGAGGGAGGGTTATGGACTTACTCTTACTCTTAAATATCAAATATTCTAAGCGTTGAAATCATTCTCAGTGGGAACATTTCTACTCCTCGACTAAAACAAAATGTTCTGATTTCTTTTTTAATCCATATTCTTGATTGTGCTCTGGGTTGTGCTTGAGACTTGTTCGGTGATGGCCATCGTCGCAGCAGCTTCACGACGGTTTCAAATGTCAAAAACCTCTGTGCCGTCCCTCAGCAGTGATACAAGCAGCGTCCAGAGAGAGAGAGAGAGAGAAGGACCGGCGTTTTAATACAACCAGCGTCCAGAGAGAAAAAGAGAGAGGAGAGAGAGAGGTCCTCCAGAGAGAGCAGTGAGATGGACCTGCGTTTTAAAGGTTACTCTGTGTGACATTTGCTTTATGGAATGGGAGAAAGGGTAAATGTATGAAAAAGAAAAAAAATAAAGCTTGTATTGCTGTATTGGTTTCTTAAAATGCACTACAGCTAACCAAGATTTATTGTCTGAAGTCTAGACGAAAAAAAAAAAACTATTGGTTTTGCTGTAATAACTATGTACGCTACTATGTAAGTGTATATTATTATTAAGGCAAAACATAAGCTACTGATCGACATATTTTATAGTTTATTCCTGTATCCATACAGTAGCAAAAATTCAATAGGTTTGCTCAAAAAACATCAAAACAATTAGATCATTACAAAAATTGTTTTAACTGAATTTCTTGTATTTTTTAATGTTCTTCTAAGATCTATTTTGAATGTGTAAATCTTTCATTTCTTTGCACTGCCAAATGTTTTTCATTGCCTCAGGTAAGGCTGCACAAAATATCTAATTGTAGTCTCTGATTGGCTGACGGCGACTTCCAAGGCGTGAAAGATGGATTTTCCCAACTCCAGCGGCGAATGAAGTGAATTTGCATCCACCGCAGGTTTGAGCTTTTTCAGATGCCTAAACATGCGTCAACGGATGTCCCAGCCGCTAATACGAGCAGCATATACGCTTGAACAGTCAAGACGCAGGTTTACATTGACTTAACATTGAAAATGGACGCCAAGATGTTGTCTGGTGTGAACGCACCATAAGAGAGAGAAAAGAAAAGATAGCTAAAACTCCAATAACAATGTTAATCTCATAAGGACTGAGCAAACCAGCATGCCACTGCCGTGTTTATGGACTAATATCAGTCATGCATGCTTTTATTCACTTGGATATACAGTATGTTTGTGAAGAAAACACACTGGAAAACGATAGGTCAAGCTAAGGTAAGGTAAGCAGCTAAAGCTAGCAGCAACTTTAAAACGTGACTCCGTATTTATGATTTCTTTGTATTGAATACACACTAGAACACTCATGAAAACAGTGTTTATAGAGACTTTGGTTCAGTCGTGTTGGGCACAGTTCAAAGATCTGTCGCTGTTGCTGCTCTGTGTTTGCTTTTGTAGTGCATCATGTCCAATAAAAACTACTGCATAAGAAGCGTAAGGAGGAAAATTGTGACGAGGTTTTTATCCCAATGGGCTTTACCACCTTTCTACCATACATCCCAAAGACACGTTACAAATATGTGACAAAAATGGCTGTTCTTTCCACTAAATACCACCTCTGAATGAACACATCTGACTTCCACACTGTTAGAGATGTAACCAACGTTCTGGCCCCGGTTTCTCTCTCGTGCCAAGGTCTGCGTCTCTCCCTGTTACAGAGCTGTCACACACAGTTAGGCTTTGGCATGCTCCGCTGATGTCGCGTTCACACAGTCTTGGGGTTTTTTGGGCCTCAAACAGAACAGATGCTCCGAGTGAGGCAGGTGCAGCTGTGTGGACCACTGGAATCACGCCAGGAACAGGTACACACCAATTATTCCTCACTAGAAGAGATGCATGTACAGCTTACTCAATGTCAACATCGGCGGAAAAGTGCTTCTGCTAAATGTTACATGTTTTTGTTTTTGTCACTGTGTTTTTATTGAATTTTGTTGTTATAAAAAGAAAATCTGTGGGCAAGTATAGTATAATTAGTGATAGTGATTAGTATAATATGACTAAACCAGATGATGAGAAAGAGAAGTGAAGAAAAGACAGGACTGAACAGCAGCCTATTTGTGAACAGGTGATGAATTAAGCTAATAAAATCACTGTAAAGAAATTACAAAGCCAATAAGTTAATTTAATTTAAATTAACTTAAATCTTTCTGTCGATGTCACCTGAAATGTGAGTCAAAGATTCTCAGCTTAGATTTTTAAGTTAGAAGGGACATGAATGCCAGAGAGAGAGAGAGGGAGAGAGAATGACAGAGAAAGAGAGAGGGAGAGAGAATGACAGAGAGAGGGCGAGAGGGATGGGAGAAAGAGAAAAGAGGGAGAAGAGAGAAAGAAGAAAGAGAGAAGAAGAGAGAGGAAGAAGAGAGAGAAGGAAGAGAGAGGGAGAGAAGGAGAAGAGAGGAAGAAGAGAGAGGGAGAGAAGGAGAAGAGAGGAAGAAGAGAGAGAGCTCGACAAAGAGGGCGAGGGAGACGGGAGAGAGAGAAAAGAGAAAGAAGAAAGAGAATAGAGAGGGTGAGAGAAGGAGAAGAGAGAGGGTTAAGACAGAGGAAGAGAGAGAGAGAGAAGGAGAAGAGAGAGGGAGAGGAGAGAAAAGAGTGAGAAGTGAGGGAGAAGAGAGAGAAGAAAGAGAGAACAGAGAGAGAGGGAGAGAAGGAGAAGAGAGAGGGAAAAGAAGAAGAGACGGGGAGAAGAGAGAGAAGAAAGAAAGAAAAGAGAGGGAGAAGAGAGAGGGAAAAGAGAAGAGAGAGTGAGAAGAAAGAGGGAGAGAAGGAAAGGAGAGGGAGAAGAGAGAGCAAGTGAGAGAGAAGAGCTAGAGAGGGGGAAAGAGAGAGAGAGGAAAATGAGATGAGAGAGTGAAACAAAAGGGAGAATCAAAGGGAGGGAAAGAGAGGAGAGAGAAACAAAAAAAAAGGAGACATAGAGAGGAGAGAAAAAGCAGAAAGCTAGGGAGAGGAGAAAAAGAGAGAAGAACAACTCACTTGAGCTTAATTGACAGAAACACATGTGGATTCTTTACTTTTGACGGTCAAAAGTGTCTCTTGCTGTTTCAGTCTGCATGTTATTTTTTCCAGTATATGAATGTCATTTTTTGTTCATATTCAATTTTCAACATACAGTATTTATATCAAACCTTTCTCCTCTAGAGTTAAAGGGACTGTACTCGATTTTTTTGCAACAAGATAACTTAAAAGCAATTTCCCCCCGGCACTGATGCCTTGTTAATTTGTCTATTCAGGTGGAAATTAGTCCCCAAAGTCCTGTTTATGTCTAATAAAATCCCGTTTGTGTGCAGCTTTTTCTGTTTTTGTTTTTAGCATTGTGGCTAACTGTTGTTAGCATAGTGACTCACGTCGCTGCTAAAAGCTGTGAAAAAACATTAAAACTCATCATGATGAACAATTCTGAAGCTCAGAATGCATTAGCTACGTGAGGAAATCATGTAGCCTGAAGGAAAAAGGTTAAAATTAATTATTTCTGTTTGTTTACATTTTTAGGATGCAAAAATCAGGTACAGTCCCTTTAAATGTATGTCACGGCTTTGTATATGTGATTAATATTATATCGTATATAAATGTTACATGTCACAACAGCGTCACATTAAATATTTAGTATTTGTCTGACTGATTACATGGCTTAAGTCTATATTTACACAAGTACAGCTTCTATACAAATACAAGCTTAGGGATTAACCAGGAAGAGGAAAAGACTGTCAGAGCAGAGCGGACATATTTAGTCTGCGTTGGTCAGGTGATAGTTCAGCTGCGATGCCTGTACATGTGGTTTCGAGGTCTTCACACTGGGTTCTTGATGAAAGCAGTCGAAAACATGCTTGGAGAAAAGTGGAGACAAAATTGGCCCAGATCACCTCCAGAGCGGCTTTTACGCTGTGTGACTGTTTAAAATAGGTTTGTCTCAGGGAAGCACACCCACAGCTCAACACCTGTTATTGTGGACTGAAGATTTTACTCTGTTCAGGCTCACAATTCAGTCGTCGGGGAAAAGAGCAGCTTAAAAATAATGTAGAGAGGTATTGCTTTGTGAGTTCAAGTAGCTTATGTCTTCTTGTCCAAGTCCAGTCCCAAGTCAAAAGAGAGCAAGCCCAAGTCAAAGAGAGACAAGTCTGAGTCAAAGAGAGACACGTCTGAGTCAAAAGTCTGAGTCAAAGAGAGACAAGTTGAGTCAAAGAGAGACAAGTCTGAGTCAAAGAGAGACAAGTCTAAGTCAAAGAGAGACAAGTTAGTCAAAGAGAGACAAGTCTGAGTCAAAGAGAGACAAGTCTGAGTCAAAGAGAGACAAGACCATGTCAAAGAGAGACGAGTCAAAGAGAGACAAGACCCAAGTCAAAGAGAGACAAGTCTGAGTCAGAGAGACAAGTCTGAGTCAAAGAGAGACAAGACCAAGTTCAAAGAGAGACAAGTCAAGAGAGACAAGTCAAAGAGAGAGACAAGTTGAGTCAAAGAGAGACAAGTCTGAGTCAAAGAGAGACAAGACCAAGTCAAAGAGAGACAAGACCAAGTCAAAGAGAGACAAGTTTAGTCAAAGAGAGACAAGTCTGAGTCAAAGAGAGACAAGTCCAGTCAAGAGAGACAAGACCATGTCAAAAGAGACGAGTCAAGAGAGACAAGCCCAAGTCAAGAGAGACATCTGAGTCAAGAGAGACAAGTCTGAGTCAAAGAGAGACAAGTCTGAGTCAAAGAGAGACAAGTCAAAGAGAGACAAGTCTAAGTCAAAGAGAGACAAGTTGAGTCAAAGAGAGACAAGTCTGAGTCAAGAGACAAGACCAAGTCAAAGAGAGACAAGACCAAGTCAAAGAGAGACAAGCCAAGTCAAAGAGAGACAAGTCCAGTCAAAGAGAGACAAGTCTGAGTCAAAGAGAGACAAGTTCGAGTCAAAGAGATAAAAGTCTAAGTCAAAAAGAGACAAGTTGAGTTAAAGAGAGACAAGTCCAAGTCAAAGAGAGACAAAGTCTGAGTCAAGAGAGACAAGACCAAGTCAAGAGAGACAAGTCTGAGTCAAAGAGAGACAAGTTCAAAGTCAAAGAGAGCAAGTCCAAGTCAAGAGAGACAAGTCTGAGTCAAAGAGAGACAAGACCAAGTCAAAGAGAGACAAGTCGAAGTCAAAGAGACAAGTCTAAGTCAAAGAGAGACAAGTCAAGTCAAAGAGAGACAAGTCTAAGTCAAAGAGAGACAAGTCTGAGTCAAAGAGAGACAAGTCTAAGTCAAAGAGAGACAAGTCTGAGTCAAAGAGAGACAAGTCTAAGTCAAAGAGAGAACAAGTCAAGTCAAAGAGAGACAAGTCTGAATCAAAGAGAGACAAGTCCAAGGCAAAAAGAGGCGGGTCACAGTTAAGTCCCAAGTCAAATGTCCTATTCGCACAGCAAATAATTACCTAGGGGACGTCCTTAAACTTTAAATTACCCCACGTAATTTTTCTTGTTTTAGAAGACTTTGTGGAAATGGAGGCAGGTAATTTATGACAGCAACCATTTACTTCATAAAATGATGAATGTTTCTTGTGTTTTGAGTTGTATTTTTGTAAAGTGAATTAACTTACCAGAGTTGTACGGCATAAATGTGGCTCCTCGTCATGTTGTTTCTCTGTCGTTCAGAATCACATCCACAACATCAGATTTCTTATCTAATTCGTTCATGCAGTGTTGTACTTCCGGGTCACGTATTTTTAAATTGTAGTTTGACTAATTTTTAGCTTTTTAATCGTAGAAAATATGACAATTTCATTGAGAATAACCGCAAAGAATAGCAACGATATTTGTTCAAATCTGAAGGTAAAATTAGTTGCAGAGTCATTATTAATTCATTTATAAACAGTTCACAGTTTGAAAACACAGATATACACATTTGCACGGCTTTAGAATTACATGAGGACGTCTGAATTTGCCAAAATACATGAGGTAAAATTCAGGAGAAGCTTTACAGACATTTTTACAGACATGAACGATTCGCACAGAAGCAGAAAACTCTTTTGGTGAATATAACGATTTACATGAGATTCCTAGGTCAGTATTATGCCGTGTGAAAAGGACGGTAGGAGGTAATTACAAAGATTTATTTTTATCTACTATTTAAAACAAAGTCCTGGCCCAATAAAGAAGCGAGAATGAAGATATACCAGTTTGGTCAGTTATACCAGTATTTTCCAACCTATATATATATTTTTTTTTCTTGCCAAAACACACTTTCTACACTCATAAGATTCTGAAACACACCACAAGTCAAAAATGTTTTTAAGACAATACTTTTATTTATCAATGTGAACTTGGGCCTGTTTACAAGAACACAGAGCAGATATTCTGTCAGGAACTGAAGAAAAACACACACCATCAGCAGCTCTTAGACTTTCTCTGTTTTTAGATTTATTGCAGCTAGACGTGAAAAAATAAGCTCACATCTTTTAGAAAATGAAGTAATAGCATAATAGCTTTATTGCTAGAATAGAAAATTTCTCTGCAGTATTTAACCAAAAATTATTAAACTCAGCAAAGCTTCGCTAACCGTTAATCTATTTTTGAGGAGAAGCATCAAGTCGTCTCAAGTCACAGAGCTCCTGAGAGAGTCCTGAGTCACTGATCTTCAAGTCCAAGTCAAGTCCTGAGTCACTGATCTTCAAGTCCAAGTCAAGTCCCAAGTCTTCAGACTCAAGAGTCTCTCTGCTACAATGTAGTAAAGTGCAATTAGTTCAACGCTGGGCTGGAGGTGAGAATAGAGTCAGAAAGGCGATTGTTAGCTCAATGTCCATAGAGACCTAAAAACCTAATCGACAGTGTTGCCAGATGTGAAATGTTGAATTATTGCACAAGAGCATCAAAATGATCGTATTTTGCTAAAGAATTATTGTACACATCAAACTGTTTTATTTTTGGGGCTGGAGCAATTTTTATAATATAAAGACTTCTTTAGAGGATGCTAAATCATGCCAGAAGTAAATTTTAAAATATGTTTTACTCAGCTGGGAGGGTGAAATAATACATCGCTTCTGTATTTAGTGCAATTCACTACAAACTTTCTCCTTTTCACACCCAAATCAATCTGATTTAAATGAATATCAATAGAACTCAATAATACTTTGTTATAAGTAAAACAAATCAATGATTCACACACTCTTTCCTTCATCCGATGTCTTCATTACTGCTCAGGTGACATGGTTGTGTATTTTGCTTGGGCTCAGCTCATCGAGGAAGATGTGCCGACATGACCAATAATATCACAGAACACCACTAAAGCTCACGCTGTGTTAAGTGTTTGCTGATCCTGGATCAGTTTTTCAGTCTTTTAGGCATGCTCAAGTTAGTCAAGACAAAGAAAAGACCTGGTTCTTCGAAATGATTGTACATATAGAGTTTTACAGTTACTTAGAACTATTGATCATACATTGTACAGGGGGTGAAATTATCGTACAAATACGATAATTATCGGACATCTGGCAACACTGCTAACTCGGCTCACAAGAAAAATATGTTCATTCTGCCGTGTGTGTAAAATAGAAATGCTGGTGGTTAAAATATACAGCCCTGCACCTCCCCTGGCTCATGTTCTCTGTACAATGTGAGCAGGTCAGTGTATCCATCCATTGGTCCATACATGAACACATCGCTGGCATGAGCTGGAACTCTTCTAGTGTGAAATGTAACCATGCAGTGTCTATTTATTTACACCAGTCAAGCATTTTAGAAGATTCTTTTTCTTTTCAAGTTGTGCAAGTCCAATGAATAGATTGAACTGGTAATGAGGCAAGTACAGCTGCAATTCCAGACACAAATATCTGAGTAATTTTCAATAAAAAGTGTGGCGTTGTAACTCTTTAGTACATATTTATGCAGCAGGAGAAAACACATTTGAATGAAGTGAAAGTCAGATTGTGATCAGATGTAGGTGACCTTGTGTTAAAGAATCCTGGTCCTCTGAGGTGTGTGTGGAGGTGGTGAGGCTGGGATTCCTCAGACCCAGCAGAGCATTGATGTGTCTCGTCTCCAGCTGAGAGAGAGAGATAGAGGGCAGTCCACGCGGGCGGGGGGTGCTGTCACATCTTTACACCTCCAGCAGGCGGGACGGGGGAGGGAGGGGATCAGACCGGGCAGAACAGCACAAGGACGGATTAGGTGAAGACCGCTGGGATAATAATTGCTATCATTATTTCTATTTACTCGCTGCTGCTGAATTCAGAGGCTTCCAGACCACCATCGTGAAGACCCAGACCTCCAGAGTTCTCTCGTCACGTGACCTCCACCCACAGACCCTCACGAGAAAATCTAACATGCTAAAAGACTTTTATTTTAGTCTATATTTATCATTGCTCTCATTTAGTATAATAATATATCATTTATTTAACTACTTTTATGGATTTTTATACAATTGCCTATAGCACATGCCATGTTTGAGGTTTAGTATTTTTTTTTTTTGTTTTAATAGTATTTTCAGTATTTTTTTATTTACATACGACTTGCAATCCTGGTCACCTTGGTGAATTTTTATCTATTTATTTTTTTCAAAAAGTCATAATAATGTGTACACAAATACATTATAGATAAGAGTTGTTTGGTCCCTCACACCAGTGTTTCATCATCAGCCTTTTGCATAATGGATAAGTGAGTGTTCTGTGGTGCAAAGGGTCACTGGATCAAAAATGTGTTAATGTGTTTATTCTCTCCTCTTTACTTTTACATGTAGAGACAAAATACAAGAAGCTTCTGTATTACAAACGTTTGCATACAGGTGTGCAAAGTAAATAAAAAAGGCATCTTGAACAGCCTGTTCTAACAGATAAGCGTGTAATACCACGCTTTTTAAAACAGCGTGTCTCAATTTCTATTTCACAAGTTTCTGTCCCAGTTCATTTCTTTGGTGGATGTGGATGTTTTATTCATGAAGACTAACGCAATCCTCATCCTAAACTTGACCAACTCAAAGCCTTAGACTAAACTTACACATTTTTGCAGCTTCAGACCTAACTTAGCCGTTAACCCCCAAAAAACCTCCTGTTGTCATGGTATTTACATGCAAGCAATGAGAACACGTCTTGAACTGCAAGTTAAAAACTGTCTGCTGCACAGATCATCACCTGCTGTAAACCTCACTGCACGTCACTGAGCGGTGCAAGGGTAAAGTAGACAAAAAGTGTAACTTTTATAGTAGTAAGTATAGTTTTACAGACTGTTTGTCAACATCTCTCCTTCCCCTATCGACCTCCTGTCTATGACGTCGCACCTCTTTCCTTTCTTTCCCCAGAACCCCCATGTTTACTTTTATTTTTGTATGTTTGCGCTGCATTTCATGTTCGAAAGAGCGAGTGGCGGCGCGCAAAAGGTGCAGCAGCCCGGAGGACTCACTCCAAACGTAATTTTGTTGTACTCTGTGACAATGACAATACATCTTTTTGTTCTGTTAAGTATAGTAGTGTAGTGTAGTAGTAGTAGTAGTAGTAAGTAGTAATATAAGTAGTAGTAAAATAAAATATCAATGAGCTGTTGACGTAGGTCATGTGATGAGGGACCTCCAGGTGCAGGTCTGCGTGCAGGGTGAATGTCTACAGCCAGACATTCGGGATTGAATTTGCATTTGTGTTTTTCAATGTATCTGTATGTTTTTGAATTTGTATTTTTTAACTTGGAAGTTGGTTTATTGTATTTGAGTCCAAAGTTTGTTTTTGACTTTCTCTTTTTGATTTTAGGTCGGTGTTTTGGAATTTGAATGCAAGATTTTGAATTTAGGTGCGTGTTATCGTTATTCTTTTCACATGCCTATTTTTGATTTTGTGTTGTTTCGATTGAAAGTGTGCTTTTAAATTTGAGTTCAACAGTTTTTTAAATTTATCTTTTTGTGTTTTTGATTATGTTTGTTTTGAAGTTGGCTGTGAGTTTAGGAATCTGGGTGTGTGTTTTTTATTTGCGTTCACGTTTTTTAATTTTGTGTCTTTGAATTTGCCGCTCTCACGTCTCTTCACCTCCTGCGGTTTAGCGGAGGAGGGTCTGCGCCGGTGAAGACTCAGACCGGGAGAACAGCACAAGGACGGATTAGGCGATGACCGCTGGATAATAATTGCTATCATTATTTCTATTTGCTGGCCGCTGCTGCTGGCTTTTGTTGCAGACACTATAGCAGGGATTTGGGTGAGATGTAATTCTCCGAGCAGACTAAATCACAAATGAAGAGTCTCTGTGCTCCCGCCGAGAAAATAGAATCACACTACAGCGGATTAGAGCTCTCCCATGCCCCATTGGCTTCAGGATTGGGCGTAATTGTCTTCAAAATATGTTATTGTTACGAGAAACAATACTCCGGTCTGATGCGAATTTGAAGTAAAATGTGACTCCATTACAGGCGAAGAAGTGGAGTTTGGATGGGATAAAAACACTTTTCACAACTGTGGTAATAGTCTCAAAACACTGGCATAAATAATCTCTGAGAAAATATCTTTCTGCACAGAAAATAAAAATACAAACGTGACTTCAAAACAAGCGAACAAATTCAAAAACACAAATGCAAAACATGCACACACATTTGAAAACATAAACTAAACATAAATTAGAAATGCTACGTTTTTGAATTTGTAATTGTGTTTTTTGAAATTGGACCGTATGTTTGTTGTGTGTTTTTTGTTTTGCTCTGACTCTAGTCCATCATTTAGTCCTGACTCTGGCCCAAGTTTAGTTCTGACTCTGGTCCACGGTTTAGTCCTGACTCTGGTCCACATTTAGTCCTGACTCTGGTGCAAGTTTAGTCCTGACTCTGTCCATGTTTAGTCCTGACTCTGGTCCATGTTTAGTCCTGACTCTGGTCCATGTTTAGTCCTGACTCTGGTCAATGTTTAGTCCTGACTCTGGTCACGTTTAGTCTGACTCTGGTCCACGTTTAGTCCTGACTCTGGGTCCACATTTAGTCCTGACTCTGGTGCATAGTTAGTCCTGACTCTGGTCCATGTTTAGTCCTGACTCTGGTCCATGTTTAGTCCTGACTCTGGTCCACGTTTAGTCCTGACTCTGGTCAAGTTTAGTCTTGACTCTGGCCACGTAGTCTAACGTTTAGTCCTGACTCTGGTTCACGTTTAGTCCTGACTCTGGTCCACGTTTAGTCCTGACTCTGGTCCACGTTTAGCCTGACTCTGGTCCAGTTTGCCTGACTCTGGTCCACGTTTAGTCCTGACTCTGTCACGTTTAGCCCTGACTCTGGTCACGTTATCCTGACTCTGGCCACGTTTAGTCCTGACTCTGGTCACTTTAGTCCTGACTCTGGTCCACGTTTAGTCCTGACTCTGGTCCACGTTTAGTCCTGACTCTGGTCCACTTTAGTCCTGACTCTGGTCCAAGTTTAGTCCTGACTCTGGTCCACTGTTTAGTCCTGACTCTGGTCCACGTTTAGTCCTGACTCTGGTCCTTCCTGACTCTTTCCATTCTGACTCTGGTCCATGTTTAGTCCTGACTCTGGTCCACGTTTAGTCCTGACTCTGGTCACGTTTAGTCCTGACTCTGGTCACGTTTATCCTGACTCTGGTCCACGTTTAGTCCTGACTCTGGTCCACGTTTAGTCCTGACTCTGGTCCAGTTTAGCCTGACTCTGGCCACGTTTAGTCCTGACTCTGGTCCACGTTTAGTCCTGACTCTGGCCCACGTTTAGTCTTGATATGGCACGTTTAGTCCTGACTCTGGTCACTTTATCTGTTGTTTTATCCTGACTCTGGTCCACGTTTAGTCCTGACTCTGGTCCACGTTTAGTTCCTGACTCTGGTCCACGTTTAGTCCTGACTCTGGTCACGTTTAGTCCCTGACTCTGGTCCACGTTTAGGTCTTGACTCTGGTCCACGTTTAGTTCCTGACTCTGGTCCACGTTTAGTCCTGACTCTGGTCCACGTTTAGTCCTGACTCTGGTCCACGTTTAGTCCTGACTCTGGTCACGTTTTGTCCTGACTCTGGTCCACGTTTAGTCCTTGACTTTGGCCCACATTTAGTCCTGCACTCTGGTCCACGTTTAGCCCTGACTCTGGTCCACGTTTAGTCTGACTCTGGCTCATGTTTAGTCCTGACTCTGTCCACGTTTAGTCCTGACTTGGTCCACGTTTAGTCTGACTCTGGTCCAAGTTTAGTTCTGATCTGTTTAGTCCTGACTCTGATCCACGTTTAGTCCTGACTCTGGCCAGTTAGTCTTAAAGCTGAAAATATCGAAAAAAAAACTGACACCTCAAATCAAAATGAAATCTATTCATGTCCACATTGGCGCATTCATATTTGACAGCTCTGAAATTAGCCGTGTGTTACTTCCTGATTTGACATTGTGGTTTTTTCACCGATGACTGACCTCACTGTGAATAAGTCATGTCCACTTTTGACCGAATGTGTGTATGTTGAGACTAGCCATGATTAAAACATGCAGATTACCCATCCTGAACGCTGCTTCTACACAGAACATTAAAGATTCATGTCCCGTACGGAGCAGAGGGGCTGGTCCAGAGGAAAGTACAGCTGATGTAACGTCCCATTTAAGCACATTTAAACACAATGTACATTATAGCATCAATAAGTCAGGAATGTGAGGGAAATCTATGGAAACACGCTGGTTTCTCTCAGATCTGTCCTGAAAGAAGGTCAGGACAAAGTGTTGAGGAGACAGTTACATTTATTTAAATAAGGATGTGACAAGGGTGATGTGTTGTCTTTTTTTATCAAGATGTTTATAAAGGACTTTTATGCAAAATGTATCAAAAACACAGCTGAAAGTTTGTCTTTACCAGCTGAGCAGTCCAGTCTCAGAAGAAAACGGAGAGATACAAAGAAATGTCAAAAACGTACAATCAGCCACATAGCGACATTTTCTTTGGGTTTAACAGGTAAATCTTAACCTACCTCAAGCCCCAGTCCTAAAGTTACCCATTTTAGTAACTTGAAGTCTAAACTTCTTTGTTAAACCCAGGGTTAGATTTTTCGTTACAATAAATGTAAAAAAAAAGGTGAAAAAATGTTTTTGTACATTTTTGACATTTCGTTGACTGTTGCCGCTGAGCCCCAGAAGACATTGTACTGAATGTCGCTGGTCTGTGATGTCACAAAAACATCTTGTCCTGCTCCTTGCTGTGTTTACACCGGACAGCATATTTGCGTCAAAATTTGCACGTAAACCGTATTTTGATGCAGAACAATTTCGAACCTGACACCCAAAAGACATCCAAAACGTCCCAATGCGCGTCAAGGCTTTGGTGGACAAAAAGAAACTTTTAACGCCCCTAAGCGCTTCTTCGAGCTTGTTTGCAGGCTTTGTTTTGATCATAGACAGACCACGTTGAGAGAGAGAGAGAGAGAGGCTTGCTGCTTTTATAAAACGTAGCTTGCCTGAGCCTTGCTCCTCCAGGCAGTCTTTTTGCTGTCTGTCCTCCTCCAGTGTCAGTCGTACAGCCGTGGTTTAAACACGGCACCGGCATTTTAATAGATTCATGTGAGGCATTGTCAGTTCAGATCATGTCTTGTTTTGTTTGTTTTGCAGTGTCAGATTTTCAGTGCAACGAACAACCAAGTCTTTGAAAAAAAAGCCCCCAAGCGACTGTTCATTAAAAAGTTATAAAGACTTCAGTAAACAATCCCCCTTCCCCTTGATGTGAGAGGAGAGCAATATGTCACGTGTCACAGCAGTGTAGTCTCTGATTGGCTGACGCCAACTTCCAATGCGTCTGAAGATGGATTTTCCCATATTCTGACGTACTTCTTTCGAATCTGTGGCGGCCGCAGGTTTGAACTTTCAAGACGCTGTGTATCCAAACGCATAAACGCGTGTCAACAGACGCCAATACAAAATACGCTTGAACGCTCAAGACGCAGGTTTACATTGACTAAACATTGAACGCACCATTAGATAACTTAAAAATAACAAACTTTTCTTCATTTTTTCCCTAGGAGGGTCTTCTCTTGTAAGCTTCCAGGGTAAATTGGTTCATTTACATGAATTTTTACAAATTATGGCACAAAACATATATATCTCTATTAAGAATATCTCCAAGTATAACTTTAACTTTCTATTCTTCTGAATTGTGTAGTTGACTTCACTTCAGAAAATTACACAGTGCATCTTTAAATTGAATTATAAACAAACAAAAACAAAACAGACTTAAATATAATTCTCCAGAAAATGAATGTCCATCCCTGCTCAAGAACAACATGTCTGAATACAAAATTTTGGATATGGAACGATTACAGTACTACATCGCCTAACTGTAGTAACTGGTATTTTTAAGCTTTCTCCCATTACAAACCAGCCTCAGCCCTGCTTAGCATATCCCTTTGTCAAAACACTCCAACACAATAACAACAGCAATCAAACAATTTCCAAAACACTAATGACTTGTAAACGAGACAGCATGAAGCAAATTCTGTGTCTCTCATGTCGTGGGACTCAAGCACGACGTTCCTTTTCCCTTTCAGAGGCAAACTGTGTGAAAAACTGAACCAGATTTAGCCGCGTTTGCCGTCACCGCGCTGGTGTATTCTCAGACTGCAGATTACTGGGTGTAAAGCTGAGAATTATGTAGGTGTGCGGCTTAAATTACACTCTCCCGACTCACAAGCTGTTCAGAGGCCCGCGCGTGGATTCAGGTGGAGCATTATAATAACTGTGTGTTTTGAGCAGCCTTCAGTGTACAGTGGATCGGTCCGTCGGAGAAAGTGAACAAAAATAATATGTTCCATCCATCTCCATCGCGCTGAAGGAGCCTCGAGGGGCCAGTGGAGCAGAGGTTTGTTTTATGTCGACTCGTGAGCAGGATGAAGCCACACACCAGACCGGCCTCACTCTTCTAATCACCAGACATTTCCTTCACCTCTCCGCTCGCCGAAGACCTCGTGTTCAGCTGTGCACAGACGAGACAGCGAGAACTAATGGTATTCAAGAGCTAATCACTGAGGCTGGATGGTAGCAGAGTGGGTAGAGCTGTGGTTCTCAATAAAAGGAGAATATGCAAAGTATATTGGGTGGAGTTTGGATGTTCTTCCGGTTACTGTTGGAGCTCTCTCTGATACTCCGCTTCCTACTACTTCCAAAACATGCATGTCTAGGTCAGTTAGCAACACTGTAAAGTTTAGTGATGAGATTTTTAGGGATGCACCGATCCAGCTTTTTCTGTCGTGACACTGATTCCGATACTTTGGCTTAAGTATCTGCTGATGCCCGGTATCAACTGATCCAAGTGTAAGGACTGAAACACCTTAAGACATTTGGTCATATATTGTTATGTAACTTTTACTTACAGTGCAAGTCACAACTTAACAACTTAATCTGAAAAAATGTCAAACTTTATGAGATGTTTTGGATCTGTTGCGGCCCCTTTCGTACCGGCAGACCCGATCCGTCCAGAAGTGTGATTAGAACACGCACACATTGAAAATAATGTAAAAAGCTTGTTTTTAATCTAAACAGTCTTTATTAGTGAATTGTTTAACTGCTTATGAACTAATAACGGAAAGTATAGTTTAAGAAATCGCCAAAAATTAATTTTTTTTGAGGAACATAAGGTCACGTGTGATAATGCGTTCAAGGGTTGAACGAAAGATCAAACTCCTGTCTTACACTAGATAAACTGCTAAAAGGCAAATAACGGCTGTGGGTAATGAATATAGGTCTTGTAGATGACGATAGTATTATGGGTTTAAAATGAAGAACAAAAAATAGCCCTTCATTTACGTTTTACTTAGAAAAAAAGGAACTTCCGGACGGATTGGGTCTTCTGGGGCAAAAAGGGTCGAGACAGGCTCAACACCAACTAGTAAATTATGTTCATTAAGTTGAATTAAATGCACAACAATGGTATCGACTGAACCATTATCATGGAGAATATACCTGATCCAGCAACATTTCCTGAAATACCACCGACAAACTTTGATCTCAGTATTGGATTGGTGCATCCCTAGAGATTTTCGACTCTTTGAAAGGATTTGAATCATCATACGAATGATCAAATGTTCTTCTCAACGAGTGGTTCAAAAATCTGAGTCTTTTAAATAACCTCAATCTCAGTCCACCCTGTATTTATTAAAATGGCCTATTGAAATACAACAAACAATAACAAACTCATCGTAGCAAATAATTTAGACTGCAATTATTCGGTTTTCTTTGGTTCCTTTTTCTCTCACACACACAAACGCATAAAAGACAAGATGAGGAGAGTTGAGACAAACAGCTAAACCAGAGAAGCTGAGGACAGAAGGGACATGAATGAGACGTGTTCCTTGATTTTTAAGGTTTAAAATGATGTGTTATATTAATACAACTTGCGAATAAGGACAATTGAGGAGTTTAGGCCCAATATGTCTCTCCACAATTTCGAGGAGAAAAGATTCTTGTCGGAGATTATTTTTCTTGCCACTTGTCATGTATCTGGATTTTTTTTTTTTTGTCAAATTGCATCATTATTTATAATTATTACTAATTTAGCACTTTTCACAGACAAAGTAACAAAGTGCTTCAAAGAGTAAAACAATACCGAAGTTACATCAGACCCCAAACTGAAAACACCACAACTAGGATGTCTGAAAAAAAAAAAAATTTGATTTAGCTTATAAAAGCATCAACTTAGTCCAAGGAGGGATCATCCAAAGGAACAATGGGAGCAACAGTCTGGAATGATCTGTCTCCCTGGTCTGAAAACATGTGTGTGGGTCCGAAGGATTGGATTAGATCACCAATATAAGAAGGAGCCTGGCCAGTTCTAAAAGTCAGGACTAATATATTTATTTATATCTGAAAACGGGATGCCATTGTGGAGCTTTAGGAATGGGTGTAATGTGAGCCCTTCTGTTTGTGAGGGTCAAGATCCTCGCTGTTTGGATCAGCTGCAGATGAGACAGGAAAACAAACTATTACAATAGTCTAGGCATGTAGACACAAAAGAAATAATAAGTTCAAGATCACTTTGTGACACACCATTAGCCTAAGAAACACCCAAGTTTATTACGCTGGATTTAACAGATGACGGTCCTAGAACAACCACATACTAGAATAGTTTAAGTTTTCTTCTATATCAGACAAAGGCTGAAGTTGTGTAAATACCTTTACATGTTTCGACGGTGACTTCCGTCTTCGTCAGAAGCGCCACACGATGGTCGGTGTGACGTGTGTTAAAAGTTCCTCTAAGGCGTGGTCAACCTGAGGGTCCTGTCAGGCTGACCACGCCCCCTGCCGGCTGGTGGTCGTTGGAGAAGTGAGTCCCATGTGCGGGAAAGTTGGAATGATCCCTCGTCGCAATTCATTGTGTCTGCGCCTCGCTTACTAATTTCTATTGCCTTTTTGATCCAGCGTTTGTACTTATTTGACTCTTGGTTGACGATCCTTGACTTATCCCAATCCATTACGTGGTTATTACGTTTGCAGTGGTCTGAAATGGCCGAGGAACTTTTAACACACGTCACACCGACCATCGTGTGGCGCTTCTGACGAAGACGGAAGTCACCGTCGAAACATGTAAAGGTATTTACACAACTTCAGCCTTTGTCTGATATAGAAGAAAACTTAAACTATTCTACTTAAAGAAGCCAAAATGAACGTTCTCAACATTACAACCACATACTGATGTGAGTCAGGGGAAATGGGTTTGTGAGACAAATGGAGCTGAGGAATGAATATTGAGCTTTGAACTCTATACCTGCCACTGCCTCAGCAAACATCTCACCTGTCCTTTATCTCAGAACCAATCACATCTCGCTCTGTGGCTCTACAGTCCAATCAGCTTCAGCTCTCATCTCCTCCTCCTCACTCTCAGCCTAGCAGGACGCCAGGGCCAGATTCAAAAGAGCAGCACATTCTGCGCTCTTGGCTTCAGGTTTTGCAAGCGTAGTTTCGCAGCCCTCCTCCACCCGATTTCCACCTCAACTTCCTCCTTCTCCAGGGGAAAATCTCCTGCTCTACCATCATTCATCACATGCTCATTGTTTTTTTTTGATGGGGTCTAAGCGCCAAATCTTTATTATAAAAATGTTTTTGTTAATTACATAATTTTGTCTCTCTGAGTTTGTCCAAACAGGCAAAATGAAGTTTGAAATAGAATGTTTTGACAAGTCTAAAAACTGCAAAAGCTTTAGAAAATCTTTTTGTGTCACCGTGGCTAAAGTATCAACCCTGCCACGAGTTGGCCACTGTTCAAGGCTCAAAGTCACTGGGATAGGCTGCAGTCACTTGCTATCCCAGAAGCAAACGAGCGGTAAAAAAACTAACGTCTAAGATAGTTTGGTGGTGTTGCTGGGCCTGACAGAAACACCGTGGAGAGCTCTGTGGTCGTGCACAGCCTGCAAAGCCTCAAGAGCCAACTGTCTGTGTAGCTGCAGTGAAATGAAAGGAACAGATGGACAGGAGTGCGCTGACGCTTATAAAAAGCTTAATCTATCTGTCTGAGGCCAAGTGAAGAGATTGTGTTCTGGCACAATGTTTTCATGCAGGATTCTATTGTGCTCCTATGATTAATTGCATCAAACAAGTGTCGTTCTGGGATAAAAATGTTGTCTGATGTGTGAAAGTGCTTCCAACTGATAAAATGTGTCAGTACAACATCGACACAAACTGACAAGGAGGAGCGACACAGACAAGAGATGTCACAAGAATCTTCTCCACAACTGTGAGATCCAGAAAAACTATTAATACATTCTGTTTTAATGACAATTCATGTTCTTGTTCAGAGCTCTGGGTTTGAACAAAACCGTTTCAGAAGTAGGGCTATTAGGTCTGTGAGGAAAATCTGGCTTTCCAACTAACTAAACTGGTCCATGGCCCATTTTCCAAACATTAGAAAATATTTGTTCTTATGTACTGTTTTGATTCTATGCAAGTTCTATTTTTTTCTTGGTCGTTAGGTTGATTGGACTCGGTCTTGTGTTGTGGATTTCTGAAATACACCTTTAAGAATAAAATACAGAAAGTTTGTCTGAATTTAAGTATACAAGTTTATTATAAAAAGCATAAAAGTATAAAGAGAAAAAGTATAAAAGTATAAAAATGTTAGTTCTCTCATTAGAGAATTAACATTAGCATTAAAGATATTAAAGATTTCTACAACACTTGTCTCAGACTCGGCCTTGTCATGGACTCAGGGTCTGAATCAAGACGACATAATATTATTACAATGTTCTGCTAAACTTGTAGCAGGAGCTCAAGGTCCCAGCACAAAGACCTGTCCCACACACAGTAAATTGAATATGTATTGTTTTATTTTGATTTCCTTTGCTAAAATTAATAATCTTGGGAAGTCCTCAGAGACGACTGTTGTTGTGATTTTGGGCTATACAAAAATAAATTGATTTGATGATTTGATTTGACAGTTTACAATACACAATAAGACCATGTAGACACTGATGCAGATGTAAAAAATTACAAAGGTGATCTTGATCAACGTGTTCTCATGGAATGCGTAAAATAGCACGCCATGACAAATTGCGTGTCACGATGACGCCCTCTGCAATTACACGCTCGTTTTCTCTGCCGTGGTCTGGACACGCCTAGTGGTTGACGACAAACACGAAGTTTTTCAAGGGATTAACGGCAAAATTTAAGTCTGAAGTTACAAAAATGGGTAAGTTTAGCTCTTAGGCTTGAAGTTGGTTAAGGTTAGGATTAGGATTGTGTTAGTCTTCATGAATAATAACACCTCTTAACATTCACCATTGAAATGAACTGGGACAGAAACGCGTCCAATACACACGCAAAAATTAGAAGTTGCGTTCATATGACACGCTGTTTACAATAGTGTGGTATTGACACGCTTATCCATGAGAACAGGCTGTCTTGATTTGCTCTCGATGGACTGTGGTCTTGGTCTCAGCTCGGTTTCGTCCTTTAAAAGTCTTGGTCTTTTCTGGAGTCTGTGGTCTTCAAAAGGTCTTGATTTGTGCAATCTTGACTTGTGAAGCTTCAGAAGTGACTTTTGTTTTTGATTTTTAGCTCTATAAATGACTGAACTTCTCCTCTGTAATAATAATACTTTTAGTCAAAACAACAAAAAACTGATAGTTCAGTAGCTTTCATTTAGCTTTGATTTAATTGATCTGGAACGTGAATAAAGTACCTCTGTGAAGTTGTTTTTATTGGATATTCGACATATTCGACATTTTCACTTCCAAGAGCCGAAAGACATGATGATTCCAAACATAATGCGTGAGTTATAATGTGAGTTAGCTTGAAGTGTCAGTAAATGTTCCAGTTATTATTAAGGGACCGCCAACAAATAAGATGTGTTTGGTTTCCTCGATAACTTTTTCGTTGTGTCAACTGTTTAATAAATTATAAATCCTAATAAAAAAAACATTGGGTACGGCCAAAGACATCTTATTACCAGTAATATTCAGAATTTATATTTTAATTAGGATTTTAGTAATAAATATACACTTTTTTTTCAATACCATTTCTAGAGTTCTTTGGCCGTACTCGAAGCTTATTATTTTACAAAACCTCAAAGCTATTGAAGAAAAAGTACATATTTATTGCATATGAATAAGATTTAATTGGCCGTACCCGATGCTTATCATTGTTAAGATTTATTTTGAATTGATTTGGGATCACTATTTCACAAATATTCCATGTTTGATGAAAAAGTGTATTTTTGCACCAAAATCTTCAATAAAACTGAAAACACTTATTCTTAATAAATGAGGGGGTGTACCTACTGCTTCCTGTCATAATGTTTTTTTTTGTATTGATTTGAGGTCAACAGTTGACACAACGGAAAAGTTGACGAGGAAACCAAAGAACATAGGAACAGTAATTTGTTGACGGTCCCTTAACATCAACCAGAACTTTTACCACACTTCAGACTAACCCACACTGCCTCCCACACATTATGTTTGGAATCATCGCGTTTTGCAGGCCCTGGGAGTGAAAATGTCGAATATGTCGAACATCCAATGTACAAAAAACTTCACCGAGGTGAATAAAGTCATTAAACCCTGGCATAATTTTCAGGTTGACGAAATGTCATGATAAAACTTATTTTCTCAGCTCAAATATATTTGCCAACTCAACTGCTTACAAAGAGATCAGTCTGTGTGAACGGTTTACACATTACTGTATTATAAAGACTAAAAGATTAGAAGCATCAGAAGAATCAACAGACGACAAATGAAAACTCCAACAGCAGATTGTGTATTTTTGGATGAAAAGAAAGCAGGAAGCAGAGACTATCTGTGAGTCAAAGGATGCGACCTATCACTTACATGAACCTGTGCGTTGGGCTGTGAGGTTAGAAATCTATAAAGAGAAAATCCTCCATTTCCACTGCAGAAGCTGAAAAGTGATGATGAAATTTGAGGCACAGACATGACTTTAAAAATAGTGCCGTGTGGTTTTAGTCCATGTCTGCCCGACCACAGGCTGCGCGACATGTCTGATACTGTCCAGGGTTTATTTCACCATCAAACACGACACGACTCCCAAAGGCCTGCGCTTCACGAGCATCTCATGTCAGCTGTGGTCAACGACAAGTGCTCAAACTTCATTCATTTATTCATTGTCTGACTGGAGCCTATCCCATTGAGTTTGGGCCTTAGCATGTTTTTGAAGATGGGAGAAAGTAAGAGCACGCAAGAGACAATTTCAGCAACATAATCACTGGAAGCATGCTACTTAAGACATCTGACAAGCTGTAGATGTGACCAGGACATACTTTACAGATAGAGTTCAAGTCTGTAGAGCCAGAGTCCATTGGCAGAAGGAAACAACAGGCTCATCTGGTAGGACAAGGACAGGCTGATCTCGGAGATTGAGATGCACTGGGCAGGTCTGGAAGAGGGAGGATGTTTGGGAGGTGAGAGTGAAATTCTCTTGATAAAAGCAATGTTTTTGGCACAAAGCTAAAAGCTAACAGATACTAAATTAAGTATAAAGTAGACACTAAGGATACTGGGTACTGAGGGTACTGAAACCCACTTTTATAACTGCATCAATTCTTCCCCTTAAAGGTTGCACTGTGTAACTTTCTGGAAGTGAAAAGTCATCTACACAATTCAGTTGAATTAGAAAGTTTAAGTTATAATTGGGGATAACATGAAAAGAATCAGCTAAAGCAGGGGTTCTCAATTGTTTTCAGTCCAGGGATCCCTTGTCACTTTTGCTCTGGTCTCACATTAAAATTCGGAAATTAAAACACAAGTTATATAAAAAATAAATAAATGGTTTATTTCCTAGGGTCATTTTTACTGGTTTACTTGTTTCTGTTCAAAGCTATCTATCTCTTCTATCCAAAATTCTATGTTTAAGATGGTAAATCACAGAAAATTGTTATATTGAAAAACAAGCATGAGTGGGTCTCCTCCAGGCCAAATAAGCGTCCATTTTGTGACCATGTAAACCTGTTCGAAGTAAAAATACATATTTGTAATATTTTATGACAAAAACACCTACAATGACAAAAACATGCATTTATTCAAGTTTATTTTTGGCTTTAAAGTTGCGCAGTGCATTTAACAGTCCAATGGATTGATAAGATCCAACAAGATCCAGCTCTATTGTTCCTCTTAACGGTCCTGAGGGAGCACGTTTCAAAAGATCCATCCCATGAACGTGTTCTTACGACTCTGTTTTGATTGTACACCGTACGGTATCAATAGATTGTGTGTAGAGCTGTGATCCAGGCTTTGAGCACAGCACTCATACACATAAGCAAAGACTGCAGCACACAGAACAAAACATCACCGACCAGTCGCTGCACAACGACACTGATTGTAACAATGACAGTTTGTCTGCACTTATGTTGTTTTTTGTGAGTAAAAATCTTGATAAGAAAACATTTAGAAGACCGTATCAATATGCAGGATTGATAAAAGGATTTTTAGCAATACCCATGCCTTGTAGACCCTTGACAAAAATACATTCAATGCTAGGTCCATTGTTTTTGTCATTTTAACATCAGTAATTTAATTCTTTTAAGTTAGCATTAGCATTAGACTTTGGACAGAGACATTTTGCGAACACGTGTATTTTCTCTGGTAAAACATTTACCATGTGAAGCTCTGAACCTGCTGCAAATGATTATCAACTGTATCGCTTTGTGTCCGTGTAAGTCTCAGCTAATTCTTCACAGAGAATGAAAGGAACAAAAGAGACATGCAGCAAATCTGAAAAGAAAAAGAACTAGTTGCAGATGGAAAAGAGCCTATTTTCAGCTGGTGAATCATGTTTTCACTGTACATAAGCAAACGCGTAAGCACATCATTTACAGTGCATTCATTTGAACATGCTGTCAAATTCTCTGAAGCTTCTTTGGAGACGGCTTATGGTAGAAAAGTAAAGGGCAACACCTGCCAATTGTACATCCTCAAATAAAGCTCAACATCTTAGAGTGTCTTTTTATTGTGGCCATTCTACAATACTGATGCTATATCAATTCAGCAATTTGATATTCCACACCTGTTACTGTATTAAATTACCCCAAAAAAACAATTTGGATTTGTGAACAATATATGAGAGAAATTGGTCTTTTGTGTATACAGAAATTGTTTTTCGCTCATGAAAAAATGAGCAAAAACAATAAGTGGCAGTTTTTATACAGACTCTTAATATGTAAAACTCAGAAGTTGAAAACATGGGTCTGTTGACAATAAAACTTGGTCACACAGAAGAGTTCACACAGCTTTCACATAGCAGAGATTAAGCTCGACTGATGATGCAAAAATAATCACCAGCTCTAAATACTTATTTCAACTCTAAACACATCTGCAGTAAGTCCACACTGCTGAACATATTCTCTGTTTCTTCATAAAAGGCAAAGTGCTGAAATACCATCCATTTTCTTCCGCTTAATCTGGAGTCTCCGAGGTCTTATCTGAAACACCTCCCCGGGGAGGTGAAACAGATGCCACCTGAGCTGGCTCCTCTCAATGTGGAGGAGCAGCGACTCTAATACGAGTTCTTCCCTTGTGACTAAGCTCCTCACCCTATGTCTAAGGGAGTGCCCAGCCACCCTGCAGTAGAAACTCATGACTCATGACTGTAGGTGAAGGTTGGAACGTAGATTGACCGGTAAATGGAGAGCTTTGCATTTATACTCACCTCCTTCACTTCAACGGTTCGATATAGTCAGTCTCTCACTCCATCCTTAACTCACTGAAGAAATACCAAATTTACCCAGAAGTGGAGCGCGTGTTGGGTTTCCTGGCCAGGAAGCAATTGGTTAAAGCAAAAAAGTCCAGACCTACCCTGCAGCGAATGAACCCCTGTGCTGCGATGCTCAACAGTTTCCATCAAGTGAAATGAAACTGACTGATGCATCAGGCTTGGGCGTTCCCAGATTAGGATCAGAATATGAACTGCACATCAGGAAACATCAGCCCACAAATCACAATATGTCTCTGACCTACATTTGATCATCCAAAACTCAGCATGGAGACATTTTATCACACTGAGAACATATCAAGATAAGGCTTACTAAAATTCTGCCCCAGATGCAGCGCAAAGTCGTGGGCTCAGTTCTCTCCAGGATTTCTTTAAACATGTTGGAAGCTGCTGAAAATGAGGATCAGCTGATGCAGATTCCTGAAGTGAAAGTGCGGCTGGTATCAGTGTGTCCGTGCTTTAGCCTTCTCCTGCTAAATTATTCATCCGAGCTGATTTATCGCCTCAACAACAGCATATATACAATCTCAGTGCCGGAAGCCCACTGTACTCAGCGGCACGATCCAGCCAGCCGCTTCCAAACAGGCAAGGTACAAGTTTCTGAATTAACAAACATGTATTTATGAGGCGTGCTTGCCAAGTCTTGCTTCACAGAACACTTTCAGATAATAATGTGGAGAACGAGATCAAACACAACAAGCTTCAGACGCAGTAAGAAGAAGAAATAAGATAATATGGCCTCAAGAAAGGTTGTTAAAAAAAATCTGAAAATTACAATATCAGATGGTGATATTTTAGTCAATTAATCACTTATTGGTCTCTCAGTTGACCAATTTTTTTTGTTAGAAAGCATATTACAGCGTTATTTTGACATGAAAATCTCATTCAGCTGTTTTTTATTTTTCTTGTGGGTAGTTAATTAGCTTACAAACATCTGAGCTGGAGTCTAATGAGAGCAGTTTGGGCCAGATATTTGTCCACATCATGAGGACGTTTGCTAGTTTTGCTTTTAGTCCCCAGTCAAGCCCCATTTTTCTGATCATTAAAGTGAGACTAAACGCGGTCAGAGACTCACTTCGCCCACAACTAAACCTCAAACAGACGTAGGCCTTTTAAGAGACGCCCAGTGGGTGTGAACAGACATTGATTGACAGCACCAAATATGAACAGCGAGCTTGTGAGTGATGTGAGTTTTGTGTTGGAGCGGTCCTGACGTGTGGAGAAGTTCACAGCTCTGAGGCTGTTCACAGGTCGAGTTTCTTACTTGCATGCCAAGACTCTTTTTTCTTTTTTTATTAACTTTGCAGACATAAGTATGAAGCCTTTGCTTTAGCCTACATAGGCACATGAGCTTATAATGTGAACATGTGAGTATTTTCTTTAATTGAAAATGAAAAAAACTAAACAACGAAACAAGGTTCGAACCTGCAAACTCAATGTGACGTCGGCGTGAAGTAAAAATGCACTGACAGCGTTTGACCATCGTGGCAGTAAAGTTGTGGTTTTGGCACCGATAACTGCAAAATGAGCGAGTTTGCACAAAAAAGCTCGGAAACAGGAAAATAATTCCATTTTGACACAGTTTGACACTGACAAAAGTTGATTTTCGGTCTAGATTCTCTTTAAACTGCAAGTGTATATTCAAAGACATGCTTGATGCTTAATTGCCTACACTCTGCACTGACATAACCTGGCTCACGCCAGATGGATATGTGTTGAACTATCTGAGTTCTCACTATATCCATCTGGGACTTTACTCGCTGAAGGCGTAGAAAAGGCGGGGCGTTTAGTGAAATACTTTGAGCTGATTGACCTTATTTGACCTTAGCCAATCACAGCAACAACTCGTAATGGTGTATCTGTCCGCGTGAAATAGAACAAGTACGCGTCACACATGCTCTTCTCCGTATTTCTGCTAAAACCGCATGAAAAGCAGCAGAAACACGTACATCCATGAGATGTGTCCACGAGTCATCTTTGTTTAACTTGATTCGGACTCGGCAGCGGCACCGGGGCGCTAACAGCCATCTTAACACCGCTGGTTCGGACTCCCAAACCAATCGAGCTGATGGAAGGCCAGATGGTTTATCTCGTGTTTGTGAATTCACAAATATCACGAGATAAACCATCTGGCTGGCCAGGTTAGCACTGACAGATATTCATTTACTACTGTGATACCAATAGACCTACACAGGCACGTTTTGGGGGATGAAGCTGGAGAGAACCTGTGGTAACACAGGGAGAACACAGGGACCAGAAGGTATTGATAGATTTTGGTATATACTGTATGATAAATTGCCTAGCCCTAGAAGGATATTGAAACTTAAAGATAATACCTTCTCCCTCTCCATGTCAAGACCAGATTTCGACATAATTAGAGCCTATGGAGCGTTCGTCACAAATGCCTGGAGTGTGATTGCAGATTACAGCGTATTAGAGCATGAATGAGACACTGATTGGACGCGTTTATGAAATGAATCTTCAGCGTTTCGGGGCAGAAGGGGTTTACGGGTCAGAGCACCACAGAAAACATCACGGTCAGATCCAGCCGAGGCAGAACTGTTGTCTGGTACGAGTTTAGATTAGTTTAAACAACAACCAGTCTAACCACAGACTCCCAGACGCTTAATTAGAATCAAATGGGTTTTGCTGTAATCACGTTTCCATGGCAACAGCAGGTGTGCGCAGTTTTTTAATATATGAATTTTGTTCTCATTAAAACACAGATCACTTGCAAACATTATTACATTTAGAGCAAGATCAAAAAGCTTCAGTGTTTCATAATCATCTCTTTTTTTAACAGAGTTTCAAGTAAGTCTCAAGTCTTTGTCCTCAAGTCCGAGTCAAGTCCCAAGTCAAAGAGAGATAAGTCCAAGTCAAGTCTCAAGTCAAAGAGAGACAAGTCCAAGTCAAAGAGAGACAAGTCCAAGTCAAGTCCCAAGTCAAAGAGAGACAAGTCCAAGTCAAGTCCCAAATCAAAGAGAGACAAGTCCGAGTCAAGTCCCAAGTCAAAGAGAGACAAGTCTAAGTCAAAGAGAGACAAGTCCAAGTCAAAGAGAGACAAGTCCAAGTCAAGTCCCAAGTCAAAGAGAGACAAGTCCACGTCAAGTCCCAAGTCAAAGAGAGACAAGTCCAAGTCAAGTCCCAAATCAAAGAGAGACAAGTCCAAGCCAAGTCTCAAGTCAAAGAGAGACAAGTCCAAGTCAAGTCTCAAGTCAAAGAGAGACAAGTCCAAGCCAAGTCTCAAGTCAAAGAGAGACAAGTCCAAGTCAAGTCCCAAATCAAAGAGAGACAAGTCCAAGCCAAGTCTCAAGTCAAAGAGAGACAAGTCCAAGTCAAAGAGAGACAAGTCCAAGTCAAAGAGAGACAAGTCCAAGTCAAGTCCCAAGTCAAAGAGAGACAAGTCCACGTCAAGTCCCAAGTCAAAGAGAGACAAGTCCAAGTCAAGTCCCAAATCAAAGAGAGACAAGTCCAAGTCAAGTCTCAAGTCAAAGAGAGACAAGTCCAAGTCAAGTCCCAAGTCAAAGAGAGACAAGTCCAAGTCAAGTCTCAAGTCAAAGAGAGACAAGTCCAAGTCAAGTCCCAAGTCAAAGAGAGACAAGTCCAAGTCAAGTCCCAAGTCAAAGATAGACAAGTCCAAGTCAAGTCTCAAGTCAAAGAGAGACAAGTCCACGTCAAGTCCTAAGTCAAAGAGAGACAAGTCTTAGTCAAGTCCCAAGTCGTGGCCATCAATTCCAAATGAAATTCAAGTCCAGTCATTTTAGTTTGATGTCTTTATATAAGATTAACAAAAGAGCTTTGATTTTTGCAGTTTCATTGAATTTGATAAACCATTCCATTTAAAATATTTTTATATACAAATACAAAAGTGAGCATTTGAATTTGTTGATGTACAATTACAGAATTAATTTTTTTTATATAAAGCATCAAGTCATCTCAAGGCAAGTCAAGCCCCAAGTCTTACGCCTCCTGTACACTGACAGCAGACTCACACCAGAAGCGACTTGCAAGAGCAGATCATTCATTTTCTCTGCAGGCTGGCACAAAGAGGCAACATGAGGAAGATAAGAGACGAGTGGAGGGATCCAGGCGACCTGAGCGTGGCAAAGTTAAGATGAAGTTAACTTTGTGAAATTTCAGAGCGAAACCGGGAAAGCGACAGCCACTCAGTGAACACCTTTTCACAGACACAAGCCAGGCCTTGGTCAAGGCACTCGAAGCGCTCTCAATTACCCCCTGCCTCTGAAAACTTCCAGTAGAGAGCTGAAGACAGCATTAGAGCGACCAGGGCTGAATGGGGTGGGTTTATGTCTTCTGGTGTGAGTCTACTGTGAGTGTGAGGTAGGTTCGGTTCAGGACATGTGCGAGTTTCTAACAAAGTGCCTCAAACACAGGCTCCAGTCCACTGTGGTCGGTATTTGCTCAAAGCTGTGCAGATTCACATGGATTCTTTATAGAATGCTTGTATTATGACTGCATCAGGTCGCTGTGACCTCTAGGAAAATACTCTCTACACATTCTTGGAGTAGGGTCAGACTGCAGCTAGGGCGTTTACCCCTTTCCTAAACTTACCCATTCCCCTAAACTTAATCACGGTCCCTCCAAATCCGACTGTCTAGTGCTAACTTCAATGGAGGTGTTTTCGTTTTGCACTGGAACACCCCTATTTGGCTGCAGCTGGTAGATTTTGGATTCTTTCTGGACTCTCGCGTGACTCTCAAATATGCGCTTGCACTGCTCCGAGGTCTGTGTACAAGGGGACATTGGTTTTAAACACTTTCTCGCGGGACTCACGCAAGTCCTGACTTGCACCGAACCGCCCTCAGCATACGTCAGTCCTTAGTCCGTTACGTCAAGGAAAGTCTCAAGTCATTAAAATAATGACTCAGGCCCAAGTCACGACTTGAATGTCCACATCTCTGCTTTTAAAACTATTAAAAATAAATAAATTAAAATAAAGGCAATTATGTTTTATAATACACAGAAGATAAAGCAAGTCATGACTAAAGGGCAAATTCTATTCTAAGAAATAAGGTTCCTCCTCACAAACATACTGTATATGATGTTTTGTCAGGTAGATATGTTTCTGTTCCCTTCTGAGCCTAAGCAAATATTCCATCATATTTATTCTGATGGTCTTCAATGGGATAGTTCCAGCAGCTGTTTTATCCCAGTCCATGCCACCAAAAGTGCCCATGTTACTACAGTTGTACAAAAGTCCAAACACACAGCGACACAGAAGAATAACCCTAAAGCTGCAGCCGCGTGTTGTCCGCTCTCCATCAGACAGGTGTTATCTGCTTTACTCAGGTGGTCCGACTGTGTGGTCAGGAGATTATCTATAAGCGTCTTTGTCCTGCAGATTGTGTTCGGAAAAGATCAGAACATTTTCAAATATTAGCATTTCAAAACAGCAGCTGTAGGGCGAAATTCTGTGTCCAACTCTGCACGCAACTGTGTCAGGATCTTCACATCTTACAGATACTAGATGTGATGGTGGAAATTTAACAATACAAGTGTGTCTAAATAACACAACAAAAAACAAAGGGACAGAGGACACGAGGACAAAGGTGTAATTTAATGTTATCCAAAAGCAGCCTTGTGATTGGCTGCATTGGGCTGGTCTGCCTCGGTTTAACTGTTTGGAGAAAGCTAAACTGATCTTGTGATTGTAGCTAAAAAAAAATTATGCATACGGACATTAACCAAGCATGTCCTATGGGGTTAAAGGCTAATGTCACTTGTGCAGCTGAGTTTGTGGTTTTAGGATTTGTGGTTTTATCAGCCCAGTCTCTGAAGAAAACAGATTTTCAACAAATGTCAAAAGCGTACGATGAGCGCCTTTTGTAACATCCTTTTCACATCAATATGTTAGGAAAAGCCAAAGCGTAAAATAACCACAAATTATGGTTGAAGCCACGCGGCGACATTTTCTTTGGGTTCTTAAGCTACCCCAAGACCCAGTCCTAAATCATTTTAGTAACTTGCAGCTTAAACTTACCCAAAGAAAATTTCCCCAAGAGGCTTCAACCAAAATTTGTGGTTCTTTTACATTTTAAATTTTTGGTAACATTGGCGTAAAAAGGGCGGGGAAAACATGCTCATCCTGTTTTGGTTTTAGTTTGGTCCCACCTCTTTAGTTGTGTTGTTAGGGCAACTTCGTATGAATTTTCCTGCTCCAATTTGGCGGAGCCTGTAAATAACACAGCTGCATGCTGGTGTAACCTTTGGTGAATAAATTCGAAAGACTGAAGGACAAAGGGAATGAGAGGCAGGAGCACAGCAGAGGACAGAGCATAGCACTGCCCAGATAAACCACCAAGAGCCCGGGACACCAGAGGGAGGAGCACCGACGCAACAAACCAAGAGAACACGATGATCCACGAGTAACGGCAGGACAAGACGGATGGAAATACTAAGGGCCAGATTTATAAAGCATTTGCTCATGTGCAAAACAGGTTAGGGGGAGCAAAACCTTGGCAGAGATGACATTTTTCTCTCACACACACTCTAAAGATGCAGAACTTGAGGTGGTTCATATCTTTTTTGTTTAGTTTGTTGTATGTGCATCTTCCAATATTAAAGTTTGTGTGAAATATTCATAAATAACACATGATTTTTTTTTTTGTACTCACAATTTAGCACCTGGCTTGATAAATCAGGCCCTAAGAGTGCTTGCATTTGAAGGTTTGTGGAGGAGCTGAAGAAGTAACCAGGAGACCAAAAATGGTAGAGTGCTGCAAAGGATAAGCAGGTCAAAAACATGATACGATAAGCACGTTTTGTCACCTTTTTTACATCAATATGCTACGAAAAGCCAAAACGTTACATAACAACAATTTTTGGTTGAAGCCACGTGGTGATATTTTTGTTGCGTTTAACAGGTAAACCTTGTCCTATCCTAAGCCCCAGAACTAAACCTAATAAACTTGAAGCCTGAACTTACCAGTTGAAAACGTGCTTATTGTATGTTTTTGACATTTCGTTACGTTTTCTTCAAAGACTGTGTGGGACAAGGAGTCATTCATATGTGTCCCTTGTGTGAGTATAATCTCGGGATGCAGTGATGCTCACCTTGATGTCAAGTTATAATAAAATATCTTTATCACATACATTGCTCACATTTTGAATAAATCTCAACCTGTGACACGGAGACAAAGTTAATTATCTACTCCTGAGTTTGCGATGTGAAAATCAGGTCCCTGAGTTTAAAAAGTTGCTTTCAAATTCTAAAATGTCCTTTTGGCTTCTCTGTGACGGCCATTGTTTTAGCACTTGCTGTGTACACGACCTCCAAAAGCCCACGTCAACAGCACAAAATCAAAATAAGCTTTTTTCTTCTATCTACGCTCTTGAGTGCACTTAAAACCCATGCAACCACCGTCCGACCTGAGCACTCTAAAAACGCAATCATTAATTTACAAGAGCACAGATAAAAGTTGTGCTTTGTATCATATCCCTTCATGCATATTTCAAACGAAGCAATCGGAGGCCAGGGCCGAGTGCTTCTCCCTCTGGGCACGTGGGAGCCCTTCAGTCCATTAAAGACTGGAGCCCCGTATTTGTATTTGAGGAAAAACCATGAACGGTTCCAGAGCTGGAGGGTGGCAGATAAGGGCACTTCCATCTGAAACCGCGAGACGAGGAGGGGCAGATATGGGAGACAGATGGAGCGAGATAAGCAGAGACGGATGGAGAAGTGAATATTCCTCTGGTAGAGATTGTCACATTACACGGCTGGTTAGACCCCACGGCCCCCACAGGCATTTAGAGTGGAACTGTGCACACTCAAGTGATCTAATATACACCAGGGGTATTAGGAGTACTTAACAGGACAAGACTTAGTAAATATTGTCTGTGGCTTGGTGGTAAAAATGGTTTCCGGCTATTTAAAAGAGATGAGACAAGATAATTATGCAGGCTGTTTTAGCCCAGACAAATGGGCCCTGAAAGAAATGATGTTGTCTGGAACAAAATGTAGATCCGCTCTGAAGTTAATGCCACATACAGCCGATGAGTTGTGTTATAGAAAGCTTAAACTTTTAAATGTTTATTGACATCTGCTGAAGGTCATGAGATAACTTTTTGGCTTGTATGTTTTATTAGAAAGAACAAATGTTTAGAAATGAAACTAAGGGTGCATTCACAATACAAACCGAACCGAGCTCGGCTCGATTGGGAAGCAAAATTGCAACATTGTATCTTTCTGTAAACTGGTCCGGTTCGCGTTCACAATACACTTTTTGCCAATCGAACCCGCGCAGAAGAGACACTTCTGCTCCTCGCCTGTAGAGGCGCTGTGACAGAAACACATTACGTCAGGAGCAAAGAAGACACCGGCTTCTCGGCTAACAGCGGCTACAGCTACATCCTAAAAAAACACGCTGCCGGACTTTATATTTGTGTTTTTATGGATCTATCCCACAACTTCTTTCCCATTTACGGGACCAGAGTGAGTGACAGACGAAGTGTTGGAGCGGACAATGTGGACTTTCACTTTAGACGAGAGAGGAGGGCTAGGCAACGTAACGTAACAGTACAACGTAAAGTTCATCAATTTGAGTAAATCTGGCTCTGAAAGGTAAGTCATCTGCTCACTTAGCTGTGTAACTAAATATTAGATGAATATAGACCATTTCCCCGCGGTAATGTGAGCCGTAGTGTTACTTTCTGTATTCGCTGTCATCTAAGAGTTATAACTCTGTTATTTTTGTAAATAACGCGAGAAAACAGTGACATACGGTCGTGTGATCATAATTAATTCGACTTAATTATCCCCCGTCCTTCTCCTGTTACTTTCATGTGTTTTTGTGTATTATTTGTCTCGTTATCGATCTCACACAGGCTGTTTGTTGTGATTCTGAGCCTCACGTGCGTCTCAACGTGGGTCACGTCACTGTTCACTTCCTGGTTTTGTTTCGCTCTCGCTCCGTTTGCGTTCACAAAACAAACGAACCGCTCCAGAGCTCGATTCAACCGAGCCGAGACCGACCTCTCCAACTGGACCAGATTTGGACATTTTGGACCGGATCAGAGTTCGTTTGCGCGTTCACAATTACCCAATCGAACCGAGCTATCCAGACAAACGAATCCTGATCCCAATCAAAAGTGTATTGTGAATGCACCCTAAATGTTGGACAAAAGGTAGGCCTGTCGCTCAAAGGGTGATCTCAAACAGCCAACATGACCTGACTTTAATGCACAGAATACTGAGGTCACACAACTTATCCACTCACAATTTCTATTGTAATTAAAAGATATTTGCACCAAAAACATCCTAATTGGAAAATTAATTTTGTCTACTTTGTAGTTTCTTCTAGTGACAGTTGTAATAAGCTGAGTGCTCATTTAATTGACAGTTTCAGCGGCAGAACAACTTCAAAATGACAACATAAGTATGAGATAAAAAACATTATCTTCATTGACATTTGTTAAAAATGTGTTAGAAATATAACCTAAAATCATGTTGTGCTCTAAACACAAACTTCCTCAGACTGTCTTCTCTCCTCTGAGTCCAGACGGCCTTCTGCTTTGCCTCTGAAAGGTCCAGACACCAGTGACAGAATTTATGGCCACAGTCGCGAAATTCAATCTCAAGTTGTCTTTTTAAGAATCAATAACTCTACGTGGGAAACCACATTTGTGATTTTCTATATACTTTTGACACCATTTCCTACAGACTCTGGGTCATGGTCTGTGTGTGCAGTGGCATGTGCACCACTAGGACTGGGTTTTGCCAAAAGCGTACCCCAAGTTTCCTCATACATGCTTATCCTGATACAATTACCTCAATACAAGATATATTTTATTAACTAAAATAAGAACATTTTGAAAAAAAGTAAAAGTATTGTTTGCTTATGCTACCTCTTCAGTGTGTTTTTGAGTACCGGACTTTTTAAAATCAATGTTAAGAATATAACTTTGACTATGTAGGATAACAAAATGCAAAACCATTACATTTTCACTCTGCCCTTAAAGCAGTTTCCTGGAGTTTAAACAATCATTTAGCACAATTTAAGTGTTACAAAATGTTATCATTTGTCAATACGCAACAACTGTCCCACATTTACAATGCGGTTGCTACGTGACATACGTATGTAGTGGGTTCCCCTCTACACATGTCATATTTGCTGAACAAAATACAACTACAAGCTTTAAGAGAAAAGAGCCAATCTAGATAAAAACAAGCAGATTGTTTAGTGAAATTGTAAATATAACCATGTTCACTGTGTTTTACTTAAACATGATTTAACCTGTCATACACACCAGGTTCAGGAATGTAAAATGTATTATACGTTTACATGTCCCGATATATTCCAATACAGATACATCGAGTACAGCCCTACACACCACTTAACTGTGCCCCCCACATGAGGTATTGTACAAGTGGAAAAAGCTAAACATTTGTAGGATTTTGACTTGTTATGTCTGGAACATGTAAACATCTGGCAAAACATCGACAACACAACCGTATGTGTTTTATCATCTCCTACAGCCTTAAACCCATCGACTGACTTTTAGTTCCAGTGACGTGAGGAACAAGGCTCGTCGTACATTCACATGAGAACGGCTGTGAACGCAGGATCACAGGGTTAAGACATTGTTAGCTCTGACACTTGTACGACACGAGGGTAAACAGAGGGACTGCAAATTTACAACTGTACATTTCACACTGCTACATCACCTCAGTGCAAAGAGAGAGAGAGAGTGGGTGAGAGAGAGAGGGAGAGAGAGAGAGTGCAAGGGGGAAAGGAGAAAGACAGAGTGTGTGGGTGTGTGAGAAAGAGAAGGAGAAAAGAGAGACATAAGTGTGTTTTGTATGGTGTTGGAAAAAGTCCAATCGGCGATATACTGCAATACCCGATCTCCCGATATTCATGTTGATACCAAAATTCCATTATCAGTATTTTAGATGACAACATTCATTTTAATGAGGATGCTTTGTTCCCAGGATTTGAAGTGATTTCAATGTCAATAGAGGGATTTTTTGTTTATCAACAGGGGCGATGCACACCCTGCTGTTGCTCAGACACAAACAGTGGAAACAAGTTGAAAAAGCTCTGTTGTCAGCTAACTACAAGAGTTTATCACTGTGAGAAAACAAAAGTTGTGCTGCTAAATCAACATTTGTGAATGAAATTTGACCCTACAACTCTTAAAAGTTACATTCAGGTGAAAAAACGTAGAGAAAAACACTCTCTTAAGCTTCAGGAGACAGACGTCTGTCAGACCAGTTCAGACCTGACCAAAACGGCTGCTCTCGTTCCGTTTCATTGTTTTACTCAAAAAAGTTTCCCCAGCTAATCAGACGGAGTGCAGATCTTTCTGCATAAAGCCTGCGCAGGAGGGTCGACCAAAAATCCCTCTATAATAGTCCAAACTCTGTCTCTTCAGCCAGAACAGTAGAGGGCAGCACTTTGTCTAATGCTAAATCTTGGTTCTCAAAAAAAAAAGGTTTATTGTTTTTAGAAACTTGATTAGCTTTGTGTTACTGTCAGAGAGAATCATTGAGTACCAAAGTTAAAGAAAAATCACTATATATTGTTGTGGGCCTCTGTATTGGGATATTTGGGGATCTATCTTTTTGTGACATGTGTATCGTGGAATGTTTCGTATCACCAAGTAAGAGAAAATGCACACCATAGTGTTTAGGAGAGGGAGAGAGGGACAGAGAGAGAGAAGGAGGAAGGAGAGTGTGGAGGAGAGAGAGTGAAAGAAACAATGGACAGACAGAAAGTAAGAGATAAAGAGAGAGATTTTGAGAAAGAGAAGGACAGAGAGATAGTGTGAGAGAGAGAGACTGATAAAGGGTTAGCTGGCCTGACAGGAGTGGCTCTGGGCCATTCTCCCGCTCTGAAAAGGCTTCTCTGGCTCGACACTAAACACAATACTCCCACAAGGAACATCTCCCAGTTCAGCAGGACAGACTGACTCAGCATCTGTGACCATTCACACTGCAGGCCTCAAACAGCCCATTCTCCCTCGTATTCATGTCAGACCAGAAAAGAGCAGCGCCGGGACAAAAGCACAGAGAACGGTGATCCTGTATATGACGCTCACAGACACCGGAGAGAGAGCCAAGAAACACCAGTCGTCACATACACATCAGAAAAGTCTCCATGTCTGCGTTTATTTCATCCAGTGCATTCAGATCAGAGAGTTTGTGCTCCAGAAATGACAAATACACACACACATTTTGACACTCGTTAATTCAAATTTTCAAATCTGTTTATTTGTATTGCCCAAAATCACAACTTCACATGATTGTTGATTTAGCAAACAAAATCGTCAGAAAATCAAACAGTGAAGCATTTGGTCAATACCAACAGAAGCATGGGGAAAGCAGAAACAGTCATTATTAGGAAATACAGGCAGATTGTTACAACAGCAAATAGGCAGATGGATAATTGTCCCAGAGCAGCTTCTGTCCTTAGACCCTTCTTCACAGTAAAGAAAAACTAAAAAAAAACAAAACAAAACACAAGGGGGGAAAAAGAGAAACCTTGAGGAGAACCACAGTGAAAGATCCACTCCCGTAGACGGACAGGCTGTAGATGTAACTATGACTGACGCGTGTCCTGATGCAATTTGAACTTTAAGTCAGTGGAGCCAGAAACCAGTGGCACAGGGAAACACATTTTCTAGCAGGACTACGACAGGCAATCAAAGAGAGGCAGGAGTGGAGGACTGAGAAAGGTCCAGGTTCTCAGCAGGTGGCAACCGGGTCCAGGCATCAACCCTGAAGCAGCAGCATCTAGAACAGACACACTCCCCAAAGTGGGAGGGAATCAAGGGACAACATGTGAATCGCAAAGAACAGATTATAGATGGGCCTAGTAATGAAATGTTCTTTGCAAGGAAGTAGAAAAAAAACAAAGATAGGCAAGGGAAGGCAAGGCATTATTTATGAAGGCACTTCTTTACTGAAAAGGCATCTCCAACATCTGTTTCATTCATTTTGTTCATTCATTCATTTTCAACCACTTGTTCCCGTTAGGAGTCATGAGCGACTGGAGCCTAACCTAGTGACTTTGGGCCTTAGGCGGGGGAACACCCTGGAAAGTGGCCAACTCGTTGTAGGGTTAGACAGACAATCATTCACTCTCTCATTCACTCACAGGGGAATTTACAGTGATGCCCAATTAACCTAAACATGCATGTTTTGGAGGTGGGAATAAGCAGAACTAACTGGCGAAAACCCACAGTGAGATTTTGAAATGTTGAATCCACAATCTAAGATAAATAACTTCTGGTGTATTAGATTTTTTTTTCTATAAAAATTACAAAAGTCCAATACTGAAGCAAATTTCTACAATTTGGATGATGCACTGTGGGTTTGATTTAATCGGTTGGATGACCTGATCTGGCCCCAGGCCTTATATTGACTAGACCTGCTCTACAGTCTGTGCTTTTGGACGTACAACAGCTCTTTGATGGATGCTTTGGCTTTGTAAATATGGGAGGCAGGGCAATAGTGTTGCAAGTAAACTGTTTACTTAAATTATTATTACAAACAACACACATTGTTTTCGAGCATTTCAGATCACAATCAAATGTTGTGTTGGTGCAGTAATCTTGTGCAAACCCTTTGCATCAGTCCAACAGTTTCAGCTCTCACAGTTGTGACAAATCAAACTTCATTTGCATCCTCTGCCTCTAATCCTGCACTTGTTTGGTTAAAACGCCTTGCCTTGAATATTTACTCTAAATCCTGAGCTGTGTTCTTTTCAGTGTGAGATACAAATGTCAGTGTCAAATGTCCTTCAGTGCTGCTGCTGTTTTGCATGAGAGCAATCACTTTATAAATGAGGTCCTTTCTGTGTTAGTAGTGTCGATAATGACGGCTTTGTTTTTGGATTGGACAGCTCAAAATGACTCACAAAATGACTTTTCCTATTGTTTCTAACACAATGCACTGGCCCACAGCTGTTTAAGATTCCACACGGTCCTTCATGCAATTATCCAGTCAGTGCTTTGTACACAACACACTATAACAGCCTTTAAAACGGTAGAAACCAAATCGTTTTAGAATAGGCGCGGGCAGAAGAATAAGTCAGCATTTTTATCTTCCAGTCATAACAAATAGCTCTGAAAGAAAATAGTCCAAGTGGCAACAAGAGGGATGCGATAAGAACAAGCAATAAGATTAGAGAGGCCACGAAGACAGTGTTCGCAACAAGAAAATGGGATATAGGACTGCTGCTTGAAGATAAAAGAAGCTAATTGTGAAATCAGAGAGCGCAGCAGGCAGTGGAGCGCCGGAGTGTGGAGAATGGGCCACAGTCACAGGGACAGTTATGATTAAGGCCACTTATTAAGATGCAGCACAGGGCTCAGGCGAAGGCGCAGAGGAGCTCACAGACGGATAAGGCCTTGTTGTGTGAGATAAGAGCCAGCAGTCATGTGTGACGGGCTCAATACGAATCATGACTCATCGTAATCATAATCCCAGGCCATCAACGCCAAACGCCATTACTGCTCCGCTTGCCTTTAATACTACAATAAACACCGCTTATCCTGTCAACTTTCTGTCATACCCAGGGATAAACAACAGGTTTTTTATTCTGTGAGGGAAGAGGAGGCATGGTGTCACTACAAACACTGACCTAATGAGGCTTGATGTTGTGAGGAAAAGGAAGAGTTTACTTTGAGCAGGACCACGGAGACAAACGCAGAAGGTCAGTTAAAGACATATTGTTGCTTTGTGTTACCTGTGCTTTTGCAGGAGGAAGTGTGAGACGTGTCAGAGAGAGACAGAAGCAGTGTGTTCTGAGGCGTGACAGAAGTATTGAGCCTGTGAATGACACTGCAGCTCAAACAAGAAGCAGCCAAGACAAGGTTCTCCTGCTACACCAGCCCAACTCAGCTTCACGGCACAGTGTTGTCATAAAGACTGTCATGGGCAGTGTGTTTGACCACAGCCGCATCCGCTCTTCATGAATCTTTCATCTCTTTTTCTGTATTAGCAGAAGAATGAGTATTCCAGCAGTGATTCCTCTGTGACTTTTAGGGAGCTGGATTCTCCCTAAAATGTTGTATTTTAAATGTTAGTCAGTGTTAAATGTAGACATTCAGTTGTGTTTACAGTCTGTGTTTATTTCAGTAAGAACGCTGCTGTTCGGGCTAAATGCATGTTCCCTTTGTCTTTCTCTGTCATGTTTTCTACAGTGTAGGTCAGGGCTCCTACCTTTTCGCCAGGAGAGCTACTTTTGTAAAAGAAAACTGGAGCTACTACTTTTAGCGACGACAAAAATTGAAGTCAACTGCAGCATAGTTAAAGGCCTATATGAAAATTTAGCCAATTACTATTTAGAAGTAGGCGCAATTAGGCATCTTAAAAATACATTTACCGTAGAAAAAGCTATTTACCACGACACAAAAACAGCGTATTGTGAGCACAGCTGTTTTTAGTGCTTATGTTTTTTGCCACAATATGAAAAGCGTAAAATGACACGAGATTTTACGTTAAATAAACACAAGTTTTGGTTGAAGCCACGTGGGACGTTTTCTTCAGGTGAAACGGGTAAGATTAGGTTTAAGTTACTAAAATGATTAAGTAGGTCTGGGGCTTGGGGCAGGTTAAGATTACAACAGGATTTTGTTAAGATTCATAAATAAGAACACAGTAACCCCTTTAACAATCGCCCATTAAGAAGTGAAATGTGGACTGTCACGCGTACTATAATTTACTCAAAACAGCACATGATATCTGAAATAAGTCATAACACGTTGGTATGTCGTGTAAATGTCGCTTTCTCATGAGATGGTCGAGCTAGAGTAGTGGAGACTACATATAGGTGTGTAAGGAAGCACATAGGAATCAGCAACGTTCCCTCATCAATTGTGTGTCCAATTTCACAATACAAGCATGTCATGACTGGAATCATCTATCACATATTTCATTGGCAATTTTTCGTTCGTGTATTACAGCGATCTAGCTTAAGGAGAATGACACACATTTTGGTTGATTACACAGGAGTTCTATTTGGGTCCCACTGTGTTAGTACGGCTTATATTTCCAGGTCTTGAATTACAAAATTGGAGCTTAGAGTTGGATACTTTGATTATCATCTTGTCCATGAATAATAACAACATCTTAACATTTCACATACAAATGATCATTTCCTTTATTTACATTAGAATCAACATATGTGACAAACAAGGTTGGATATTTTTGATCAGCTTAACTCAAATAATGACTCAATGAGTAACTTTAGATTAAATAATGCAGATTGTTTTTGACTTGTAAGGCATTTTAAATTGGCTGTTAAATACATAACTTGTCGTTTTCTTAATATAAGCATTTCAATAATATAGTAGCCTCGATGGTGTATTCTTTTGGTCTCCCATTACACATGTTATAAATATCGTATTAAAAGTCAATCAACTAAAAGTTACCATTAAGACTCTGAATGTTTATGACCAATGTTAAACCAAGTTTTGATTTTTCACGGTGTTTATTCACATATGAACATGTACAAACAGCTTTTCTACATTTCAGCTGTCGTTCTGTCTAGTTCATGGCACATATGGTTTCGACTCTTAGTCCAGATCAAAGTCAAAGGGCCATATATATATGTAACATGCTCATTGTGTTCTAGGGTTTCTCTAAGGTGAGTCAAAATCTTTTCATCCTGACACAACATCGATCATGGGGCTAAACGTCTTCATTCTGTTTCAGGACTATATAGAAGTGTGTGAAATAGTGGTCAGTAAATGAACAGAAATGGCGCTCGAGATATCAAAAGCCTTTAAACTTTTGTCTCTCCGTGCAATAAGTCGGGGCCACAAAATGCTTGGGTTGAACATTACATTTTAACCGAACCATAATTTCTTCAAAGCTACAAAAGAAGTTCCAGGGTGGTTCTTCCCAATTACATTCAGTTGTCTTTGGGTAGTTTGACACCTAAAACCATTCATAATACCCTCCCACTTAAATATGCAAATATTACTTATCTTTTCTCTTAACACCAACAATACCATCAATAGGCATTAGTTCTTACAATACTCAAGATGTGTAAATTACTTCATCACATGTTGTTTATTACAAGTGTGACCCTCTTATTTTAACTAAATAGCATACAATAAAAATAAGACACAATATTTCTCTATACTTTAAAGACATTAAACATTGACAGAAGCTCCCTGTCTGCATGTGTAGTCTCTATTCACATTTTATCTATTAAATTGCCTATTGATCTTACCACAAGGACTAAACCCACATCTCATCTCCCTTATACCTGAATGCCACTTTAAAAATTAAACAACTAACGACCTCATCTACCACGGCCCGCAGTAAAAACAAATTTGTATCTTGGCAGCGGCGAAGCATAAAGCTAATGTTGACGGAGCTGTTGACATCCTGGACCGATGAGGCTATTATCATGCAACCAGCAGCCCCTCACTTCAGAACAGCAGTCATTCCAGAGAGAGTAGTGGCATGTTTGATATCAGCATATGACTTTTGCCATCTCGCTCGCAGACAGCACAGAGTGTGTCAGGCACTGGCCCTTCTCTGAAACCAGATGGGCTGAGACACCCAGAGAGCTGACATCCCTGTCTCTGAGTGTGCCCTGTGGCAATGGCACAGATGGGCAGCCACTGGTCCCTTTCACAAGTTACCAGAGTATGGCGCATCTAGCCCTGATCTGAGCAAGTCCAAAAAGTGCGTGACTTTTCAAGAGTGCAGCATGTGGCACATTGAATTCCTTGAATAAGGTCCACAGATGTGCTGAAGTAAACGCGACCAGAATGTGCTGGCATCTGGCCCGTCCCTTTAGGTCCCGAAGCGACAAAGGTCACGAAGAGCAAGCACTCAAGTCCACTTAGATGCCCATTCTGATCTCGCTTCTCCGGTGGAGTCCTCAGCAAGACAAGCACAGATGCGGCACTGGCCCTGTCCCGAGTTCCCACGATGCGCACCGCAAATGCAAGCTCCTGGCCTCTATTTGAACTACAGTCCCAGCGCCCGACGCAGAAGAGAATTGAAGGTGCGGCCACTCAGCCCAATGCTCCACCTAAGCCGTCCCACGAGGCGAACGCACAAAGATGCCACCGCAGCACTGATCCTGTCCAACTCGAACACGACAGAGTCCCAGAGCGACGCGCCACAATGGCCCATGCAGCTGCCCTATGAGTCCCTAAAGCTCGACGCAGACCACACAGCTCTGGCCCCTGTCTGTCAAGTCCAGATCCACTATCAGTACCGATTTCTATCTGCCTCGTTCCTGAGTTCAGACTCCACCCAATGAAGGGACTAGCGCCAGATCAGAAAAACACTAGATCGATTATTTTTAAAGTGGGTTAAACTGACAACTCAAAATTGAGCCACGAGTACCACACACTCATTCATTTCATCTACAATTATGACGAGTACAAGAATACTACATATACTGTATACACTGTATATATAGTCTTATTTAAGTGTGTGCTGCTTAGCCTTGAGACAATTGTATCTGTGAAAATGCAACAACAAACTGTATGCACAACCTTTACATTGGAAAGTAAAGCTTTAGAATCTCTACACAAAGAGTACTTCACGTGACAAAGAAATGTGTTTGCAGAACGCTGTGTGACCTCGGATGAACTCTCGGACTGCAGTGTGGTCAGGTCAGACAATCAAAGCCAGACTCTGCAGCTGAGACCACAGTCATGTTCACGTTCATGCGCTCGGAGATCCTCGCTACATTCATCACATTAACTGATTGCGGATTATAAGTGATTACAATAATTACCAACTAACTGAATAATTGATTAATCACCACAGAATATTCATAAACTCTAAAACAAGCTGCATGCATTATTCCTCTGAAAGAACAGTGCAGTGAAAAGTGTCTTTGGTTTTGGGATAACAAACTCATTTTTAACAGCGGCTTCTGTTTGGTGGAGAATAATGTTTATGGTTATTTTTTTTAATCCAGCTGTCAGTCAGTCTCACTTGTCACTCGCCCTTTGACTTTCTTATTCTTCACAATATTCAGGATGTGTTGTTGTTTTTATCAAGATGGTGATTCAGTCAGAGCCATGACAGTACAGCTGGAAAACTAATAAGCCTCTGTCTTTTGCCTTTGGACATTTCTGTTCTAAAAAGTGTGTTCTTATTAGTAACAAATATAGTGAAAGGTACAAGTACAAGTACAAGTACAAGACCGTAAATAGTAATTGTAATTAGGGACACACCGATTCAGCTTTTCAATTACAATATTCCAATAATTTGGCTTTAAGTTTCTGCCAATACCCGATATGATATAGCTTTTCTTTCATATCAAAACATAAGATATTTTGTCAAATAATGTTATGTAACTGTTATTTATAGTGCAAGCAACAGCTTAACAACTCAGTATGAATAAAATGCTCAATAATCTGAGGCGTTCTGGATCAACATCAGCCAATAAATTAGTCCCATTACGTCCAATAAAAGGCACAACAATGGACTGACTTATTCTGCTTTTAAATGCTGCTCGTGATTCTAATAAGTAGCACCTGTTTGAGGTTGTTAGCTTCAATCAGTCCAAAGTCTAACTACCAACACAACAACCAAAGAACTGTCAAAAAACACAAGAAACAAAAGAGGCCCAGAGGCAATTGTCAAGCAGCTTGGTGAAAAAAGAACTGTTGAAGCAATAGTCACAAAATGGAAGGCTAATGATGACCGACAATGTACCTCGGACTTAGGTTTCACACAAGACTCACCTCGTGTGGGATCAATGGTGCTGAGAAAGGTGAGGAATCAGCCCAGAACTACACAGGAGGAGCTGGTCAGTGACTGCTGGAAGAGAGCTGGGACCACTGTTTAACACTCAGACGTGATGGTTTAAAATCATTCATCAGTGAAGGATTACAGTGCGTCCCAGTCGTCCTCGGAGGTCAGAACTCGGACCTCGGAGTAAAGTTTTCTCTGAGTGTTGTGCGTTCCAGTGGTCAAGTCGGATTACTTTTACAATAATGAGCCAATCAAGTAATAAATAACTTGGAAACTGCCCAAAACAGCCAAAATACAAATCTCTTTATGTCGGTTTATTAACTCGGACGTTGCTGTTACATGTACAGATTGTAAAATATCGTAAAAGATCGCAGCATTAGCATTGCAGCAACAGCAAGTTTAAAACGATAGAAGTGTGTAAGCATTGAAGGAACAGAGTCACAGAAGTGAGTGAATTGTAGAGACAAACTAAGTGGAAAATAACACAGGTACAATCAACAGTGTAGCTGTCGTAGATTAATCTTTTGAAAAACGCACTGTTTAATTTTCTACTTCGGACGCTGAAACTCTCTTAAGTATCCAAGTAGGAACTCCGAGTTGGAGGGCTGTTCCAGTGGAATTTACAAGTCGGAACTCGGAAGATCCCAGCTCAAGTACCACTGGAACGACTGTTAGCTCATGTCCAGGACTGGGAGAAAGTCATCTGAGCAGATATGACCGAAATAACAACTTTTTCTGTTTAATCCCATTTGCCAGGTTTGGAGAAAGAAAAACAATGATGAGTAACATCCCAAAAATACCATAAAGCATGGGGGAGGAAGCACTATGGTCTGGGGTGTTTTTTCTCAGGGGACAAGACAACTGCACCATATTGAGAAGATAAACAGGACCATGTATTGTGATATATTGGGCAAATACTGTATCTCCTTCAGTCAGAGCAGTGACAATGGGTCATTGCTGGATGACCCATCTTCAATGGGTGTTGGCTCACTGGGCAGCCCCAAAGCCAAGCCCAGTGTCCATATACTGTATAATGAAATGTCAAAAATGTATACATGAGCGAGTTTTCACGTCTTTTCTATATGTCAATATGTTACGAAATGCCCAAAAAGTAATTAAATAATCATGAATTTGGGTTGAAGCCACCTGACAACATTTTTTGAGGGGTTTAACGGGTAAATCTAACCTACCCAAGCCCCAGTCCTAAACTTACCCATTTTAGTAACTCGAAGCCTAAACTTGGCTTTCTTGGTTTGGGCTTTTCAGAACATTTAAATCCGTCAAACATGCTCATCCATACGTTTGACATTTCGTTGTATATCTATGTTTTCTTCTGAGACTGTGTTGCTGAAACCTGACAGTTAGAGGAGATCTGAACAGAGGAGTGGGTCCAAAATCCTGCTGCAGTGTGTTCACCTCGTGAAGAACTTGAATTTGATTTCCCCTCTTTTTTTCTTTAGATTTTGTCTCTCACAGTGGAAATGCATTTGTGTTGTAAATGTTATATCCCTCCAAATATAGAAATTGGAAAACTTGCAATACTTATTGACCTAACTGTATTTGGTTCATTTATTTATTACTTCTAGTGGTACCGTGAAATAGTTAACGCTACTCATCAGTGATAGTGTTGTTATTATTACTACCAGTGAAGTACCAGTATGTTTCACTTTTGAACCTGCTTTCAGTGGAGTTTTCCTTTGGATTCTAACAAAATGTTCAATTGTGATTTTGGAAGAGAAATTGGTGTTAGGTCTGCTCCGCGGCACGTCACAGACAACACGGCGCTGATAAAACAGGCCTCCTCCGCCGTCTGAATCAAAAGTGTGAATTCCTCTCATGACGTCTGGCGCTCCGTCGTGACTGCAGCCCAGTCAATTTTACCTCCCACCGACCAATCGCGGAGGTGCGTCTCCCCGAGTGTCCATCCATCTGTCTGCCTGTCATCCGCGCTCATTCTCACGCCGTCCCGTACGCGGCGCGCCTCTGATTCCAGACAAATAGGGCCGTCTCCGCGGACATTCTGTTGACAGCTTTTTCATTAGACTTTTGGGGAATGAGTTCTTTCTGCTTCCAGACTGGAGAGTGAGGCAGAGCAGTGCTTCTAGGACCGGCACTTTTAAAATACTGAGCTTCATTTAACTTGACACCAAAAGAAGGTAACACTTCATAGTAATCAAAAGATCTAAGTCATTTACAATTGTAGACGCTTAGAATCTTCTATTGCCAGCCCTACTACTTGCTTAACAATATTCACAGCTTTACAAAAAACTTTATACAACTGGAATCATGGAGTGTTGTACATCAAATGAGACCTGCAAGTGTCTACTTTCAACTAAAAAACGAATTGTTATTCTACATCAACCCGTTTGCTTTTTATAGGCATTTGAATTTCATGTCAGTGTTATTTTCCTTTGTTTTACATTTTGGTGAAAAAAATAAGCTACTGCAATAAAATAATGTCTTTAGAATAATAATAAATACAAGGTTACATAAGTAAAACAATGAGAACAAGCTGCAGATTATATCATAGACTCAACCTCTTTCGTGGAACTAGATTATATTAAACCTCCAAATATGACGAAATACACTAATTTTACTTACTCTGACACTTTTGTTTACTCGTGGAAGAAGAAGACTTTTTTTTTTTCCAGAGTAGTCCAGTAGTTAGTAACAACTATATTTTTAGTCCAAGATGTTTTGCCTTCAATCTGTTAAAAGAAAGCCAACCCTTCAGCTGATCACATAAACACAGCCAACTGCACTGTGTAAATCCAAACTCGGTCATATGACCTCTTCTGGGTCCTAGTGCTCACCTTCCCCCCTCTGCTGTTGAATCTGTGGAACTGCATCATGTATTTGACTGTAGACAAAGTCAGCATGAGCATCAGAGAGTCGACATCGCTGCAGAGAATAAAAGGTCTGTGACAGAAATGTACATCATGGCAGCCTACGGTTTGGCATGCAAACACGGTTTAAGTTTTAAATCTGAGACTCCCTCTCATAAATCCTTTGACACGTGTTCATTCTGGTTGTAGTTATGACTTATAACTTTAAACAGAAGTGAAACGAGGACCACTCAATCACAGCCAATCAGAGAACTGCATCAGCTCCTGATGAGTTCCTCATTCAGTTCAGACAGTTTCTCACAAAGGGCTGCATTTAGCAGATACTTTTCCGTAGAAAACACAAAGTTTACTCAAGTAAAATTGTTAGTGACCCAACTTTAATCTAATCTAATTCTAAGCCTGGGTTATTAAAATTGTAAGTTACAAAAAACAAACAATAAACCATAAAATTTAGAATTTTTCAGTACATTTTCAGTGAAATCATTTTCACCAAAAAAAACCAATAAAATAAAGAAGATCTGCAAAATGTCCTAAACTGTCAAAATCTTGTCAGTCCAAAACTGTAATGTTTGGTGAGAATATGAACTAGAGGTAGATATTGACGACCCTGTGAGGAGCAATTTTCTTTACTTGTTTCTTTACTCCTGCAGTTGCTCTTCTGAAATGTTCAATTTGGGTGTGATTAAGTCTTAATATTTGTTCTAAAAAGATATTAAATCTCATTTCAAGTTACTTGTTTAAACTCTGAATATATTGCTGCATCTATTATTTTAAAAGTTGGTATAAATAAAATGTCTCAATAATGCTTACGGCCATGGCTGCTTCTTCTTTGCGTGTTGCAGTGAGCCGCCATGTTGCTTTTTGCATTTTGTTGAATCCATTATTGACGCGTGGCTTTTCTGGGAGCGTTCACAGCCTGTCACAGATACTCAGGTGTAATGGTGGAGGATATGGACCTAATGGTGCTCCACGGAAAACCAAACAAACCGTGCAGAGAGATCCAGTCAAGCTCACAAGATCGGCACTGTCATTTTCAAACCGCTCTGAGACTGTTCTCTTAACACTTGTCACTAAAGGATGATTGCAATGTGAGGTTTTAAAAGGTTGATTCACAAGTAGGGCTGTGTATCGTTAGATTTTTTTCAATACCAGTACTTTAACGGTTCTTGCTTTTCGAGACCGTTCCTTAACTATTCTTTTTTCAGTTCTTCCTTTTTTTCAAATGGTAATTATAAACCCAAGACTATTTTTTCAGCCTTTTAACAATGTTACATTTGTCAAACTATATTTTAAAACCACGTATAGTTGTTCAGTTACGACTCAAAACAAAGCGCATGCAAATGACTCAGCTGTTCCTCACGTGGAGCGAGTTAAGTTTCACTTTCACTTTCTCGTCACAGGAGCGACACATCTGCTTTTGACAATAAAACTTTTACCTCTCTCTTTACCTGGAGACAAAACGTAGAAATGAAGAAGGCTGGATTACATATACAGAATTTCTAACTCGAACTTATTTTGCTGCAGCACAGTCACGCCACAGCGGGTCACATTTGGAATTATGATTCATGCAGCGATGAGTAGGACGTTATGGCAAAGTTTGGATTATACTATGTGTTTGGTGACATTCTTCTGCGTAAACTTCAGACTTTGATTTGATCACAAAGATTTATGAAGGTCAACACGCAGACTTTAGACAGTAAGGCTCGCACCGGAGACCCTGTTGTTTCTTCGTTTCTTCTTTTTCTAAGGTAAGCCGACACTGCAGTTGGTTTGTGAGACTTGCAGCTGCAGGGCGCTGTCTGTTTGGGAGAAGTGAGACGTGAATTGTCCCGCTCATGCGGTTTGTTTGGGAGAATGTAAGAAGTGAATTGCCGTGACATTGTAGAATGCGCATTTGGCAGATAGGTTACATGGTGTTTTTGCTGTTTGTGGAGCGTAGTTCGTGTCATTGGGAGTGCACGTGTGGCATGTGTGGTGTTTGTTCTCAGCTCATTGACGTGGAGATTTGACAACGAGAAACCGAAAAATGTCACCGAAAGTGCATCATGTTTTTGGTTCCAGTTTTTGGTCAGTTCCAAATAGGAACCGTTTTTCGGTGCCCAGCCCTATTCCCAATAGAAATACTTTGGCAAATATATACTAGGTAAAAAATACAAAATGTTTTTGCAATAACAAAATCAAGCAGACCTAATAGATCCGAATGTGAGTTTTAAACCATGCATGAGTCAGAAACATGTTTGACTCTAACAACTTTAAATTCATCTGTGATTGCAATCCCTGTTTAAAACCACTACACTGTAAAAATATACAGCAGTTTAACTTGTAAGTACAAATTCTGCTTTAAAGTTTTTTGTCAATTCAACTCATGTTTGTGAGTTGTCTGTTATTCTCTCTCTCTCTCTCTCTTTCTCTCACTCCTTTAACCCTCTATCCCCCTCTCACTCTCCTCTATCTGTGCGTCTGTCTCTCCTTTCTTCTCTCCTCTCTTGCACTCTTTCTATCTACTTTCTTAGTCCTCTCTCTCCCTCTCACCTTTCTCTTTCCTCCCCTCCCCTCTCTCTCTCCTTCTTCACTCTCTTTCTCTCCTTCCTCTCTCCTTCTCCCTCCTCACTCTCTCTCTCCTCTCTCTCTTTCTCTCCTTCCTCTCTGTCTTTCTCTCTTTCCTCTCTTCTCTCTCCTCACTCTGCCCTCTTTCTCTCCTTCCTCTCTCTCATTTTCTTCTTCCTCTCTCTTTCTTTCTTTCTTTTTTCTTTCTTTATCTCCTTCCCTCTCTCTCTTTCTTCCTTACTCTCTCCTAACTCTCTCTCCTTCCCCTCTCTCTTTCTCTCCTTACTCTCTCCTAACTCTCTCTCCTTCCTCTCTCTCTCTGACTCTCTCTCCTTCCTCTCTCTCTCTTTCTTTCTTTCTTTCTCTCCTCCCCTCTCTCTCTCCTTCTCTCTCTCTGACTCTCTCCTTCCTCTCTCTCTCTCTTTCTTTCTCTCCTCCCCTCTCTCCTTCTCTCCTCTCTTCTTCTCTCCTTCCCTCTCTCTTTCCTTCCTCTCTCTCTCTCAATCTTATAAGTTACTTTGAAAATCTTTGACTGACATTGGTAAGTTACACCAACACAAAGATTTGAGTTAATTAAACTCATTGACTGTATGATTTGTGCATCTTACAGACGGTTCCTGTGACAATGACCATCTTTTTGACACTTAAACCAATAATAATCCTAAAAGAAATAATGAACAGAAAGAATAAACAAAGTGATTATCAGTTGCGTCTCTGTACAGTAAGTTATTTTTTGATTACTAAATGAGCTGATGATTATTGGAACTGGATTAGCTGTGACTGATTAGCTTGTACCAGCCCTAACACCATTCATACTACATATGTTACATTTAGATGAAGCTGCACATTCTTCTCACTGAGCAGCGAATCATGCGCTCACACTTGCTCCATTCCTCCTGCTGAATGTTTACCTCCAGCTGCTCACATCCATACGTCTTCCTGCGCAGGTGCCTCTGGACTCTAAGGAAAGTGCAAGATTGCAGAAGTAGCCCAGCACTTACTTACTGCAACTTCACTTTCTAATTTGTACTAAGTCCCCTATCTCATTTTTTAAGATGACACGAGTTTATTTTTGGAAGCCTCTTCAGAAGGAGCTGCTGTTATCCAAATGTGAGTGCGTTTGAGTGGGTTTGCTCTCCTGCTGCTCAGGTCTGACATAGTTTAAAAGCTTCAGGACCCCCACAGCGTTTAGCAGGAAGTCAAGTGCAGTTTGGCCCGGGCCTGCAATCATTTATCAGACGTTTTAAACAGCCTGTTACACCTAGCCTGTCATAAAGAATAAAAATATAACGGGTTTTCTTTCATTCATACTTACAGAGATGAAAGAATATATTGTATTGTATTGTATTGTTGGTAAACCATGCATTTTAAAGGTGCACTGTATAACTTTTTGATCTAAATAGTCTGTTTTTGCTTTGGGCAGCCTTGCCACAAAATGGACCATTGGGCGATACGGTGGCGCAGGGGTTAGCCATAAGGTCCTGCTTGACTTCTGGGTCGCCCTGGGCTTTTTTATGTGGAGTTTTCATGTTCTACCAGTGTCTGCGTAGGTTTCTTCCCGAGTAACTCTCTCCAGGACTACAGATGCAAATTAGCTGTAAAGCTAGAATTTGGGATCTCTGCCATTGGGCTCAATGTAATTGTACATTGTCTTTAATAAACATTGTCCTGTATGTGTCTACATTATTAAGCAGTTCCTTACCGAGACTATACCTATTAATTTAGAAATAATATAACTTTTCTAATAACAAATCAATTCCTATTTTTTATTTTCATTTTATTTTTTCCACATTGTGGCATTGCACAGTTAACATCATTAACAAGGTTTAAAAATATTTAACTTCTATAAACAGATTATTTGTGTATATAGCAATCTCACCCCTGGTCTAAAGGGAAGGAGATTCACAGTCTCAGTGACTTATTACTGGGACCAGATCAGTTTTTACCACTCCAGCTTGTTCACAGGTAGCCCGGATATTAGCACGTGAATATTTAGGGGCTCAGTCAGAACAAAAGAGAGAACGCAGACAACAATAGAAGGGAAGCTTAGGACCCACCAAACCGGTTTAGGAACAGGTTTAGCCCCTCCTCAGGGGATGGTCTTAACTCATTATAAATACAGGCAGTCTCAGGTCACTTCTGTCAAAAACATCTTGATCTTCAAAAATGCTGTCCAGATGACAACATAGTGATATCGACCGCAGTGTTTAGTTTGTGAAAAAAGAAGTGGATCATAGTTACTTTTTTTTAATTCTAAATAATTTAAATAAAGTGTGATTCTGTATTTTCATTGAGTCTGCAGAGAGCACTGCTGCTGCTGCTGCTGCTCACCTGCTCGACAGACGCTGGATCTGGAGCTGTGTTTTGTCCGTCCATTAGATCCAGACTGTCTGTGGTAAAAAGCACCAGAGAAGGCCTTAAATATGCAGAGCTTAAACTTCCTCTCAGGCAAAAGGCTGGCATTCATATTTAAATCGTGTCACTTTATATAACCTCAATATTATTAGAGCTTCAAAGAGAGTTTGTTTCTGTAACTGCAAAGATTCTAATGTTTGGATGATACTTGGCCTATTGTCATTTTAGTCTGTTAACTTGTCATTAAAGGCACTACATCCAAATTATACCTTTTTAAAACATGTAAAAGAAAAAAAAAGTACTGAATTTACAGCTTTTTGCAACACTCTCCATTTTACTCTGTTACATAATGCATTCTGAGACACCTAAATGTTCACCATGAAATGCTTTTTACATTTTTCATAAACACACAGCTGCTAGCACAATATTAATATCAAACACACTTTTGTCAATACACGGCTCATGTGTTTGGTGTAAATGTCAGGGGTCAGAGGTCGCGGAGCAGCTCTGTGTCCCGAGGAGGGGAGGCACATTGGACATGTTTTTAGTTGTAGGAGGAAACCAGAGTAATCGGAGGAAACCTACGCAGACATGGGAAGAACATGCAAACTCCACAGAAATGAGCCTGCGCCACCGTGTCACGTGGGACAGAACAAGAAGTATCACACTGTATTTCTGTGAAAACAGAACCAATATCAGCAGAAACATGTATATAACAACAGAAGCTGACATCTTTGTTTTGTTTGATTGAGGCACTACTTGCTGTCATCTTTGCTAAAAAAAAAAAAAACATCTCATCTTCACAGCTAGGAACATGGCTGCCTAAAAAAATCTCAGTTACAGCACAATTCTGTAACGTCAGTAGTAAATCCTAAAGACAGTATCACACTAAATACAAGAATATATAAGTGCGTGTGTAAGACAGAGGTGATGTATTCTATGTACGTTTGTACAGTTTGACTTGATGTACGCGAGCAGCTCCATTCGCAGTGGCCTGATTGTGTCTCCAGTCAGAGTTTAAAGGGGACATGTCTGGCTCACCTGCTCAGAGGTGTTCAGATCAAAAGTCTGTTCTCATCCTCACACAAACATGCTCTTTGTGCCTCTGAGTGCGCCTGGTGGAGCTCTGGATCAGTGTGGTCTATTGTCAGTGTGAGTGCAGAGTGATGCTAGTACTGTATGTGAACTGTTCCATGTTCAGCTGTTGTCTGGCTTTTCAGTCTCTCCTGTTTTCTTCTGCTTCCAGTTTCTTATGGAATTGATTTGAATTTGTTCTTTTAAGGCTCTTAATAGTCCTGCACTTCTTTACGTGACCAAGCTTATTTCAGTTCAAAAATCTCTAAAGCCGGCTGCATATTAGAGGAGTTAACAATTGTTTCAGTTTTTTAAACACGTCAAAAAAAGAAGAAGTGACAGGCATAAGGACATTTACAAGGTTATTGGTCAGAAAGTCACATCAGGTGGCAGAGGAACAGAGACGACACAGACTTGTGGAGCGCAGCAGCGAGTGGAGAAGGGTGCGTGTGTCATGTGATCGAACGCAGAGTGTTTTCTTTCTTGTGCACAGTTCTAAAAGTGAAACAACAAAAATGATGATGAAACGCCAGTGGATTAAAGCAGGTTTATAAAGGTCACAGGAGAGCTGATCATTAGAGGTAAGGAACTGTCACACTGACACAGCTTTGTGGGCGTCAATTTGTCAAATAAAAAAAGTTGCTTTGCACATCATTAAGGAGCAGGAGCCCTATTTTACATGAACATGTAAACAAAGAACACTTGCTGTTTGATTTTTTGACACACAATGGATAAGCTTGGGGACGTTTAGTTACATCCTTTATCTTGAGCTTTCTTGTACACTTTCTTGTCAGACTGTTGTCAGCTGACACTTTTTCTGTAAAAACTACAGATGGGTGTTAGGTATTAATACATGTTCCAGTTTGTTCATGTCAGATACAACTGAGGAGAATCATCGAGTCGCTTCAAGTCACAGAGCAAAGGTTAGGATTAGGGTTAGGTCAAGTCAAGTACCAAGTCACTGACTTTCAAGTCCAGATCAAGTCGCAAGTCTCACATCGGGCTCACACTGCATCCAGTCCATTCTTCGGTCCGGCGTCCGAAGGGTTTCCATTTCTTGAAAAGTAATGAGAAGTTCTCACACAGCAATCTTTCCGGAGCAACATATCACTCCAGAGCCCTTTTCGATGAAGTTGTGAAAACAAGACACAACAAACAGGCAACCAAGCGAGCATGGGGGAAGTGCATTTGGTGGTTTTCAAAATAAAAGCATTATGCTACTACAACTAAAACAAATATGTCAAAATTCTCGAATAAGATTTCAACACAGTCTAACAAGAAAGTGTACATTTACCATGACACATAATGATAAATATTATGACCACAATTTCACACCTTTTTTACGTACTTATGTCACGCAGTACATTTAGCTTTAGATTTGAAAAAGTGTAAAAATGTGGGGACATTTTTCTTAGGTGAAACAGCTTAGGCTTCAAGTTACTAAAATGGGAAAGTTTAGGTCTGGGGCTTGGGATTGGTTCAATATTCATAAATAAGAACACGTATTAACAACCACCATAGAAATGAACTGGGACTGTGACGCGTGGCTTATTGATTTATTGAATCATATGTAATTTACATGTTGCGTAATGTCGCTGTAAATGTAGACTTTCTTGTGAGATTGGGCTCCAGCTGAAGAGAACAGAAGAAGCACCTGAGTAATGACAGTGATTCTCATTGGCCGAGGCATTGTGGGCGTGGCCTATTATGTAAGCAGACACAATCAGGTCCCTGTAGTGTCAGAGTGTGAACAGAACCTTTAATGAGAAGTGAGCAGAGACAACGTAAACATCAGCTGAATGATTCAACACAATCAGAGCAAACAGCAGAGACTCTGAAACATTTAACAAACACATGTTGTTAAAGAATCTGCAGCCACAGTGGAAAAGCATCTGTCAGTGAACATAACCGTGTCAAGACTGAATCAACACGACAGGAGCTGGATGTTCTGTGTTGAAGTGAAGTCAAATTTGGTCAACAATACACATAATGATTTGCATAAGCTTTTGTTGTTTGCCAAAGAAAGCACTGAGTATAGGTTGTGTGAATTAATAATCACACGGTGGAACTGAGTGTTTTGAGATCAAAGCTTCACGACAGTTGTGGTTGTCTTCGATCTAAGGTTCGTGTTTGAGCGGAATATCTAAATTGTGATTCGTTGGTGTGGAACAAGGACACTATCAATGATCAAAAATGAACTGTGACTGTGACTTAGAATCCTGGTAGTCCTCCTGCCGCTGCTCCTACAGTTGATCTTTGTCAAATATACTGTATAAACAACTGCTGTAAGGCTGGGCAGTAATCTGTTTTAATCAGCCACTTTTGCAAATGAAAACCTCCGCTACAGTATCATGTCAGAACAGCATGTTGGGTTTAAAACTGAACTAAGTTAACACTAACTAGTTTAAACGTCTGATAAAAATAGTCTAAAATCCAAACTGAAACTGTTTCTGAACCAAATGTCTGGACTCTTTGTGAAGCTCTTCTGAGACTAAGAGGCTCTAATCATAAGTGAGAACAAGCTCTGCACAAAAGAAAAACACAATCTAATTGCAGTCCAAATATTTTTGGTAAATATACAGAGCAGTAGTTGCTAAAAATGTGTTTAGGGAGTTAAAATAACTTCAACCAAATTTAGGCAGTCTATTTAAAAGTCCGATTAAAATGTCTGAATTTGGGATATATATTTTTTTTATTTGTAAGTAGACAGGACCTTATTCATCCCAGAGGCTGATTTCACTCTAAATAAAAGAGCTACAATGTTCTTTTTATATTTGACATTTGTGACGTTTGTTGTTATCAGACATTGAACAGAATGGTTATTTTTTTTTTAGAAACATGGTGGACCCTCCGGAGGGACGTAGAGTGGGGTTAAAGTTTCACATGTTTCTCCGTCCACCGGCCTGCACATGTAAATGGTAATGGTAATGGTAAAGGTTCTCGATTTATCAAGCGCTTTAGGCACTTCAAACTTTGCCATCAAGGATCCACTCCCCTAGTGTTCGCAGACACTGAGGTAATGTGTGTTAAGTGTCCCGGGGGCGATCCACTGTGGCTCCTGGTGTGGCAGCGGTCTCCCATCCAAGTACTGACCAGGCCCTGACAAGTTTAGCTTCAGAGATCTGAGGCTTTGACAAACAGTTGTGACTGACCACATGTACGTTTACCTGCTGGAGTTTCTTTACACAGGTTCTACTGGAAATAAACTGAGAGGTCGCTCTTCATGTGTCGAGGCCGTAAAACTCTTCATCGTCTGTAAGTAGGTTTTTTATGAGGAAACAGTAATTGACCATAAACATAATGGTTCTTTTAATATCCACAACACAACATAATGTGGCTTCAGGAGCAGAGCCATTTACTTTTCCGACACTCAACTTAACAACCAGCAGGTCTTTCATAAGTCTGTTCGACATGAGTGTCAGACATCTTTCTGTCTCTGTTAATCAAACACTTGAAGCTTCTTGTCCTGTAAAATAAATCACACTGCAACAAATGAATTTAGTTCAAATGTAATTCTTATTCCAAACATTTTGACACTAATTTAAAATCTTTTTGGGTGCACGGTAGCCAAATGGTTAGAGCTCTGGCTTCCCAATAAGGAGGTCGTGGGTTCAACTCCCAGGTCGGACCATATCTCACGATCTCTCTGGGTGGAGTTTGCATGTTCTCCCGTGTCACCGTGGGTTTTCTTCGGTTTCCTACCACCTCCAAAAACATGCATGTTTAGGTTAATTGGGCATCACTGTAAATTTCCTTAGTGAGTGAATGAGAGAGTGAATGGTTGTCTGTCTGACCCTGCGGCAAGTTGGCCACTGTCCAGGGTGTTCCCCGCCTAAGGCCCAAAGTCACTGGGATAGGCTCCAGTCACCCGCGACCCCTAACGGGATTAAGCGGTAGAAAATGAATTAAAATCTTTTTATTGTTAAGAGCTAGATAGTTTTCCTTGTTTTAAACCGTTTGAACCAATTTTAAGACAACGTCATTCAAACAAACCCAAAACACTAGAAAAGCTCGAGTCATGAAGGATACAAATGGTTGCACAGCTGGGCAACACTGACAAAAATTAATATATTGATTCTTTTTTATCATATCCAGATAACGATATTTAGACCATATTCTGTCAGTCCCATAAAAACGTCTAAAAATTTACCTTCAAATCAGAAAAAATTAAAATTAAAATGCCAGTCGGTTTAAAACTGATTAAATGTGTTTTTACATAATTTGTGCATGTTTTGACTTCCTTAAATAAAGATTTGCCAATAGAACATGTACATTTGGTTCTTGTTTCAAGAACAGAAGCATTTCTTCAAAATCTTTGCTTCGTTCGTATTTTTCTTATTTTATGTAAACCGCAAAATGTTATGCTTATTTCATTGACTTGTTCCAAATTCAAATGTAGCATACTTATTCCAGGCACATATTCCCTTATTATCTAATTATGATATATATACTGTATATATCAATAATAACCTCCTCTAATAGAAAGGTTACAGCAACACTAATTACATTTGTATTGTAAATTTGTAGCATGTTTTTATTACTACACGATATACTCTATATTTAATTTTTGCATATCTTAAAAACAACATTCACGATATTATCTAAAATGCAATATATTGCCCAGCTCTAAATGGTTGTTGTCAGAAATCAAAATGTTAGGACACACGTCTAGATACGCATGTATTTTTTGTTTATCAATTAGTTCACATTTCAATGCATCAGTCATTCGCTTTGCACCGTCTTTGATTCACCGCAATACATTTTAGTCACTTCTGCTTTCCGTCATAAGAATACCAGAATGTTCCATCGCGCCGACAGATAAATGAAAGCTTGTGAATGGACAGGAGAGAGCCCTGGAGATGTGGTGTGAGCAGAGGGGGCCTCCATCATGGTCCTGTCTGCTCCCGAAAAGAGAAGGCCGACTTTAAGCAGGATTTATGGGCCGTGCGGAGTCCCTGGGATAAGGCCGGGGAAATGGATCATCACGGAGGACACAAATGGAGTGTGAGGCAGATCCCGGGTCAGCACACTGTTACATCGGCCCCGCAGTTACACCGAGAATGTGGAAGCCGGACCAAGGACGCCTGCAGACCGTGGTGCTTCTCTGTGCGTGACCTCATCTATGACCTGTTCTGACTGAAGAGCACAGAAAGTAAAAATTACAATGTCTTTTCTTAGATCAGTGTTTCTCAAACTGTGGTGCATGTGCTAATGGTGGTATCTTGATGACTTGACTTGATAAAATGGTCTAAAACTTGGGACTTGGAGCAACGACTTGATGCTTCTCGTTAACTTGAATTGTGTAGTTTTAAATAATGAAACTGAAACATGTCTTTCCTCACGTTTTCAACCTATTTGAAAAAAAAAGTATTAGAAATACTAGATGCACTTAGTAATTAGATATAAAGATTTGAAAAGATTGAAAGTTAAACCAGAAGACTTGAAGTTGACTTGGACTTGTGTGACACTGACTTGGGACTTTTCTCAGATTTGTCTCTCTTTGACTTCGAACTTGACTTTTACTTGTCTTAGACTTGTTTCTTATTGACTTGGGACCTGACTTGGACTTGTCTCTTTTTGACTTGGACTTGTCTCTCTTTGACTTGGACTTGTTTCTTTTTGACTTGGACTTGTCTCTTTTTGACTTGGGACTTGTCTCTTTTTGACTTGGGACTTGAAGCCAAAGACTCTTTTGTATAAAGTATCTTATTTTGTATAAAGAACTTATCTGCAATATAGTTTTATTTTAGAACTGGTTTAAACAAAGTTTATTTTGATGCCTTTTTAAGACTTTAAACTTCAATAAATCTTGCTTAAAAGTCAATACAAAAAATATGTTCTGTTGAAGTCTGTAAAGTTTGATGCAGTGTGTAGGAGGCATAGTGATGAGCCTGGAAGTAAATGCATTTTGAGAAAATGGCAGATGTGATGCTAGGTCATTGGTTTGCAGGTCTCAAGCAAGTTCCAAGTCTTTGGCTTCAAGTCCAAGTCGACGCCCAAGTGGGAGAGAGGCAAGTTCAAGTCAAGTCCTAAGTAAAAGAGAGTTAAGTCTATGTTATACCCCAAGTTAGTCCTCTGCCTTTATATGAAACTATTTTTATTAATTCTTCTGGTCACAAAAAAGAGGTGAGAAGGGACTTGTTACAGTTTGTTAAAACTGACGTTTTGTTTTGTTTTCACGAGAAGCATCAAGTCATCCCAAGACGCAGGACTTAAAGGTTGTTTTATGCCTCCCAGACAAGAGGCCCACATGGAAATGAGACTCACTGGAGCAGAGCAAATGCTGACAGTGTTTATAGTTTCTGTGCATTTCAAGTGGCTGTTGATTTCCGTCCGTAGTGACAATTTTTTCCCTGACACCGACGTGGACGTCACTTCAGGGGGCGTGTCTGCAAAAATGACGTAACTGCCACGTGGACCCTCCTGATCCTCTCCGACATGCCAAGTATAACTTAAGTCCAAGTCAAGTCCCAAGTCCAGTGCATTTTATCAGGTTAAATCACAAGTCATTAAAATAGTGACTCAAGTCCAAGTCACAACCTGCAAGTTCTCAGCTCTTGAAAACTAAAAAAAAAGCACAAAAAAACATTGTGTTGTTTTCCAGTGAAAGTCTGAAAAGTGAAACATGATCAGTTGACAATATATCACATAAGAAAACAAATGTATTCAAGTTTGGAAATCCTTGGAGTGTGAAATAAAGATAAGATAAGAAAGGACAGGAACCACTGAACTAAGAGAAGACAATCAGTTTCTCAAAGTAAGTCTGTTTCACCATTACAAGCCTCGTGTGCAGAGCAGCAGCAGCAAAAAACAGACAAATCCAACCCGAATGACACTTGATCATCATAATCTCTAAATGTGATACCGTTACAAGGCTGCTGCAGAGGCAATAGGACCTAATGTCTTCCACAAGGACAGATCTGACTGTAGAGCTCATACCTCCTGAGTTCCCCTGCAGTCCAATCCTTTCCCCAAACAGCCTCGTTCAGACTGTAACAAACAATTACCTCAGCTTCACAGCGACTCAAAACTCTAACAGTGACAGGCAACTAAAGTTTTCTTACTCGTAGCTTATCACGTTTGTTTACTGCACGTGGAAGTAGAAATAAGTGAATTTATATTTATTAGTATTAAGGCAAGACGTGAACAAAAACAATTTCTTGTTACTCAGATGTTTTTGTTGTACTAAATAAATAATATAAATAAACTTGTTTTTACGTAGTGCAAACTTGCATGGCCACAAAATGGACTCCTCCGGTTTGTTTCTATGGAAAAGATGTTCTTTAGCTATATTTTTTCACATTATGGTCTAAGCACACTCTTATCACTATTAACTCTTTCCTGCCAATGATGAAAATATCCGTCCTTGTGCTGTCACAGACGCATTTTCTTTGCTTTTAAAGTTTATATAGTGTGTAAAAAGTGTTTGTGTTTGTCTACATAATGTATGTTTTAATATTGTTTAAAACTGTCTTACAACATAATTTGCTTTATTTGTTTGGCTTTTGTGACCTCCATTTTGGACGCAGAGAAGCCCTGCTCTAATGGAGCTCAACAGTGGAAGACCGCCCTGGTTCCAGAAGAGTTTTGCCCCATGTTATAGTACCATAGGCTTTTCGAAAAATTCAATTTTAAGAGTTTAAAGAAATACCGCGGGCTATCCAGCTATGTGCTAACTCAGATCCACAGCGCGGTTGTTTTCAGTTTAAAAAGCACAACTATAACTTAAAATTCAGCAAAATGTTGTAATAACTTTGTAGTTTACAAAGCCGAAAAAACGGCTTTTAAACAAAAATGTAGGTCTTATGCTCGTGACTCACACATAGCTGCTTACCCCAAGGACGTTTCCAAACTTTTAATATAATTTTTTATCGAATTCCCTATGGCAATTTAACATGGGGTCAGAGATTTTGGAACCAGGAAGTGGGCGGTCACTGTTGAGCTCCATAGACGTCTGTCATTGCTCACTTTGTACTGGAAGCACACTTCGTACCTTTAGCTTAACTTCTTTTACATTGTTTTATTCGTACTGAAATTTTATTTAAATACAGACGACACTAAACTGTTAAACACAAAATCCCCTTACAGATTGCAACAAAGCAAATGATTGTACAATGAGATTCTCTTGTAGTCTATTAGGCTTTTAACCAATCGGATTTCTGCTGCCTACTGGCTGCTGCCCGTTTAACACAGAGTTGCCAAGTCTGCTTCTTTATAGCAGCTCTGGGCTTCTTTTTTTGGAAAGTCGCTTGTAAATTTTGACGTAATAAAAAATAGGATTTTTAGCAGATTTTCCTAATTTGATTCAAGAAAATGTAATCACTAATGACAGAAATAGACTTTTAGAACATTGTCACCCTTTAAATCCTTTATTAATGATCAAATACTATTTAAAATACCATTAATCTTTGTTCTGCTGTGACACATCATGTTTAATTATTTGATTATTTTAAGTACTTTTTATTGAGTCTGAAGTCGCTTTTTGGCTTTTTTTAAAGGCTAGGTCACTTGTTGCTCTCTAAAAATCTGGCAACCCTGGTTTCACAGTCAGTAAAAGGAAAACAACAACAGCAAACTACTATTTTAACTTCAAATCTATGTCAAAGTGAGTCACAGGAACAATTTAAAGACAGACTTGTGTGTCTTCTCTTCAGTGGAGCAGTTTTGCAAATAAATTTTACTTGAAGAAAAGAAGATTATTTATGTTAGCCATGTTAGCATACTTTTGGCTAAACCTCTGGAGCTGCCCACCCAACTGGACTCAGACCTGGATAAGTTTCAGCCATTGACCTTATAATGGTTTCAGCTCTGCCTTTGGACTATATTGAACACTTCTGGAGACCAAAACAAAGCGAGAGACTCAGCTACTTCTGAAGAAGGTAAGACAATTTTAGCACAAATCTGAAACTGAAGCTCTGTTGAAATCATGTGTAAAGTGACCTTGTGGCCCACAATATCTTTATTTTGTATTAATAGTAGTACCCAGTGTGTGTAGGTGGGGTGTTGTGTTTTTGGTCTGGTATCTTTCAGTGTGTTGTTTTTGAGGCTGTACTCATGTTGTGATTGAACTGGAGCTTTTAGAAACTATTTTAACAGATGTACGAGGTCATGTTTGTATTGCTGAGTTGTGGCTGGTTGCGAGTCTAAAGGCTGTAGAAATTATGACACGAAAACACAACATGTGTGTTTTTGTGATTCATGAGCTCCTGGTGTGTTTCGGGCTGGTGAGGCCTTAGAGTTGTGTAATAGGTGTGTTCAAGATGGTCAAGACGGTGCAGTCGGCTCGAGCCGGTAAGGGGGTCGGGGCTACGTCAGGGCTACATAGGCCCCGTGATCTCGAGAGATCAATTTCGGCTCGAGTCGACTTGACAAATCTTCGAGGCGAGGAAAAAGCAACTGCTCCCGACTTTACCACCTTGATGACTACAAAATCAAGATGCATGATGGGAAATGTAGTGCGGTGACTGCCCGCTGATTGGCTTTGATCAAATGTGACGCGCTACAGTTCCTCCTCCTCTGTCTTTATCGTATTTGTGGACTTTTATAAGATCACACGTGTTTTTCATGAGTCAGTAAAGACCCAGGATGTTGTACATTACACACAACATCATTAATACATGATCCTGATGAGCTGAAATTCCTTTTTACAAAGGCAGATCTAAAGTGCGCCAATTTTTTTATGAGCTCTTTATTCTTTGCTCTGGTGATGTGTGAGTGAGTTTGTGATGTGTGAGGGAAACAGAATTCCATTTACAACGTTGTAGGAAGTTTTATTCAGTGCAACACTTCAAACAAACGCGAGAGCTCCGTGAGTCTGCGGGACCTGGGGCTGTCTCGTTGCTCTCGGGCTCAACAAGTGTCCAAGTTGAATCTCCTCCTCTTAGCTTCGCAAAGATTTTCGCATCTTGAACACACCTATCGTCATGGTTTACGTGATCAGTTGCTTCTTGAGGCCGGCTTTCTTTTCAAACGGATTACAAGCAAAATTTGGATTAAAGACATTGTTGAATATGTTTAGAGAAGATATTTGTTTTTTAAAATGATGACTGGACTTGGACTCTGCGGCACATGCAGCGAGTCTAGAAACTTAAGAGTCAAACTACTGGATTTCTTCATGTTTGGAGGGTTAAATAAAATCTATGCTTCATGAAAGAGGTTGAATCTATAGAATCTGCATCAGAAAGTAGAAAAGGGCCTGCCTCCTCATCATGCAAAAGACACTTGTCCTAATTGTTTTAATCACGCAAACCTCATATTTTTATTTAAAGACTTTTTTTTTTTTACTGCAGTGACTCATATTCTTTTACTAAAAAGCAGAACAGAGGAAAATAACACTGACATGAAGTTTAATTTAGAAAAAGAACGTTATTTCAAAAGTTCCTTGTCAAACGCTGAAATCTAATGAAAACAAGGATGTTAAAATGTCTATTAAAAGGAAACTGATTATGTATAATATCTTTTTTTGTTTTTGTTTTAAGGCTGGCGCTTTTATTTTTGCTGAAGTGTGTAGTTGACTTACCAGCTATCATTTGGGGCTTAAAATCGATAACTATATACGCTGCTAATAAATCATATTCACCATTTTGTCTCACGTGTCTGATCTGACTTGGTGCTGGTGAAAAACTACTTCATATCTGTGGTCACAACAACACGGCTCCTGCTGCTGCTCGTGTCGTCTTTTCCTAAACAGACAAACAAACGGAGGACTGGCATTAAGTGTTTCCACGGTAACAGAGGTTCTTCAAAGCCTCGGTGAAGCATCTGTGCACAGCTCCCGAGAGTCACTCCAGCTCACCTCCAGTCTCCAGCTCCGAGCCAGGCACCACAGCCGAGGCCCAGCTCAAATTAGGGTTAGAATATTCTCGTGAATCCTAGAAGTGCTTAAGGATTATACTTGAAGGAATGTTTGGTAAATCATGATAGGAACTTGCTCAGTGAAGCCCCCTGCAGCTCCTTTTGAGGCACAAACACACACAGAGGGCTTTGTATTTCAAGCTTTTGGTTCAACCTCCGGGATAAGTCAGGTGTTTCAAGATAAAACAAATGAACCTTTATTATACTATGCTTTAGAGCAGGGCTATTCAACTTTATTTTTCAGAGGGCCAGATTTTATCAAGGACCACAGCTTGTGGGCCGGGCAGTTGCACAATTACATCGCAGTTTTTGACGCAAGATTGTACCCAAGACCAGAGTTGTTTCTATAGTGATAATAACTAATGCTGCAGCTGGAATTTTAGCTGATGAAGTTGATTTAAAAGTACTGCAGGCGACTAAAAACCAGATCTAACCAAGAAATGTGGACCAGTCCCTGGCCCACTTTATTATGATGGGCCAGTCTTTATTTCAAAGCATTATGTTGCTGTATCCACCACTGTTCACTGTAAATCCGATACGGATTGTTTCCCTGGCTTCTTTACAATGTGACCCAGTCCATGGCCCAATTTACCAAGGTGGGACACATCAGACTGCTTCGGGCCGCTATTTGAATAGCCCTGCTTTAGAGGTAGGACAAGTTTATTTGTTTAGACCCGAAAACTCATAATTGACGCATTAAAAGTGTGAGGGTTTTATCGTGGTTAGAATGCCGTTTCGTTGTGAATGTAACTAGGATATTTGTGTCTAATGTTACCCAGACGTGCAGGTGCAGTTTCATGTTCAAGTTGGTTTGTTTTATTTAGAATTCTAGCTAAAACTGTGCTGTTGTCAGTCATTCACGTTTTGTACACAATACTTACTTATTTCCTGCTTAAGCAAAGCCTTTGACCAGAACTAGGTTTTCAGAGCTACAGGCAAACCAATATTTAATAATAAAACCATTACTGGTAAACGTTGTGTCGCTGCTGCAGGTGCACACATTAGCATATTTAGCATTAGCTTCAAGACATGAATGAAGGTAAAGGTAATGCTTATTAAGAACAATGTACAATTACATTAAACACAAAGACAGATTCTAGCTTGTACAGTTCATTTCCATCTGTAGTTCTGGGGAAAGAACAGTTAAAAGACAGCAATTTAGCTACTACTGGTTCTAACAAAGTAACAAATGTAAAAATCACCCCTTCAGCCATGTGAAAGAGCAGATCCAGATTCTCTGACGAATAACCTAAGTACAGACAAAATGCTTCCATCAGCCAAAGTCTGTGTCAGGTCCCACAGAGTAAGTCAGGATAAATATTCTCACAGTTCTGAACAGAGCTTGTCATTTTTTTCTGCTTTTGTGTTAAAAAATCTCTTCAAAAATGTGCTAGTTTACAATCGTTTAAGTTGACAGAACGTCGTTTTTTCTGCCTCCAGCTCAGGTCCGTCCACCAGAATTCAACTCAAAGATTACATCCAAAAGGTTTAAAGCAGATTTTTGTACACAAATGAATTCACAGCAGGTTCATGTTTAGTCCTGACTCTGGCACCAGCAGAAGACCGGTCCTTGAGGTTCTCAGAGTCATAGATGGTCCATAAAATAACATGTCAGAGATGTACGTTGGTGCTAGTACATGGAGAGACTTAAACACAAGCAGAGTTGTTTTAAAGTCTATTCTCTGAGCCACTGGAAAACAAAGGTTATGCTGCTAATTCAACATTTTTAAAATAAAATTCGACTCTACTACGACCTTTAAAAGTTACATTCCGGTAAATAACTGCAAGAAAAACACTGTCTCTAGCTTCAGGAGACAGACGTCTGTCAGACCAGTTCAGCCATGATCGAAACATCTGCCGCGTTCTGTTGTTTTATTCAAAGAATTTTCCCTAGCTAACCAAATGGATAGTATATCTTTCTGCATGGAGCATGTGCAATATTGCACAAAGTGACGACGACTGAACATCCCTCTATAGTCTGTCTAGTCGGGAGACAAATGCATAGATAAGTCTTTCTAAGTCTAGCTTTTACACTATACCTTTGATTTTGTCTGAGTCCATTATTATTCCCAGATTTCTAACTTGACTTGAAGGTTTCAGAGAGAATGACTGAAGGTGACTGCTGACACTTTCTTTTTGTTTCTGTGAGACAAAGATGATAACTTCAGTCTAGTCTGAGTTTAGCTGGAGAAAGTTGTTTTGCATCCACACACTGATCTGTTGGATGCAGTGACAGAGTGAACCCACTGGCCCATATTCACCTGCTGTTAGTGACACATAGATCTGAGTGTCGCCTGCATTGTACTCGCACACATTATTACTTCACATTAACTGACCTAATGGCAGCAAAGACTGAACAGAAGGGAGGCCAAGACTGACCCCTGGGGCACAGTTCTTTAATACACTTCACTAATTTAACATTATACTTTTGTGATTTTTTTTTATTCCATGGTTTAAGAATATAACGGATGTTTATGAAAAGGAAGGATAAAAAGAGCAATTATCCCGTCAGTAACATAGTGAATTGAGCTGTTATATCCAGTCTAAAGCACACATAATTATATAGATTATTGAATCGCCATGGTCAGGTTGAGAGGGACACAATGTCAGGTCAGATCCGGAGTGAGAGCCATGAACATGTGTACGGCTCAGGAGGTCGACCAAACCTTTGTGCATGTACCACCAAAGACTAAAATAGAACTGTGCAAATGGAAAAGAAAATGTGAGACGCGGAGGAGCGGAGAATGGGAGAACAGAACTCATGCACTGACTCTGGGCGCGCTCTTTATGTCTTCAATGTGCAGTTATGAATTATAAACTAATTGCCCTGATTATATGAGGGCAGCGTGTGTTGAGCTTATTGTGCGGATAATGTTACTGCTTCAGAGAGATCATCAAACGGCACACACACACACTGCAGCTCGGTTCTCATCCGGTAGTTTTTATGTATTCTGCTATGTGTAGAGATTCGTGAAACAGCTGCACATTAAGAGCTTCGTTTGTCAAGCTTTTGCTCAGGTGCAAAGTAGGTTAAGGGGAGCAAAAAGTTGACATCGCTGACATTTTTATCTCAACCAGAAAGGCAGCATTTTATGTTCTTTATACATTTTCCAAAAGGGCAAAAAAGAAGCATTAGAAAATCAGAAACAACAAAATACAGAAGCAGACTGTCCAACAACAAACAGGAAAATGGATAATTGTCCGAGAGCATCCCCTGTCCTTCTCAGCAAGGACAAACTAAAAGAAAAAACATGGGGAAAAAGAGAAACCTCAAGGAGAACCACAATGAAGGACTAATCTACTCCCATGAACGAAGAGGCTGTAGATGTGACTAAAGCTATGGTCACAATGACCGTACGAATAAATCGTTCATACGAATCTCACAGATCGTACAAAATCCTGGAGTTTGTATGACGATGCGGAAGAGAGACGGTTTTGCCACAGTCTTCTTACGATAAACTTTCACCTCTCACCAACAACTTACGGCATTCTTGGGGAAATGAAGCCAATATGGCATCTCTGCGTGTGCCCTAAAGTTTTCTTAACGAGTCTTTCCAATAATCCTACATCTATCTCGTATCGCACGTGAGCTGCGCGTTCTCCCTACGTCCAACTCAATCCTTAAGTACATTTTTTTCTATCTATTTAACCTTTCATAAACCGTAGCAATAACCTGATTTTACAGCAACCCGAATATGCTTATATTCCATGTAGGCTTCGTCTGAAAATGTGTTTATGTTCTCCGTTTGTCTCTTTCTCTTTAACTCGAAAAACCTTTCATTCTCATTCTTAAGCCTGCATAAAAATAGCAAAACCGTGTTCTTTCTTACCTGCGTACTGCAGAGGAGACACAGAACAAATCTTCCAAAGCGTCTCCGGGTGTTGAAGATTTGTATAATCCATTTCGTGTGTTCAAAAAAGAAAGTTTGAAGCACTCATAACAAATATTATTCCATCGCCAGCATGCAGCAGCCGTCCAAATGTCTGCGCCTGTTATAGCGAGCTGCATTTCCCCCACACGCTCTAGGTTCGGTCCTCCCCGGCCGTGTCTCAGGCGAAATGCGGTTTCCCTGTGCTCCAGGTCTGTGGTCCTACGCACAGATCCCTTGTACGGGCTAAAATCGCAACTGAGCCTCTCACAAGCCATTGAAAACAACTGGGTGCCATCTTGGACTGATCTTCCAGTTCTATACCTCCATGATCCCCGCCCACTTGTCTGTATTTACTTCTGATTACTCAAAAATTCTGATTCCAAGTAAAGCATATAAAGTTCAAAATTGTCATGTTACTTTCAGCAGCTAGTTTTGAACGGAAGTTAATTGTGTTTGTTTGTATTTCTAAGCTGTTTCAGATTAATTTTGTGTTGTCAGGTCTCCTTTGAGCTTCCATTTTGATGGCGTGCTTTACCTAACATAGCATCACTGTTCATTATACTCGACTCTTGGACAGCGTTAATAGCCTTGTCTGTTACACAAGTCTTTATAAGCACTTACCTGCTCACCTATTGACAAATGTGTCTCCACAAACTGTCTGAAGCATCCTCGGTCTCTTTGCCTGTAAAGTGTATTTATGTCCGGATAATCCACCGGTGTCCCTGCGTCTTCCTCTGATTTCCACTCTGCGGCTTTAGCTCCAGACTTTTCATGCATAACAATGAGCGCTCTGTTCCCACTTCTCACACTTCTCCGGCTCTGGCTCATTCACTGTACGGATATTCAAATATGTGCAGCTCCGAGCACAGGGCTTAAACAAGGAAGTGCGTACGAGAGAGAGACCAGAGTGTGAGGAGTGAGATGAGGAAGCAGTGGGGAGTCGCAGCTGCTGAGACACCGTTTAAAAAGTCATCTTTCTGTGAGTTATTTTCTGTGTGGTGAGTGAGCCCTGCTTCTGCAGCGAGCTTCCAGAGGTCACCTTGGCCCTGAGCTCTTCTGAAGACTTCAGTCGTTCTCATAAGCAAGATTCCATTGCTGCTAAAATATACTTATATGTACTGTATTTATTTATTTGATGACACACAATCTCTGCAGCTTTCTATGATAACGCAAGATCATGGTTCAACATTATATACATTTATACGTCTTATTATGAACATTTAAAGGTGCCCAGTGTTACTTTGACTGTAAAGCCAACATGTAAAAGTTACTTGACAAAAATAAAAAATAAATGCACATCAGCACAACTTGAGTAAACCAAGTAGAGGACTATTTTTAATCAACACGGAATGTGTGCACCCAGTATGAGACAGAGCTGCTGCTGATCGACCAGGCTGTAGCAACAACTTGAGCCAGCGTTGTTGTCCACTACAAGAGTTTATTAATGTGAGAAAACTAAAATGTTGCTGCTAATTCCACATTTGTGAATGAAATTCGACCCTAGGACCCTTAAAAGTTACACTGTCTCACTGCTTCAGGAGACAGACCGGTTGAGACCTGATCCAAAACAATTAGCTTGCAACTAGCTAGATGGACAGAGTCTCTTTCAGTATATACATCATCTGATAATCCCTCTATAGCTCACTTATTTACAGAGAATGAGCTTTGAATATTCTTAAACCCAACTTGCAATTAGTGGGATTTACAAAGTTTCATGAACTTGCAAATTTACTGAATAAAACCAAACTCTGGAAATTTACTAAACAGTATTGATAAATTTAACTTAAGATGCTGAACAATACAAGTGAACTTAATATTTGCTACTGGTGACGTGGCCATACCTGCTGGTCAAAGCCTGATTACGTTTGCTCTCAGAGGTTAGGGCCTAGGAGACCACTTGAACACCAGGGTCCACATTGGGTCGATGAGAGTGGACTTTTGTTGTGTCCTTGGGCAAGGCACTTGACCCACATTGTGAAAGTGAGGTTGTTTGGTTGGTTGGTTGTTGTGTTGTTTTTTGTGTATGTAGGATACAGCCACAGTTCATATGGTGGATTATTATTTATGAATCTTAACCAACTCTAAGAGCCAGACCTTAGAGAATATTTCCCCTCGTGGCTTCAACCAAAACACCTTTCAATAAGATGTTAATAAAATAGTCTCTATTTGACGTTTTTATGGCGTGAAATAAAGTCGCCGTATGTAGCAACATGTTCATAAAACACTTAAACACAAAGTCTATTTTTGGTCCCAAAGTTACCGAGTGCACTTTACTTTAAACTTTAAACCAAATATGACATGAAAATGGGTGAAAAATCTCTGACATTACAGTCTTTTGGAAATGGTGCCCGAATCTTGGATATGAAAAATATAGTGAAACTGTGAAAAGGTGAAATTCTCAAATAAACCAATATAAATTAAAAGCAGAATTGAGTCTGTGGCAGAAAGTTTCTTTTCTGCGGCCTGTTAATCTCTGTAGACCTGACATTTGAAAGCCCACACTGGTCCCTCCGCACTCCTCCTCACCCACCTCCTCCCAACCCCTCCCTCCTCACCCATTTTCCCTTCTCACCTCTCTCCCTCCCCTCCTCTCTATCTCTTCACCGGTTTTCCATATACACCTCTCTCCCTCCACCTCTCCCTCTTCACCACTTTTCCTCTCCCCTCACCCCTCCCACCTCAGGATGCTGATGTGAAAATCCGTTGCTCCCACATAGACTCCCATTCTCCTTGACTCTAAATCCCTTTAGAAAGCCACTAGGACAATGATTTCTGTGTGCTGAAACTCACCTTGAACAAACGACCGGCTGTAACGGCGGTAATTCTGCAGCCAGCCAGGTATGGCCCAGGCGAGCTGAGGATTTTTTTTCTTTTATTATTTTTGGGGAGGGGGACTGTGGCCCAGCAGGACCGGCTCAGAGAGTTGGCAGCACTTCATGTGCACACTTCAACATGTCCTTTATGACTAAGTGCTGTAGTGGAGAGCAGCATTATGTTTAACTTTGAGAAATGAAGATTTGACTTTGCCTTGCGTGAGGTTACGTGATTTGTGTAGATCTCACTTAAACCCAAGTCTGTTTACAAAATGTAGCACTTCATTTGAGTCGTTTGTCATTGTATTGTCCACATTAGGATCTTACCATTTTTTTAACACAATGTCAGGCAGCAATACTTACACAGTCAAGTCATGTAGAGATTGCGCAAAAATATGCACAAAAAAATAAATTTAATTGTCAGAACCACACAAAGACAGGGTTAAACGCAAAAAAAACTTTCTCACAAGTAAGAAGTCACACTCTTTTACCTTAACCTCTGACCTAAAAGCACCGCAGGGCTTCACTAACTCACCAATGACAGAGTTACATAAGAATTACACAACCGTTGCAGTGCACATCTGCTACTTCTGCATCAGAGCGTTTACATGATCAGAGAAATCAGACTGTGCTAAAAGAACGGACTTTTATGAGCTCTTTGATTCATCTTGATATTAGTTTTGATTTGGCCTAAACAGTTCGGTCAGTGTGAAATATGAGAACTACAGTTGTCCCTCATTATAACATGGTTCACCTTTTGCAGCCTCGCAGATTTTTTAGAGCAATTTAGCATGTTTTTTTGTTGTTTTATTATTATTATTTTAAGTTTACTTAAAGTTTACTTACCGTACTTTGCTCTCCAATTCTTTGCTTGGGGATTCACAGTCAACAACACAGAAGCTCTTTTAGAAAACTGTGGCAGCTTGGATCAGGCAGGAGGAGCTGACCCGACGCAGCGTCAACATGCGCTGGACGTTTCTTCAGGTGAGGAGGATTTGACTCTTTGTGCACGTAGTTTACGATGATGAATCTGTTCATGCTGGAGCATCATTTGTGTTGCTCAGATGTGTTTATGACTGTGTCCGAAACGTGGTTGCTATGGACAGAACACCATGTGTTCTACTTGTCTCCTGCCTTTTTCTTCCATTTTGTAGTTTATGCTCAAAACCCATAAGTTGTGTCTTAGTTTATTAAACAGAACATGTTTTGCATGAGGCTTATTGGAGTGACGTTCATGGGACTTGAAGCTAAAGCAAAAGACGGTTGAAGGTTTAGACCCGACCCACTCGAACCTGAGCATCACTAGCACAATGTGTACGAAGGTTTGAATTTTGTTTGTTTAAACAAGAGAGAAAATGTGATTGCATATTTGAGCAAAATGTAACTCTTTCCGTGCACAGACTGCGAGGCAAGTTAGGGCTGAGATGTGTCCAAGATTCTTGTAATATGACTTGAAAGTCGCATCAGACTGCTGTGACCTCCTCTTGGATGTGCACTCGCACTGCACCAAGGTCTGTACAAGGGCCCATTGGTTTTAAGCACTTTCTAAGTCTTGCGAGTGTCATGAGAGTCCCGCCTCGCACCGAACTCGCACTCAGTGTACGGAAGGGGTAACGTGTGGTGAGCCGCTACACTGAAATTATTAAATGTATGATGACTGCACTAATGGGGATCCAAAATAAACATAAACTTTGTAGATTTTGCCTTTCATGGGTTATTTTTAAAACACAACTACGGTGATAAACGAGGGACCACAGTATTATTTTTAACTACTTTGCATAGAGATTTTCTTAGGAAAAACACCTTGTTGGATCTAGTTATAAATCTGTAAATACGACTGACTTAGGCACCTTTTCTTAGTCTCAAACATGAGGCTGTGTGTGGCTCCAGCCTCCAGTGTGATGGAACGCTCCAAAGTGGACGACAATATTAGTTTTCTGTGCCAATACAAATGCAATATTGGGATACCAAATTGAGAATGAACTTTGTGCAGAACTCCGCGGATAAATAATGCATTTCCAAACATACCATAAGTCACGGATGCGGAGAAGCATGAAGGCGCGCTGTGGATGGAATTTCAAGTTGTGTGATCAGATTGAGGAGCGGCCTGCAGTGTTATGAGGGCCACTGAATGGATTCTATAGGCTCTGCACAATCTGAGATATGATCTTCAAGTGCTGCTCATATAGCTTCATGATGACGGCTCTCCGGGACAGATGAATGTACAGAACTCTTGAGCAGGTGGCCTTGAACCCAGAGCAGAGACACAGGCTGAGGCCAGGTCAGTCCACTGCTCTACACTACAACAAGTCAACAAACTAGATTTTAGTGTCACTGTCATTGGAAGACAAAATATGACAGTAGAACGATAATTCACAGTGAGTACCATGACTATACAATTGTGTAATCTTTCATTTTCTTTCATTCTCATTAATAATTATAATATATTGAATTTATATAGACACTTTCATTTCACTCCACACTCAGTAATGATAAGCTTCTTAGCCCAGTCTTCAAAGAAAACGCAGATATACAAGGAAATGTCAGAAATGTATGATATGAATAAGTATCGAAAAGCCAAAACGTAAAATAACGACACATTTTGGTTGAAGCCTCGATCCCTCATTTTCTTTGGGTTTAATGAGTAAATCTTAACCTACTCCAAGCCCCAGACCTAAACCTATACATTTTAGTAACTTGAATCCTAAACTTACTCGTTAAACCCAAAGAAAATGTTGCAATGCGATTTTGACCAAAACTCCACTTTGGTTTTTCATAACCTATTAACCTATTGTACTGTGGTCCCTCGTTTATCGCGGGGGTTACGTTCCAAAAATAACCTGTGAAAGGCGAAACTCGAAGTAGTGTTTTTTTACCAGTAATTTCAATTGATAACCTGCCTGGTTATGATGTTTAGTGTCTTTTGTACCGGTAATAATGGTCTGAACACATGATTCACCGCGAGATACAACAGCGTGAGTCGTTTTTGTGACGTTTAAAGAGGGACAGTGCTGTGCGTGTTCGCCTGCTCTGCTTTTGGCACGTTGCCTGTCCCACTGCGCTCCACAGCCGACCGCAGAGCCACGGATCATACGGGCTCCAGAGCTGACATGAAACACATCCGGATTTTAACGAAGTCACAACACGCTCTTCAAACACATCTCTGAACTACACAAATGACGTTCCAGCGTCAACAAACTTATCATTGTAACTACGAGCTCAAAGAGTCAAATCCTCACCTGGAGAAACGTCCGAGCGTCAGGTCAGCTTCCCCTGCATGATCCAAACTGTCTAAAGTTTTCTAAAAGAGCTTCTGTGCTACTGCCTGTGAATGCTGCGATGTCACACAATCCCTAAACGGTGTGTTTGAGAGAAAAGCACTCTTACAGCGCATGTCTATAGGACCGTGCACTGTAAAAAAAAAAAAAAATGCAAAATTGCACTAAAAAAAAAAAAGCAAAACAGCGAAGCTGCAAAAAGTGAACCGCGATAGAGCGAGGGACCACTGTATATCTACGTTTTCTTCAGACTGTGTTGAAGCTCCTGTCGTAGCCACAGCCGCCTGAGGTCAGGCTCACAGAAGCAAGGCAGTCATTTAGTGCTATTGGCCTCTCCAGCCACCACCAAACATTCACACTCGCACTAGCTCTAGTCCACGTGGGTGAAGTGTCTTGCTTAAGAACACAAAGACAGTTCTCTATTTGCCCCACTGTGGCACTTGAAGTTAGGCTCCCATCCAAGTCTGACAGCATTAGGTAAGCTTGTATTGTCTAGCACAGTGATTTATTGCAAAATATTGCTTCTTATTTCAAGGCAAATTATTTGACAATGGGTTAAGAAAACTGTTCTTACCCCATTGGCAAATGTTTGCTCTTATCACAAGTCAAATTCTCCTATAACCAGTTAAAATGTCTCAAAGTTAAAACCAGTGAACTGTCCTACATTACATAAGCAATTCAATCTTATCCAGTTAAAGCAGCTCAAATGTGGATTAAATCTGTGATTCAAAGTCATTTCAAGCAAGTCTAGATATATGTTTTTGCAGTGTAATTATTATAAAATTATACCTTGCAATCATCACGCAGCCCCCAGATTTTGCTTCGCGGCCCCCAGTCACATAATAGCCAAATCTGATCCAGACCCAGACCCAAACAACCGCAGTCGCAGAGGCTGTAGCCCTGTGTCACTTTTTCTCAAGTTTGGGACCAGTTTTATGACATCTGTCTGAAATTGTAATTTTCTTTGTACTGAAAGACAAAATGTTCCTTTTAAAATGGCCAAGTTTAGGGATGGGACCATTTTGTATTTACTTTTTTTATTCAATACAAATATCCACTATAGTCTCTGCTGTAGTAAACCAATATTTGCTGATCGAAATGTGTAGAACGTCATATCCATAACAAGGCTCACAAAATTAAACCATTATTTTTCTCTTGAACAAAAAATAAAACCAAAATACAACACATCTTCTTTCTATAAACTCAAAACTAATTTATTTCCCATTCCTACTTAAAGAAAACTTAATTGGTATGATTAGAATTATGTTGCTCTTACGGATATATTGTGTCTTTAATAATCACCATTATCGATTAACTGATAATCTTGACATTAACTGGACACATGTATTCTATTTACATGACCTTACATGTCTTATTTTTGAGCTGAAGTAGTTCTGCTGATACTTGGCTGTGTCCTCCAGACTCAGACTCTGCAGACTGACTGGTCCAGTGTTTCCAGTCCACAGTGGCACTCGGGCAGCAGCAGTAGTAGACACACATACGGAGTACACTGCATGTTTTTGTGGATCCCCCTCTCCTCCCGAGGCTTGAAAACGATATCAACATTTGATTTGATTTTCCAATTGACATCGATGCAATCCTGGCATTTCAGCTGTAGCCGTCTGTCTGACATTTTCTCACAGCCGAGGCGAGGTGAGAGGATAGAATGCTAATCAGGAGCGTCCAATAAAAGAACTGAACATCCAGACTTTACTCACCAAAATGCACTGGCTGTTACACTGTCCATAAACCACTGCAGACTCATATCCAAGTGTAAGGATGAGTCAGGTCACGTTTTAAAAGAGTTTCATGAGCATTCATGTGTTTATGACACGATGAAATCACTAAAATAAAGTTTAAAAAAATATATTTAGGATTGTATTCTAAACATTTTACAAGCTCCAGCCCAGATTAGCTTTTTTACAGGGTTAAAGATTAGAATCCTGTTCATAAACTATGACATCTGTAACAAATTAAAGCAGAACTAAGTGTCTTTGTAAGGGGTTACATACAGTATGTAGTTTGGTGCATTTCAAGCATGTGTCTCTCTCCACTGGCAGAATTTACGGCAACCGCAGCCTTCCACATCCGCCTCCATCCTGACCCAACCTGAATTTCTCTCCTACCCAAATACATTAGCAGTATGTATTGGATATGTTTCAATCTTATAGTTACACAAAAATTAGAAAAACTTAAAAAGGCTGGTTTAATCACACAATAGAGCTGTAGGGGGAGCAATTCCACCGAAGTTGCTTAGTTCTGCTTTAAGCCAAAACTTCTCTTATTTAGTAGGTCTGAATAACTTGAGACATGAAATATAAATTTAAGACTTATATTTCAACCTTTTCTTCAAAAACATGTTCATGAACCGGTCTGACAGACGTCTGGCTCCTGAAGCTTGAGTGTTTTTCTTGTTGTTTTTTCACTCATCTGAATGTAACTTTTATAAGTCATTGTGTCGAATTTAATTCACAAATATTGAATTAGCTGATAAACTCTTGTAGTTAGCTGACAGCTGCACTGTCGAGTGTTTCTGCTACAGCTTGTGTCAATCAGCTGCAGCTCCTTCTGCATCTCCCATGTTGATAAACAAGTTATCTATATAGAAGACTTTCAAACATTGACACATTGTCACATTTTTAGGGGTGTCAAATTAGTGCATTAATTGTGATTAATTAATTACAGATATATTAATCAAGTTAATTTTTTAAATCACATTAATCTATTTTGAAATCTTTAACTTCATTGTTTCCATATGAGAGTTACAAAGTGACATAAGGGTTGTTCAACTTGACAACTTAGCAACTAAAGACTTCCTAAAGTGCAATATAGTAATATTTCCCTCTGCAGCAATAATGTAATTAATTCAATTGGATAAAAATTTATTAATTACAGATCATAATTAGTTCATCTCTTCAATTTTTTATCGCTGGACAGCACTACACATTTTCAACCTTTAACTTAGTTTAGAGTCATAAGCCTTCTGGTGGATTTACAGCAGATGCAGTTTGTGCAGAAAAATTACAAGAAGTAATTTAAGTTTTAAAAATATATTATTTTCCCGTAATTAGGATTAGGGTCAGGCTTATGTTTAAGTAATTTGGTTTAGTTTAGGGCTTTGGAAAAAGTGTGCTAACAGGAGCATGGCATAACTGAGAAAAAAACAGAAGCTTCTAAAACAGAATCCCTCCACATGTGTCAGTAAAAAGTGACAAAACGTAAAACCAACTGACAGTTTCCTAATATTAAAATGTTCCAAGGTATTATCATTTATCCTCCTTGTATTTTAAATTGATTTTGATCCACACCTACTATATGGTTGCTAGGTTACAGTAGATTTTCCTTTACATATGTCTTATTTACTGAACAAAAGACAATTATTAGCCTAATCTAATCAAATGAGCCAAACTGGGTGAAAACAAGATCACTATTTAGTCAAAATATAATTCTAATCCTGTTCACTATGTTTTACTGAAAAATGTAGTTTAACCTGTCACATGCTTTATGGTTAAACTAAAATCAAATTAATCAAACTTAAAAAAGCTGATACGTGTCTTTTTCATGTTGCAAATGTAAACGTGGACATGGTCTCGTGTGCTAAAAGTATGTTCTGTCCTCTGAACGGATCTAATTGGGCTCGTGTCGTGACGTGAGCGACTGTGTCTTTGATGTAAATGAATGAGCCCCTCCCAGCTGAGCGCGCTGTCGGGGGGGACGTGGCAGCTCCATAACTCACTAATTCCACAGTGGGTGCTTGTGTTGTGCTACTGTGTTACAAACATGACAAATAACTAAGTGCTGCTCGCTAATTGTCCCCAGAGACGGCAATACAAGCTCTTGTTGTGAGCTAATTATCACCCAAAGGGACTACTACGGTCGCTGAAGGAACGTGGACGAAGAAGAAGGAAAGTGCGCGAGGAGAAGGAAAGAGGAGGAAGGAAGGTGCATAAAGAGGAAGAAGGAATGTGCACAAGGACGAAAGAGCATGCAAGAGAAGAAGGTGCTTGAGGAGGAAGATCATGAGGAAGAAGAAACGTGCAAGAGGAAGGAAGGTAAACAAGAAGGAAGGATTGAGCGTTAGGAGGAAGGAGGTAATGAAAGAATGGAAGGAACATGCACAAGAAAAAAGGAATGTCCATGAGGAAGAAGGAGAGTATGCAAGAAGGAAGCAAAAGATTCAAGATCCAAAGATTTATTGCCATATACAGTACACAGTAAAAAACATCACTATCTAATGAAATTCATACTTGCTTGCTTCCCTTCCTATAATAGTATAGAAACCTATACTAGAGACACCTTAGACTGTACTGTGCTTCAAACAATTGCACTAGTAACAGTCATTGATTATTTAAAAGTCTTATGGCATGTGGAAAAAAACTGTTCATGAGCCGCGTTGTTCGGAACCTGATGCTCCTGTAGCGCCTCCCTGATGGAAGCAGTGCAAACAGAGAGTTCTGAGGGTGTGTCCGGTCCTTAATAATGTTGTGAGCCCTCCTGATGACACGACTGTTGTGTCCTGTAGAGAGGAGAAAGACACTCCACAGATCTTCTGTGAGGTTTTAATCACACGCTGGAGCATCTTTCTTTGTTGCACTGTGCAGTTTCCAAACCACACGATGATGGAACTGGTCACAACACTCTCACAGTAGAGTCTAGTGTGGGCCTTTTTAATAAGTTGTGTTGTGTTTGCTGACCAGGTCAGATCTTCACTGATGTGGATCCCGAGGAATTTGAATGTTGTTACTCTAGAAGAGTACTCTAGAAAGAGGATGAACATGTACAGATAAAGAAAAGTGAATGTGCATGAAGAGGAAGGAATTTGTACAAAAAGAAAAGAGCATGAGAAGGAAGGTACGTGAGGAGGAAGAATGGTAAACTATTAGGAAGGAGCATGTACCAAAAGAAGGAAGGAAGCATGGATCATAAAGAAAGTGAACGAGCACAAGGAGGAAGCAAGGTGTGTGCACCAAGTGGAAGGGGAAGGAATGTTTACAAGGAAGAATAAATGTGCAGGAGGAAGGAAGGTAAATAAGAAGGAAGGACTATTCGCAAGAAGGAAGGAGGTAATTGAAGAAAAGGGAGTGTGCTTGAGGAGAAAGGAAAGTGTACAAGGAGGAAGACGTGTGCACAAGTAGGATGGAATGTGCACGAGGAAAAACAAATGTGAGTTGTGAGAAAGAATGAGGGGGACAAAGAGGAAGGAACTTGCACAGGGAAGGAGGAAAAAGAACAAGCTACGAGAGGAAAGAGAAATGAACATCCACAGGGAGGAAGGATAGGGAAAAAGGAATATGCATGTGGAGGAAGGAATGTGCACGATGAGGCAGGAACATGGTGTCTCCGATCAAATTAATTTCACTTCAAATACTAGATCAGACATCACGAACTGGAGATGGTTCCCCCAAAACCAGAAAGTACAATCGGCCAATCAGCAAACAGAGATAAGCTGTGTTTTGATGAGAACAAACACATTGCAACTGGATAACTTAAAGCTTCATGAGGTTTTACATCTAAAATACAGTATGTGTCAAAATTTGATTTTTGTGCAACTCAAGTCTATACAAAAGCCCAAAACATATCCAAAATTACTGCTATAAACAAAAAATAATATGTTTAAGCTTGTCTCAGTATTTTTTGTGATATTAACCCAGTTGTGAGCAATTTGTGCCATTTTTTTCACATGAAATGTGCTATTTCTATTAAAACATGACAAGAAAAATGTTGTTTATTATTTATTTGTTTATTTGTACTTTTATAAACCCCACCAGAGTTTTACATTGAAAACTATGATTTGAAAAGCCCATAAACAAAAAAAACAAAAAACTTGAATAAAAACACATTTTTGTCATTTAGATGTTGCACTAAATACATTTTTAAAACATCTGTGTCTTTACACTGAGCTTGCATCAAAATGGACTCTAATTGACCTGAAAGAAGTGACATCACACACAACACACACTTACCACTTAAATCATGTTGTTTTTCATTCTGTTTTTACTGAATGTAATGATTTTTCACGTTTGCACCTTTACTTCATATTTAACATGTGACCATTCCATTCTGTACAACTACATGGATGCTTTACGTTCCCAGATAAAAGTGCTTTTATCTCTTTTGCCTTCTGTCTAATGCACTTAACCTTCAGAGCTCTGACTCTTTTGTTCTTTGAGTAGTGTTTCTGTTTCTGGGGACTGACACAGTTCTGTTCTCATATGAAATTTTAATCCTCCAATCTTCCTCTGGATGCAGCTGGAATAGGCTGAGTGATTGGATAACCTCGCACAATGAATTATGCATTTGGTAAATTACAAGAGAAATGACAGTGAGTGTGGCTCCTCCTCACTGCTCTGCTCTGCTCTGCACTAGGAGAGTCTGTCAGCTGATCTAAGTGAAAGGAATGGATTCATCTACATCATCGTCTGCTGATTGTAAAGCTACAGTACAACCTCCTCAATTTAAAGACTGTGCATTTGGACATGTGTTCTGTGACCAGTGTGAACTGCACATCTATACTACATGTTAATAGTGTGTCATGTTTCTAGTCCTTTTTGTGTGTCTATTATACAACATCTCTGTTCTACACTTTGAAAAGTGTCAAATAGAGATGCTATTTTTATTTATTTAGGTTTGAAGTTACAAAAATGGTAAGATTAGAATTAGGATTTTGTTAATATTCATCAATAATAATGCCATTTGATTTCAATAGACTTTATTGGAAACCATGTTTCATAGAGGGATCACTTGTTTCTCAACACGAGAGATGCACGCAAATGTTCAATCAAGCAGAGCTGTTGTCTGCTAACCACAACAGTTATCACGTGGAAAACAAAGGTTTCTGCAAATCAACATTTGTAATAAATTGTCTTTACAACTCATTCAAGTGAGTGAAAAAAAACGCAGGAACAGACGTCTTCACCGGTCAGACGTATCCAGACCGCTCTCGACCATTTTGTTGTTTTTATCAAAGAAGTTTCCCGATCCAAGATGGACAACGTCTCTTTCTGCAGGTGACTGAGCGCAGAGCGGACAGTGACATGACTGTAGATAATCCTCTATACAGGATTATTTGTTTATCAAGCGGTGATTGCGCGCACCGAAGCAGAGAGCTGGCTAATTGAAGCTGGAGAAACAACTCGAGCAGAGGCTGTTGTCTGCTAACTACAAGAGTTTATCACTGTGTGAAGACAAAAGTTATGCTGCTTAATCAACATTTGTGAATGAAATTGACCCTCTGACTGTCAAAAGTTACATTCAGGTGATGAAAAACTGTGAGAAACCCGGTCTAAGTTTCAGGAGACAGACGTCTGTCAGACCTGTTCAGACCTGAACCAAACAGCTGTTCTCTCCCGTTGTTGTTTTATTCAAGAAGTTTCCATAGCTAACCAAATGGCAGTGACTCTTTCTGCATGCACTCTTTCTCTAAGTGGAGTGCAGGTAGACACATTGACTGACACGCAGCTCGTTGTCATGTAAAGAAAACCTAATTGACATCAAACATCGCTGCATAAACTGCCCCTGTGTGTTAAGCTATTGATATTGGCACTGCTAAACTGCCCTGTTTAACCAAAGTCTCTGGATAGGCTCCAGTCACCTGCTATCCAAAAAGAGAAAATTACTAAATGTTTGTATGTATTTTATCACAGTTTTACAGCACACACACACTCTGTATTTGTTTGATGTTGTTGTGTCTTACCTTTTCTAAAACAAGTCAAAGTGGAGTCGTGTTTGGTCAGTGTCAGTGTGAGTGATCCTGTGCAGCTCAGACTCTATGAAGGAGAAGATAATGACAGAAGAGATGGGGGCCCCGCAGAGGGACAGCAGTGTGAGAGGCGCTCAGCAGGGGCCCTCAGCTAAAGAAAACACTACATTTTCACACATTATCTTTACACACACACCACAGAGACGCTTTTCACACGTCACGCAGTCTGCTGGAAAACCTGAGCGGTCCGCGCGGAACAACAAAAGGACACTTCAATGTCACCACAAACAAAGCAGTTACCCAGAGTGTTGAATGTTTATGCACTGATCACTCGACTCATAGATTTACTTATAAAAAGACTTAAAGATTTTAATTTAAAAATGTGTTTCCAAACTTGATGATTGACCAACACCAGTTTTCAAAATGCATCAAAACATCTAAAACAAAGTGACATCAACTTCGATAATGTATGTGCGGCATGTCGAGGGGGCTCTTAACAAATGAATAGGCTAAACAATATTAAATTAGAAAAATACAACAACGCCATAGGAAACCAAATCCAGAAAAATAAAATAAGAATAACTTAAGGCTCACAGGTACAGTACAGACCAATTGTTTGCACACACTTTCTCTTTTAAAGAGTCTTCTTTATTTTCATGACAGATTCACACTGAAGACATCCAAACCATGAATGACCAGGAGGGAGAGTGATGTGTGTTGCGCCACTGTAAGTGTAAGTGCATTGAAGGCAGGGACAATATGTTCCATTTAGCCTAGTAACATTTGTTTTATATCAGTTGTATCCACATAATGGTTGAACGACTAATTTCAGAACAAAAAAAAAGAAAGATAATTAGATTCAAGATTTCACTAAACATTTTGCAAAGTTCATCCAAGTTTAGCCATTTTTTATTTATTTATTTATTTATTTTCAGATTAAAAAAGTACTTCCTGTTCATAGATGATGACTTGGACTTGGTCCAAAACTCTTCCAATGTAACAAGTTTTCACTTCTTGAGACATAAAAATACACAACACGCTCATTCTGTAAAAGCACATGTGCTTGTACCTCTCTCACCTCCATCAGTAAACTTTAATGCCGTTATTATTTTTACAATAATGTTCCGACGTGCCTGGCGTCATGTGTACAACGTGTCAACGATGTCACGAATAACGTAGTTGCAAAGGTTCTCGGTCTGACAGAAGACTACTTGCTTCAGAGCAGGAGCTAAGTTGGTCCCCACATTGGCCTCTCTGGACTGGTCCTTCTTCTGTGGGAACACGTCAGAAAAGAGGCCAGGGGCTAAAAAGGTTACAGGAACAACAAAAAGTTCCTAAAACAACTAATATTAAACTGGTCAATTTAAAGATTTAAAATTATAATAGTTGTCATTTTCATTTCTTAAACCGTGGAATCAGAAAGACACTGATAAATTCAAAAGGAGAATTTATGTACAGTATGTATTGGCCTTTATTAAGCCACATGGGAGTAGAAACCATGACTTCCTTGGCCACAGAGATGATAGAGGACTAGCCTCTACACCACTGTGCAGTGCTTAGAAATAAAAAAAAAAAAAAAACACAATGAAAATTCAGAAAAGCCAAAAATATATAAGGGTAACAGTTAATTATTTTTGCTGATCCCCCTGAACATCTCTCACTCTGGTTCTTTGCTCTTTGTTCATGGGCTCAACACTGGAGGAAAGACAAATGAGAGCAGCCACACTCATCACACAGGGTTTAAAATCAAACCACAAACACACACATACAGTGAAGAAGTGCAGTGACCAGCAGCAGGTCCACTGTCTCTAACACGTCTGATTGGCCGTGATTATGAGCTTTTCAAAGTGTTTTAGTGCAGTGACAAATGCATTTGAAGTGCCACAAGAGGTTTGCACAAAATGACTGAAATATAGTTTTTTTTATCGACTCTCGGTCACATCCAAATAAAAGCGGACTCTTGGTGGGAAATGCAGCAGCTTTATAGGCATATTAAAATACTAGTTTCATGAGATGTAAAGTGTGTGGAGACTGGACACAGTGAGTGTTTTTATTGATGTTGCCTCTGAAATTGCACAGTTCTCCTGCCAGCTCATTGCTATATGTCAAAGATTGGCCTTTTCCAAAAAAAACAACTCTATTTTCGACTTTCAAGATTGAGGTTTTCACTTTTGCACACAGGTTGAGAGTAGTGTTGTCCTCAATGTTGCACTGGTTTCAATAGAAATGAATGAACAAGGTGTGAGTTGTGTTTAGCTCATTAATAAAGGAGTGAATCACACATCATCAGTAAAGCTAAACACACACAAAAAAAACGTATTGGCTGTTAAATTGCATATGGTGTTTAAACAGTGCTACCCATTGTTCTGGCTCCTTTATTCTTAGTACAAACTGCAGCCCAGTCTTTAACAATGAAATGTCAAAAACGTACGAGAAGCTCATTTCCACGCCTTTTTTACTTCAGTATGCCAAAATGTAAAATAGTCACGATTTGGTTGAAGTCACATAGCAACTATTTATTTACGTTAATGGGTAAACCTCAACCTATCCCTAGTTCCAGCCCTGAACTTACCCATTTTAGTAGCTTAAAGCCTAAACTTAATCGTTAAGGATCTTTCACAACAAACACTCTCCCAGTCACTGTAGTAAAGAGGAGCGACTCACCGTCTATTTGGGGTGCATGGATGTTAAAGAACATTGACACAAACATGATCCAAACAGCCAACAAATGCAGAGTGAGCATGTGCGTGATGTAATGCTTAACTAAAATGACAAAACATAAGTTGCACGTGAGTAGTTGTCAATCTCTGATGGAGATCAGATGTTTCTAATCTTTCCTCACAGATTAAGCTCAACTTCTATTTCCCTTCACACTCCAGACCTCGTACTGCGGTTGCTGCAATTTCGTGTTTGTGTAACCGGTGTAGGCCCACACGAGGGACCAGTATGGAGAAGTGTGTGGTGGTATGGGATAAACTCACTCCCCTCAGGTATAAGAAGCCACAAACAAACTGAGCTAAGGGGAGCGTTCCCTTTAGCTCAATGAGTTTGTCGGTTGACTGCCCCGCGGGAGACCCGGGTTCAACTCCCGCTCAGGACACAACACAACGCAGAGAGGCAAAACCCACCCGGTCACATTTGTTTTCCTCTGACAAAATAGTAGCCATTCTCCTCCGTACTTACGTCGCATTTGAACCCAGGTAAATAAAAACAATCCATGCTCGGATAAAAACAGTTTTTCTGAAAGTGTCATTTTCGGTTTTCCGCAGTATTTTACTGCGCACTGATTCGCTGGTTCTCCTGTAGCCACGAGCCAATCAAACAGCTGCATTTGCGGTAACTAGCGACCGCCGGCGACGCAGACTGTACAAGCAAATCTTCAAAACCTCGACTCCACGACTTGCTCCACGCTCCTTTTTCCCTTGACAGCACAGCCCGATCTCACAAGAAAGTGTACATTTACCACGACATTACAGGACATGTAAATTATGTATGAATAGCACGAGTTCACAGCTGTTTTGCGTAATTATGATACACGTCACAGTCCCATTTCTTTGGTGGTTGTTAAGACGTGTTCTTATTTATTTATTAACTTACCCATTTTAGTAACTTGATGCCTAAGCTTACACGTTTCACCCGAAGCAAATGTGACCGAGTGGCTTGAACCAAAACTAGTGTTATTTTTAAGTTTTTTCATATCGTGTTAAATGTACAGCGTAACATAAGTAGGCCTACACAAAAAAGGCGTGAAATCGTGGTCACAATACGCTGTTCTTATGTTGTGGTAAATGTACGCTTTCTTGTGATACTGTGTTGGACAGCAGCATTCACACCAAACACGTGAAAACATGCTAATACGTTCTTGACATTTCATTGTATATCTTCGTTTTCTCCGTAGACTGGGATGAAACAGACTCTTGTCATGAATTATATTTATTTCATGCTTCCTCAGAGCTAAAGAATGTTTTACTGTAATCACAGAGACATCATGTACTGTATCTATTCAGCTGATCCAAAGAAATAAATGAAATATTCTAAGCATGTTTTAGGAAAAGTGTTTTCATGATCCTCACTGTCAGGTTGAGTTTGAGCTGTCAGTCTCTGTGCTGTAAGAGACAGGCAGAGTTCTGTCTGCGAGAGGAAAAAAAGCATTTTGTGTAGGTTTGCTGCCACAAAGAGACTGTGCGTGTGGCAAAGTCAGTGCGAGAGCCTGGATACTGACAAAAATACTGTATGTGTTTTATCCAAAGCTCAGGTTCAGAATGCAACATTTAGTGGGCGACTCTATAGGAACCTGTGGAGTTTAATGCACTGACAGAATATAGCAGAAGTCTATTATGTTGCAGTACTGTTGACACAAATGAATATCTCAATATTCTATGGCATATTCCAATGACAACATTCAGGTGACATTAAGCCAATCCAACAGTTTGATCCTTAGCACTCGGCAGCGCACTTCCGATTAGCTCCTCCTGCATTCATTTCATTGAAGCAAGTTGCAGAGAAGACTTGCTGCAAAATAATATTTCAGGTAAGTTAATTTTTCCAAATATGCTGTGGTCATGTGCATCTACAAATAAATGCATACTTTCTCTGAATAGTTTGATCGTCAGATCTTTGCGATAGACAGCGGTTAGCCTAAGTTACATTATTCATTCATTTTCTACAGCTTGTTCTCATTAGGGGTCGCAGGTGATTGGAGCCTATCCCAGTGGCTTTGGCCTATCCCACCATGGACATTGGCCAACTTGTCGCAGGGTTAGAGACAGACGACTTTCACTCTCTCATTCAGTCACAGGGGAAATTTACAGTTATGCCCATGTTTTTGTAGGTAGAAAATGAAAGGAACATGCAAACTCCACCAAGAGAGATCGTGAGATGTTGAAATGGTTAGACCTGGGAGTCAAACCCACGACCTCTTATTGGGAAGCCAGAGCCCCCCAGAATGTGATGGTGTCATAAGTCCAGATGGCTGGCAAGAGACTGTCAATATTGTACTTTTTCTATAAATTTCCAAAAAAGAATACATTTTCAATTAAATCAGTGAAACATTCGCTCCTCACAGGCCATTACCCACAGAACTTAAGCCCCACATTCTTCTTTATGTGTCGTATTAACTGTAAAGCAGAGCTCATGAAAAGCCGCTCAGTCGGCTTGTCTTGTCTCCTTGTCTATTTTGCACATTAGATCTCTGTCCCTTGTGCTCAACTACTATTTTATTTCTTAAGAGCTTTAGTTACATTTGAATATTTGGTCAGTCGACTTTGTGATCTTTGCAGAGGTTTATTTGTTCTCTTTGTGTCTCATGCGTGACACCATGTAACTCTCTGGAAATGAAAAATTAAATACATAATCCTATTGAAATAGAAATTTGGAGCATTTGTTTGGGTATGCACAGTATGGGTACCGATGTATAACAATTCTTCATCAATATACATCAGTTTAAAGTCATACTGTGGAATGTTCTGGTTAAAGAATCAAGAGTTACATTAAAATAAGCCAAAAGTTCTCTTCTTGGACTCAAAGGATTTAGTAAACACATTTGTATCATGTTTTTAATCCCACAAAAAAAAATACAAGTTTTGCATTTTGTTCATTTTGGTCAGTTGTTTCGTGGACACCTCAGTTGGGTCAGTTGTTTCGTGGACACTTAAGTTGGGGTCAGTTGTTTCTTGGACACTTCACTTGGGGTCAGTTGTTTCTTGGACACTTAAGTTGGGGTCAGTTGTTTCTTGGACACTTCACTTGGGGTCACTTGTTTCTTGGACACTTAAGTTGGGGTCACTTGTTTCTTGGACACTTAAGTTGGGGTCAGTTGTTTCTTGGACACTTCACTTGGGGTCAGTTGTTTCTTGGACACTTAAGTTGGGGTCACTTGTTTCTTGGACACTTAAGTTGGGGTCAGTTGTTTCTTGGACACTTAAGTTGGGGTCAGTTGTTTCTTAGACACTTCATTTGGGGTCGGTTGTTTCTTGGACACTTCAGTTGGGGTCAGTTGTATCGTGGACACTTCAGTTGGGGTCAGTTGTATAGTAGACACTTCAGTTGGTGTCAGTTGTTTCGTGGACACTTCAGTTGGGGTCAGTTGTTTCGTGGACACTTCATTTTGGGTCAGTTGTTTCTTGGACACTGTATCGGGGTCAGCTGGTGAGACCATACTGTAGTGTCTTGACTCTCTGGAGAAGTAGGAGGTGTGGATCTGTTGGACAAACACCAGAGCTCATCCCGTCTCTTCCTCCTGTTAGAGCGATCACACAGGTCGTCAGTCACTGCAGGACAGGGGGGTCTCCAGAAGGGCTCCCCTTGGGTCTCAGAAGATAAACTCAAAGATTAAGAAATTGAGCTTTGGGAAACAGAAAACTGTTAGTGTAAAACAGGAGTCTCCAACCTTTTTTCAATAGGAGAGCTATACTTTTGGGAAACAAAACTAGCGGTAAGGTACTATTATTAGCGATGACATGAAACTGAAGTCAAATGGGGCACAGTTGGATGCCTATATAAAACATGAGCCTTAATCAGTGTAGAATTGGACACAATTAGGCATCTCAAGGTACATTGGCAATAGAAATTGGAATGTATTAAAGTAAAATTTGTGTAATAAATCTTTTGGGGAGCTACTTGACAGATGGTGACGAGCTATTGTTAGCTCACGAGCTATAGGTTGGCTCATGTTTCCCTGGTGTAACATATGAGCCCAAACTCACAGAAATGTGTATTTATACCACACAATTCTTTGTCCTTTTTCACATGACATGCGTACTGCCACTTCATTTCTATGGTAGATGTGGAGAGGTGTTGCTTTTATTGAATCTTAACAAAATCCCAATTTTAACCAACCCCAAGACCCAAACCAAAATGTATCAATTTGTGTAACTTCAGACAAAAACTTTAAAGCTATTAAACCCAAAGAAAATGTCCCCATGTGACTTCAACCAAACACTTGTCTATAAGACGCTAAGAAAATCTATTTGAAACAACATGCACTCAAAAAGGGCTCAAAATGTGCTGATGAGACCAAACTGACATGTTGAAGTATAGACATTTTATTGCGATCATGTTGATTATATTGTGTTTGGTGCAGCTACGTGACACATGTAATTGGGGTTTTTTGGGGTAATGTGCACCTGTGGCATAAAATTTGAATTTTTTTTCATTCTGGTTCTCAACTATCCTTTTAAAAGTAATGTTGTTTCATTTTAACACAGCAGTTATAATCCAAGATTGTGAATCAACTAAAGTGTCCAAAAGAAACAACTGACCCCATCTCAGTGTCCAGGAAACAACTGACCTCACACCATCTGAAGCTGCAGAGAACAACAGACTTTATAAACTGGTTTTCCTCACCAGAGCACGGCCGGACTTCTGAGCCTCGGACGAAGCTCTTCTCTGCCGACTGGACAGCGATAATGTGCCTGTTGTTATTTATTAATGAGATATTAGAAGCAGCACTTGGCTCTTTGTGATACGGACCTCAGCAGCATTAAGAGTCATGAGCGTGGAGCGGAAATGTGCTTCCATCAGCTGAAGCAGGGCTCAGTGAGTTCAGAATACTGCTTCACCAATTAGGACTGTTACAAAGACATTCTTTCTCCCACTGAGAAGAAGTGATAACACAACCTTGAGACTTAGGGTGTATTCAGACCAGAAAAATCCACTTGTTTGATATGAATCCAATCCAGACTTCATTTTTTTCAGTGGATTCGGATCATGTAAAACGCAAACAGATGCACAAATTTTAGAACCAGCACTCTCATTGGACAGATCTGGTGTGGGGGCGGGGCTATTCAGAAGATATGTTTGTGTAAAAAACTTAGCAGCCCGGTATTTGTTCATTATCATGACTGTCTTATGATAACGGCAATAAACATGTAGGTCTGTGTAGTTTGTCAGTGTGGAAAAGCAAAAATGAAGCAAGACAAGACAAGAGTCTAGTCCGGCGGTAGAGGCGCAGATTTCAACTGGCAGAGCTCGAGGTGAGGCGGCAGGAAACTGGATTTGCATGTGGCAAAACACAGACCTGGAGCTCACGAGGAGGATGTATTTCGCAAAGATTTGGCTAGAGCAAATGCACCAGACTGCTCGCTGCACTTTGTTATGCCTATTGTGGAAGTCTGGTTTGCTGGGCTCCTTCGCTCCAATAAGATACTTCCATCATGGGAAGAATGCTATCCAAGCGTTACTGTTTTGCGTGCAAACATGTAGGGTTAACGTTGCAAGAATGAAAGTACTTTATTAGATCAAAACAGAGAGCGCCAGAAACAATCTTGATATTTTCCGACCAAATGTAGACAATAGAATAAACAAGCGCAACATTCGCAAAAACAAAACCACAGTTATGAGCAACTCTGTCACTAACTTGAGACTTGTCCCAGTGCTTCTGCCGTCTCTCTGTGCGTTGTGACGGTGGCTCATCAAGTCCAAAAAAGTGCGTGTTTTTCATGTTTGTTTTGGATCGAGGCCGTTTGTTTTCAGACCATAAGTCATCCGCACCAGAGTCTGTTGCAATCGGTCCAGTTGTTTGATTGCTTGTCTTTATTCACACCTGAAAAAAAGATCTGGACTTCCAGAGAAACAAACTCTGGACCGTTTTCATCGGACCAACTTTGATGCCTTTAGTGACAGTAGTGACATTAACTTTTTAGATCAAAGTATTGAATCGAATGAGTTTTATCATTTTGCCTCAACTCTAGAGATTGAGCGATGGGTTTTTCTTTGGCTGATTCAGATTTTAAACATTTCTGAGGCAAAAAAGATCATTCTATTCTTTTTCTCAGTGTTTAATGAATAAAACATGTTTATAACATAACATTTTATTATATTACATCACATATGTGTTTTTATCATCACACTTAAGAGGGATTATTTATCAACACGATGGATGCCAGCGCAGCCAGACAGCAGAAAGAACTGTGGCTGATTGACACAAGCTGTAGTAGCAACGCTTTTGGTTGAAGCCATGTGGTGATATTTTCTTTGGGTTTAACGGGGCAAAGCTTAACTACCCAACCCCCACTCATAACTTTCCCATTTTAGTAACTTGAAGCTTAAACTTGTTAAACCCAAAGAAAATGTCGTCACGTGGCTTCAACCAAAATTTGTTGTTTTTTTTACGTTTCGGCTTTTTGCGTTTTTGACATTTTGTTGTATACTGTATCTACATTTTCTCCAGAGACTATTGTTTAGCTCAGTCCATTTAGTCTGAGTTTATGCTGCCCTCACAGAAAAGGTTTTATTTTCTAATCCTTAGGCAAACAGTGCATTAAAACTGTTGCCTGATGCATTTCCTAATATATTTACTTTGTAAATAAATTACGTTATGTCCCATTACGCCTATCAAGAGTGTTTTTACACAGAATTTTATTGATAAGCTCCAAATATAAGATGAGATTATTTGTTTACCAGCAGCGTCGTGAGATTATTGCTACCAGCCGTCATACCCAGTCCATGACCCAGTCCCAGGCCCAGACCCAGACCCAGTCCACACCAACAATCACATTGGCATTATCGTTTGGAGTGTATAAAACCAGAGAATTGCTTCTACGTCTACTTTCTCTTGTTGTTTTTCGCTGCTATTTCCTGTTTTGTTTTGTTTTCTTCTTCTGTGATTGCATTTGGTTCTTTTTTTAAGGGTTTCCATTGCATTTTGGGGAAAAAAAAAGTCCATTCGACATGGTTATTGGTTGTTTTTTCTGTTGTCTGTATAGTTAGCAGCATACTTGCAAATGACTTGTCAAGGAACAGTCATGGTTTAATTCCAGTTGATTCACAACAATTATTGTGATGTTGAAAAGCCACTAGTGAATAAATTATTTGTCTAACCAACACATCGACCGTGGTCCCTTGACTACCAGTTCAAATTACTGAATGATTGCATTTTAAACTCGATCCTTTAGAAAGTATGACGGCAAAACATGGCATTTCAGTGGAAAATTAGATTAGCCTTCTTACAATAACACTTGCTATTATCACATACTATTATTTATTTAGTTCCATCTCTTACTGTAAATATTCAGAAACATCTCCCACAGACCAGCTGCACAACCCTCTCGTCTGAATCTGAAGATGCCCAGAACTGCACCTGCACTGTGACCAGATGCAAATCAGCAGCAGCAGCGTGAAAAGAGTGAAAATAGACTAGAAAAACAGCTCTGCGTCATTAGAGATCTTTTGCTGCCGCTCTGGAGAAGCCCCCCCACTCCCCCAAACACTTAAGTTAATGCTGTCCACTGCAGAGAGCCACAAATAACAGGCGTATAATGAGAATGAACGGAGAAGCAGAGTGGAGAAGGCGCTGGGTTTGTTTATGCAGACGGGGAGGAAGCCAGGAGCACCCACCGTCACTGAGGCCCCAACGCAACCACTCCAAATGTCAGAGCTCTCCAACAATCTAACACGTGAATACTGATAAACTGACACCGACTGGTTAAAGATGGGCAGTGCTGGGTTGGATTTTTTACATTTTATGTCGTGTTTTTATTTGCTTTTGTAGCCAAACCTACATTTAGACCGCATTCACAATACAAACTGAACCAGACTTGGTTTGATTAGGGACCAATGTTGCAACAGTGTCTTCTCTAAACTGGCTCGGTTCGCCTTCACAATACACTTTAACCAATCGAATCAGTGCAGTAGAAACACGTTTACTCCTCACCTGTGGAGGCACTGTGGGACAAAATCACTTACATGATGCTAATCTTGGCAACATGGAATTATAGAGCATTATTTGTTCATCAACACGGGCAATGAGCGTGCATGAAGAAAGAGTCACTGCTGATTAACACAAGCCGTAGAAACAAGTCGAGCCAGGGCTGTCGTTAGATAACTACTACAGTTATCACTGTGCCAAACTAAAAGGTATGCTGCTAAATCAACATTTGTGAATGACATTTGACCCACGATTCATAAACGTTTGCCAGACCAGTCAGTCTCTACACGCTTTGACAGATGCTTTACAAACCGTGAGGGTCTGGGAGCGGAGCGCCGAGGTTTAATTTTGTGGGCGGCCTTTCCAAGCGCTGAGTCAACCAATCACAGAAAACCCAGAAATTCAACCAAAACAGCGACACGATGTTTTCGTAAACATGTAGCGTGAGGATTTTTTCAGTCTGAAGCCTGTCAACACGTTTGCTGCTCAGGTTTTAAGGAATTGATACATCATTGTTCAAAACCGAAGCACGAGCCGAATCAGCTACGTCCACCGTCTTGAATGTTTTGAAATGAGGCTTGCAAGCAGCTTCCGACTTTTTAGTGTCACGTATCAGAATCGCCTTGCTTGATTGGATCGTCCTAACATTGGACGGGGAAATTATTGGCCGAGGCTCCGGTTTCAGACCTTCTGCATTCAACCAGAATGTAACAGAATGTAGGAGGGGCTGACTGGTCAGGCAACATAAACGTTACATTCAGGTGAGTGAAAAACGGCGAGAAAATGCTGTTTCAAGCTTCAGGAGTCAGAAGTCCATTAGATCAGTTCATACCTGATTGAAACAGCTGCTCTCGTCCGTTTTATTGCTTTAATCAAAGAAGTTTCCCCAGCTAAGCCAGACAGGTAATACAGAAAGTGACGTCCACGATAATCCCTGCAGCTAAATTAAATAAAAGCAGAAATTTACTCTCAAGCCTGTATGTGTCAGGAAAAAAAAATCTTAAAGGGAATTGCATTTTATCAGATTATTAGAGAATTTTCCTGGAGTTTATGACTTTCAACTTGAACACTTGGACAAAACATCAATTGTGCAATACTAAAACTCTATTGAGCTTCTGAAAGGCGACATGGTGGCGCAAGCGGTTAGCGCTCTGGCCTCATAGCAAGAAGATCCTGGGTTCGACTCCCCGGCCAGGCCTTTCTATGTTGAGTTTGCATGTTCTCCCCGTGTCTACGTAGTTTCTCGGTACTCCTCCTACAGCTAAAAACATGTCATTAATGCTTGATTAGGCTTGCAAAAGATCTGAATCTCAGTGGACTTCCTGGTTAAAAAGGTCATCAATTAAATTAAAAAGTAGTTTTAACTCATAGAGGTGAATAAAAGGGACGAAGCATGTATTAGAAAAGTGAGCAAAACTTTGACTCAGTTTTGATGTTTACATATTTACATTTAAATAAAATACCGTAATTTCTAGACTATAAGCTGCTACTTTTTTTTCACAAGCTTTGAACTCTCTTTGAACCTACAGCGATGCAGCTAAATTATAGATTCTCGACTTACTAGAAATGGGCCTATGTACTTTTTCTTTTTTTTTAGTGCAAAGATTACGGTAGGGAAAAAAGATAAAGCTAAATAAAATGAAACTAAATCAGATTTGGTAGAATTGAACAAAATAATTAAACAATATTTTATCCAAGATGCTGCGATCCCACATTTAGCATTCATGAATATTCACTTGATTTCATCTTTAGCATACTTCATTCATTTTCTGTCACATTTTCAATAGTTTGGGACATCTGCTTTCTTTTTATCTGTGTTTTGTTTATGTGTGTCAAAACATTTTCTTTCACTTCACCCACAGTTCTCACACTCGGCCCAAATTCAATTATTACAGCGCTGATAATCCCTGCGCTGCGATTGGTCCGTGCCGTGGTCCATTACCTTAGCACCACAGGGAGTGTCGGGGTCTCAGAGGGAGGCAGGGGGCCGGAGGAGGCTGCACAGGGGGGCTGGCTGTGTGAGGGTCTGTGCATTCAGGGTCAGGAGGTAGATAACGCTCCCATCTCTGCAGACGCACTCATTCTACTGAGAACTGTAGACTGCTTTCAAAATGACAAAAACACTGTTCTAACTTTTTCACTGGCGATCAAACGTCAAGTCATTTTGAATGTATTCTTCCATTCTTATTTGAAAGGGTAAAATTGAGAAACTCTGTGTCCTAATCCTAACCTTAACCAACTCCAAGCCTCAGACCTAAACTTACCAATTTGTAACTTAAGAACTAAACTTGGCCGTTAGCCCAAATAAAATCTTGTGTTTGTCCTCAACCAAATTGCGTGTCTATAAAAAAAACAGGTGTGAAAAAAACATGCAAATAAGGCAGAAGGATCATTATGACACGCAGTTTGTCGTGGCGTGGAAGATTTTGTTAAACATGACGGCTCCTGCTGCTGGTTTTTCTGATACATGCTTAACACTCTTCAGATTATTGTTGTTAACATTTAAACCACAAATGACATTTACATTGTTCACAGAACAACATTGTTCAAAATAAAATGCTAACCTTGCCCAATGGGACAAAAATATCCAATGTGATTCTAAGATTGTCTAATAGGACAAATAATTGTCCAATTGAATTTTGGAAGAGATGTCTTTTGTCTTAATGGATTCTTATAGGGCAGTGTAAAATTCAAAAGGATTTTTTGACTAGGGTTAGGACAATTACATGAAACCCATGTACCAGATTCTAGCTTTACAGCTCATTTCCATCTGTAGTCCTGGAGGAGGAGACACAACTGGACATGTTGCAGTGGTAGGGGAAACCTGGAGGACACCTACGCAGACACGGAGAGAACATGCAAACTCCACATAGTGGTTATTAGTAAATGAGGTCCTTAGACTGTACTGTATGTGATCACATTTTTGAGGGCAAACATTTCATTGAGGGCATTATAATAGAAACAATATTATAATAAAAGGGCATTATAATAGGAAATGCCCGTTTGGGTGTCCTGAGCTGCTGCCTTGGCTTGCCTAACGGTCTCTTATGTAGGTTTAAACAGGCGATCGCAGTGACTAAAAAGATAAGTATAAACTATGACTTTTCATCTTTTAGCCACACTCTAAGATCGCTCCTCTTTAAAACACAATTGGATTTTTGTCTGAGATACATTCTTTCTCCTCAGAGCCTCAGAAAACTCTGCTCTGAATGTCTCTGAAGTCCATAAATTATCCAGACTATATTGTAACATTTCTGCAGCATTAGCATATCAGGCAAGATCGCTTTGATTATTTCTCCTATGAAATTGTCTTGCCATTTTTCTTTAAGATGCTATAGTTGTCCTTTAAGTGTAGCAAGTGGTAAAATAAACTGGCCAAAAGAAAGTCTCTATTTTGTTGTTAAAAAGGCATTTCTCAGTTTAAGCTGAGCCAAAAGCAGATAACGCAAATGAACAACAAACAAATAATATAATTTAATACAAAGAAATAACTAAAGCAGTACAAACAAAACAGATTTAGTAAGGTCAAATGAACTGGCAGCTAATTAAATGCTACATAATGAGCTAAAACGCTAATGCTGTGCAAACAATAGAAGTTGTCTTAAAGTGATGGACGCTACCTGCAAGCTAAAAGTAAAATCTTAAGTAGAGACTGTAAAATCTTAATTGTATCTTTTAAGTTTCAGCCCTCACTTCCCCTCTCGCTTTGTATAAATGTTTATTTTGTATATCTACACAAATAACTCACTGATGCTGCTGATCTGTAACAGCAACACTGAAAGCTGCTGGGGTCCCGCTGGTTCAGGCTAAAACAAACACAACCCCTGGGATTTAATCCTGGGGGAAGGAGGAGAAGAGCTTCACACTAGAGCTCTGTCACCAGCAGCTCTGACCATGGACAAGATCGACTCTACAACAAACAACACGGCTGAGTTAGAAGGTTCTCTGATGGGATGGATAGATGGATGGATGGAGGATAGATGGGTAGATGGATGGATGGAGGATAGATGGGTAGGTGGGTGTGTAGGTCCAATGGAGCAGGTGAACTTGTGTTGTTTCAGTCAGTGATAAGTGACCATTCTTTCAACATATTTTGGCTGCTGCAGATGTAAAAGTTCTGTAGCATTTCAGAGGTTCAAAGCTAGCAAAGTTAGCATTTATAGCTTCATGTCCTTCTCCATAGTTACTAGAAAAACTAATTTATCTCTCTTGAGCCTCACAAGGTGCTTGAAATGCCAAGTATTTTCATTTGAAAATCCTCTGCTGCATCAGGTGTGAAAGGTCTGCCCTTTTTGAAGGTCTAAGCAGGCTAGGTAGGACAAATGATTGGTTGCCATGGTCTCAATGGTTACTAGAACGACCAGACATTCTATTTTCACAAATCCAACTGGGAACTGGGATATTTCCCAGTTGAAAAATACAAGTTCCCATCGTTAATAAAGTAATCAGGGTTAGTAAATATTATAGCTAATGCTAACCTTAAGCCTAAACAAAAGTAACATTAACCAACCATATCAATGCTTACATTGTTTTTGTGGCAGTTAAACTCTTCAGATTCACTTTTTGTAGTGACTGTTTCTCGAATGTGAAGTGGGGCCAAGAATTTTGGTTGAAGCCACGTGGAGACTTTTTTTTTTTTTTCAGTTTTAACCCACCCGAAGCTTACCTATTTTAGTAACTTGAAGCCTAAGCTTAACCTACAAAAAAAGGGTTGCCATGTGGCTTATTATAATTGAAATTAAAAGAAGACATGAAAACGTGCTAATTGTACATTTTTGAAGTTCTGTTGTATATCTGTTTTTTTCTTCACTCACACAGAGTTTGTGTCCTTAGAAAGTCTGAACTTTATTTTAAGTGCGCACAAAAGAACTTTGATCTGTTAGTGAAACAGCTCTATTTATCTCTATCTAGACATTTGTATTCAGACAAATGGGAACAGCCCTGTTCTGACTCTTGCTTGTCTTTGTCAAATGAGGCACTTTTATTGTCACAATATTAAAACGGGTCATTTAACAAACAGAACTAATTTAACTTAAGTTTATAGTCTATTTCTACCCGTGATGATGAAGTATGGAGAGAAGTAGACACACAAACCTAATTCCCAGCTCTCCAGGTCCTGAAGACTTATTTAGTTAATTTAAATCCACTGCACCTGCTGCTTTACCTTGAGCTTGGTCTGAATTCTGGCCCTCCACCGCTGGACTCAGTCTGGGTTTGGACATGACGTCTCTTTCATCCTGCTGCTTTTGCTTTCCCTCAATGAAACCGCAAAGACCTAATGATACGTCAAGTGCAGTTATCTTAAGGTCATTTATAATAGTAAGCCTTACAAATAATGGTCTGCTTCTTTAGTTTTTCTACATTTATCGAAGCATTTTGGCTTGAGGGCGCTGGTTCTCACATATATACGTCTGTTTGTGTTTTAAAGTCCACTTACAAACAGCACAGCGAGAATATGAAGTCTGGATAGTATCGTTATCCAACAAACGACTTTTGAACTTTTCCAGTCCTATTACACCCTCAGAAGAATCAGAAACACCACGGCTTAAACGGTGAAGGTGTGTTGCTGCTCGGGAGTCGGCAGAATTGAATCATATCAATTTATCTTTGTGGAGAGCAAAATCACAACAGCAGTCGCCTCTGAGGGCTGCAAATTGGTCTATGAAGTCGATTATCCAACATTCACAGCAAACAAGTAAATGGATTTGTCCCAGAGCATCTCCGCCTCCAGAAGAGCTGTGGCACAGTGGTTTGGGGCAGGAGCACGTCAGAGTCATCAGTACAGACATTTAGCACTCTACACAGCAAAGTGATTTAGTCAGGGAGCGATGATGATACAGACAGTTACTGTATATACAACAGGAAAACACAGCACAAGACAAACTGTTCTTAAGGTAAAGCTCAGCCATGTAACTTGTCCACAAACAGATTTCAAACGCAGCAAACTGATGGAAAAGCATTAGGAAAACGAGAAAGGAGGGAGTGTGAATGAAGAGCAGCAGTGATTGTGATTGGTTTGATCAGTGCGCCGTTTAGAGCGGACAAATCAATGCTGATCTATCAAAGGTTTATGACTGTTTTGACCTGAAACTTGCTCCATAGATCAATTTGCACAAAAATTTCCCAAAGATGACTCACAAATTAGACAATGCTATGCAAACACACAGTTTAACGGCCAAAAAGTGTTGTTTTAGAGTTTAGCTTCACTTTAATGGAGACACATAATGTCTTTTCAGGTAAACATTTAGAGTGACAAGTGACTGAAGCCTAGACCAGTGACTTTGAGCTGCAGAAATTAGCAAGTGGTTAAAACCAATGTGCTTGTTGCACAGACCTTGGAGCAGCAACAGTCTGCAGAAAGAATCAGCAAGAAATCTATTTTTCCCAGAGACGGCAGTGGTCTAATGCAGTTTTCAGGTCATTATACAAGGGTTCTCGTGGGAAAAAACATGAATCTGTGCAGCTTTGGACAAATGCAGTCCATAGTCACTGGAGCTGGTGTAACAGGCAGTTTCCAAGAGACCTGGACTTGAACTGAACCCACCTCACAATGGTCCTCTTGCCGCAGAGTTAACACACAGGGACTGTCAGACAATCATTCACTCTTTCATTCACTAGGAGAGTTCCAGTGTTGCTAACTGACCTAAACATCCATGTTTTTGGAGGTAGGAAACCAGAGTACCCAGAGAGAAACGGAGCACAGAGAGAACATGCAAACTCCACTCAGAGATCATGAGATGATGATGTGGGTTCAAACTCATCTCTTTATTAGGAAACCAGACACTAAATAAAGAGTTCTTCTTCTTCAGCAGTACTAAGTATAGAGGCATATCCAGTATGTTTTATACTGTGCAGTGAATCTCCAAACGTGATGTTTGTGATGACGCAGCATAAGCTTGGAGAGCAAACATAAATAAGCAATAAGCAGCTTGTGGCCTGCTGGTGTATGTAAATACAGTGAGCTCCTGGCTGCAGGCTCACAGTGGAGCTGAGTGTGATGTGAGAACATGCTCTGATCCAGGACACACTCTGGGTCTCTGTGGGGCACGTTCAGGTTATACTGGGCTTTGCATGTTATGAGCTTCAGCTTCATGGCAACGGGACATTTTCAGGACTTTTCACTTTTCAAGGATATATTATATATAATATTTACTTGGCTTGGCAGGTTTTCATTTCACGGAATCACATGGATAAAAAGATCATATTATGGACTCTACATCAGTTTCTCTATTTTTATGTTTTGTTGTCATCTGATAAAAAAAAGTAATACAATTTCTGGATATTTAGAAGATAAAAAAGTAATGTAACCTTGGCTGATTTGACTGTAACCCATCAAACCATCCATTCTGGAATGTCAGTGTCAGTTCAAAGAAGAACAGAGAAGAAAAATGCTTCAAATACCCCAAAATAAATTTTCAATAAACTGAGCCTAAAGTATTTCTATTTATTTTTAAATTGAATCCAACTTCAGCTTTTAAAGAGGAATTGTCCACATTTGTCATTACTCTGGCCCCAGGAGCAGCAAAGAAAAAAAAAGGTGTGTAATAAAACGCCAAAAAAGGCAGAAGGTCATTATGATACACAATTTGTAATGGCGTGATAGACTCGCAAGCCATGAGAACATGATCGACCATTAACCGCTGAACAAATGCCGAGTGAAAATGCGTGTGACACAATGCTTGACGAAAAACAAAGCATAAGTTGGGTGTATGTACTGTCCAAACTCAGAGAATAGAAGTTAGTCATGCCCGGGTCCGAAAAAGCTGCATCCAGAAACAGAGTTACCAGACAATCTGAGCTTATCTTCTATTTCCTGCAGTCCAGCCTTCGTACTGCGATTCTCTCTGTTCAAACAGTGGTCATTCTCCTCACATGAACTCTTGCACATGACATCAATCCATGCTCGGCTAAATATTGTTTTTCCGGATGCGTCATTTTCGGTTTTCCAGTGCACTGATTCGCTGTTCTCCAATAGCCACGGCCGATCAAACAGCTGCATATGCTCCAAATGATGCGCAAACTCTTCAAGTAAGTCTTCAAAAACCCCCTCCTCTGACCCCCACAGCTTCACTCACACCAAACACACATGACCCCGGGTTGGTGTCAAAGAGGCTTAACACAGTAACATCATGTGACTCTTCTGGGATGGCCTTATATCCTTGTAAACTGTTTTTCTTATTCCTTATTAATTCACTCTCCGAAGCTGTGAGAGGCCCACTTTGCAGCTGGACTTGTGCTCTCTCCCTCTCAGCACAGAACCAGGCAGAGACACTGTTCTGTCCCTGGAGGATGCTGGGAGCAGAGGACAGAGCAGAGTAGCCCTGTGCTGCTGTGTCTTTGACATGAAGAAGCACTCTGCTGTCCTCTGAAGTGTGGATACAGCGCTCTACAGTAAACACACACAGGCTCTTTAAATGTTTATGAGAGTCACAGCCTCACACACACACGTGATCGCCCAGAGCACAGGGCACAGGACACAAGACACAGGGCAGAGGCACAAGACATAAGGGACATAGCAGGACACAAGACATAAGGAATGTACAGGGCACATGACACATAGCATAGACAGGACAGTGTCAGGTTTGGGAATTAAAGGATGATGCTGCATTCATTTGCTTTTAGAAACTGGGTAGCTCCGACTTACACCTGAAAATCATGTTTGAACGCTGCTCAGTTCAAATTTCAGCATGAAACTCGCGCAGAAGTGGAGCCCAAATTCCAGAGTTTACGTCAGAGTGACAGGACCATGGAAAGGACTGCTTGAGATGGGAGCACCTCTGAGTTCCTATAGCACATGAAGGCAGCATAAGTCTAATAGACAAGCTTAGATGCAGTAGCCAAAAAGTGTTCATGTAAGATGGATTAAAAGTGCATGGAAAAAGTAGTGCTTTTAAACCTATAGAGGAATAGGGTTAGGTTGGGTTGGTTGGATTATTTGTTAACATCAGAAAGAGCAGCGACTGATTGACCAACACAGTCTCATAAGAAAGCGTACATTTACCCTGACACAAAAACAGCGCATTATGAACATAAATTCATGCTTTTTTGCGTACTTGATTACACCGTACATTTAGCACGATATGAATCACAGCGTAAAATACACATTTGGTTGAAACCACGTGGGGACGTTTTCTTTAGGTGAACAGGTAAGTTTAGCATAAGTTACTAAAATGGGTAAGTTTAGGTCTGGGGCTTGGGGCAGGTTAAGATTAGGATCAGGATTTCGTAATAGTCATAAATTGAACACATCTTAACAACCACCATAGAAATAAACTGGGGCTGTGACACGTTCCATAATTTCGTGGTAAATGTAAGCTTTCTTGTGAGATCAGGCTCGACTGATACAAGCTGTAGCAGCAATACTAGCCAGCGCTGTTAACGAGAGTTAATCACGGTGTATAAAAGATATGCTGCTAATTCACCATTTGTGAATGCAATTTGACCGTACGACTCATATACGTCGTAAAAAAATGGCAAGAAAAACACTCTCAAGCTACATTTGTCATACCGGTTAATATCTGATCAAAACTATTAGCTCTCGTTCTGTTTTGTTTCCCCAGCCAACTAGACTACAGGTGTTTTGGACCCACATTACTTCTTGTATTTTTCAAAATGTGTTCGTCAATTTCTTCAAAATTGTCACTTAGCTGCTGTAAAGCTATAATATTTTTGCAACAAAGACTATCACACCAAACTAAATCAAATCGTAAACGTGGACATTGAATCTACGACATATTAGCTGTCCTGCATAATGTGCATGTGAGTTCTAATGAGGTGAGCTTCCACAGCCAGCTCCAAACATCTGCAGAGACATGACCTCCACTCTCACACCTGGACCAGGTCAATGTGTGCAAAGAGGTTTAAACAGAATCTTCCACTGTGCCAATAACAGTGTAATCACATGTGACGGATGAGCTTAATCTCCTCCTAATGCTAATGCTAATGCTGTCGTTTTGCATCTAACATAATGGGAACCTGTTGTGCTGCAGATGAAATGACGTATTGGAGTGACACATATACCGGAGCAGCTCACCATAGGTAGCCTCAGCGTGCTAAATACCTCTCCTAACGAGGTTGTGAAGTGTAGCTCGCATGGTTAGAACACTTGAGATCAAACTCCTGGTGTAACCACACGACACACAACACAGGTCAAACATGTGGAGGTATGTCAGGTCTGTGGCTGGTGACAGAGCAAAAAAAATCAATTTGATGATGATAGGCTGGTTTCACATTCTAGAATTTAAGGATGTGTGTGTGTGTGTGTGTGGTTTTGGTCTGGGACAAAGAAAACTGGACCAGCTCTGTACTCTTCAGGGTTCATGGGAGTTTGTGCTTTGTGGATCTGGTGTTTGATCACGTCCCTTTTTGTGTTCTGAAAATATGTGGTCGGGGTGCTTTCCTGGTAGTAGAGAGCCTGTCCCAAGTGGAGTCAGAGTATCTCAGGTCTCATTCACGAGAGGTCTGCATTAACTGTTGTGGTGAATAAGGAGCTGAGTCAAAAGGCAAATTTACTGATAAATCAAAGTTCCAACCCTCACCTATCGTCATGAGCTTTAGGTAATGGCTGAAAGGACAAGATCACAAATATAAACGTTCAAAATGACTTCCACCGCAGAATGACTGGGCACTGTTTTAGAGATAGGGTGAGAACTTGGAGTAGAGCTGCTGCTTCTTGTTGAGACGAGCCAGGTGAAGTGGCTTGTGAATCTGTTTTGGATGCCTCAATGTTGAGGTGTTTCTGACGCAACCCAGTCTCTGAAGAAAACGTAAATACACAATGAAATGTCAAAACGTACGATAAGCATGTTTTACGGCCTTTTTTGTTTTCTCAATATGTTCCGAAAAGCCTAAACATAAAATAACAATGCATCTGGTTGAACCTATCCCAAGCCCCAGTCCTAAGCTTACCCATTTTAGTAACCTAAAGTCTATACTTACCCGTTAAACCCAAAGAAAATGTCCAAACGTGGCTTCAACCAAAAATGTTATTTTACGTTTTGGCTTTCGTAACATATTGACAAAAGGCATGAAAAAACATGTTTTTGACATTTTGTTGTATATCTATGTTTTCTTTGGAGACTTTGTTGGTCTGACGAGGATCACACATCAAACATTATGTTGCTTGACTTGGCTAGGAATGCCTCTGGAGCGTGTGTGTGTGGACAGGGAAGCCCATAGACGAAATGCAAATGGATGGATCGATTTCACTGATGTCATAAAGCCAGATGGAGCCAAGAGGCAGTTTTTCTAATAACTTTTTACATCACTAATTTAAAATCTGGTCATTTCTGGGTTGACTAGACCCATTAACCTTTTGCATAACAGAATAAGCTGCATTTGAATAATTAGCACTGAGCCGTACAATGTTGTGATGTCTCGTGAATCACTATTAACAAGCCACTATTGCTGTTCTATTGGGTCAGTCGTTTGTGTTTAAACTTAGTAATCCTCTTTGAGAAAGTCTCCCCCTCCCTTCTTTCTGAGAACTGACGCGATTGGCTGTTGCAGAGTTTGTCGTTCTTCCCTCGCGACCAATGAGAACGGAGCAACTGTTGCATCCGCAGACTCCCGTGCTGCAGCAGAGACCGAGAAAGCCCCGGTCCCGTGTCCATCACACCATTAATCACCGCTAATCACCATCATTTTTAACGCGCCTTTGACTCGCGTGCCCTTTACGGTCAGATCCACCACTTCAACCGCTGCACTTCTGGAGACTTGGACAAGCTACAGATTAAAAACATTCACTAAAACATACAATTATATAGTTTGTTTAAAAAATACAGAAAAAAGTGTGATTTTGCCAGGCTGAGGGTCATTTCCGTCGCCCTCCATCGCCACTGCCACGTCTGTCTCTCCATCCCGCCCGCCTCCTTCTCTTCTCTCCTCTCCTCTCCTCTGTTTGTGAGTCTGTGCGCGCGTCCTCTCTCTCTCACACACACAGCGCTCTTCAAGTCGTCGGAGGCAGGACGTATACTCCGCGCGAAGAGACTGTGGATGTGTGTGAACTGAAGCTCTTCTCTTCTTTTGGCTCACCCTCTCTCTGCCGCTCTCTGCACGGGACTGTCTGTGGAGGAGGACACGTATATTCCCCCCGGTGCGCTTCAAATAAGAAAAAGGGACATCCACGCTTTTGGCTTTGGTTCTCTGGATGTGTGGGACTGGACGCAAGTGATTTTTACATTACCGAGAACGCTTTGAATCTGCTTTTCCTCGTCTGCGCAAGGTAAGCTGTGTTTAAACGTACTTCTCTCGCGTTTTTGGATGCTTGCACTGCGTACTTCTCCACCTCAGGGTCTCGGGTCTGCTGATGTGCCTTTGCAGTCTGCTCCTGCTGCTGCTGCTCCTGCTGTAAAGTGATGTGTGGCTCTGATGTGGAGCGTTTTGGTGCGTTTTGGTTCCGCTCTGTGCGCGCGCGGAGGGATTGGTGTTGGGTTTTTCTCTCGTGAAATCTGTGACTCATTTTGTGGTGTTTTTTCTAGTTTGATTTAACATCTTTCAAGTCTAGTTTGAGGCTTTGCATTGCATGATTTCTGAGCTTAAATAGACCACACTTTTCCACTGTGTTGCGTTTGGAAACTGCCACCAATATCGTAGTATTTTTTTATGTTTTTTTCTAGTTTGATTTGACATCTTTTTGGTCTAGTTTGAAGCTTGGTATCACATTATTTTCTGAGCACACTTTACCACTGTGTTGCACATGGATATGGCTCATTTGAACTAATTAGTCTCATGTTTAAAGCTTTGATATTTTCAGATTTCTGTCACGCTACACATGGCTCGTTTTTATTGTAGAATCTGTGTGATTTAGCATAATAATTCCAGTCTTTTTCCAGTTTAATTTAACATCTTTGTGGTCTAGTTGGAACCTTTGCAGCGCACAGACGCAACCCTGAAATCAGTGACTCATATTGTAATTTCCCCAGTATTTTTTTCTAGTTTGACTTGACATCCTTTAGATCTAGTTTGAAGCTTTGCGAGGCATGATTTCTGAGCACACTTTCTCACCGTGTTGCGTCGCATATCCGCGTCTTCCTCCACGTCTTCATTACGTGGAATCAACATCTTGAAAACGCGCGTCCCTTAAGGCTCCATATGTCTTCGCGTTCAGTTCATTTAAATACGTCCATTCCGCGTCCTTGCCCCTTTTCCCCCCGTGCGCGCACCGGAGCTCTCCGTAGCTACAACGCATACAGATCACTTGGCCGCTGGCTCATTCCGCACTCAATTAGCAACACTCCCGATCCCGCAGGGCAACGAGAATCGCGTTTTAATTGCAGCTCAGTTTGATCGCTGTGTTTGATATGAAGAGCTAACGTCGTAAAGTGGGTTTTTAGCGGTGAGTTTGGCTGTTTTTGGAGCTTTTGAGCCGAGAGCGCACAGTCACGGGTTCGGTAAGTGTTTGGTATTCATGGCACAAGTAAAGCTCGTTGCTCCGTCTACGCCATGGCAGGATAATCTCTCTCCATCCACACTGTTGCTCTCCAGCTCCGGCTCCGGGTCCTCGGGGGAACCATTCACAAAATCATTTGCTGCTGTTGCTGGCTTCTGCTCCACTGCGCTGTTTGTTGTGGAGCTTCGTTGTGTGGAAGTCTACAGCTCAATCAAGTTAAAGGCACTTTGATTTCACACACAGCAGTCAGTGAAATGAGACTCCCCAGATGAGCTCACGGAGTTGGACAGACTGCAGACTATGAGAGGAGGCGAATAGAGCTTTTGTGCGCGAGAAAAGTCACTGAGACCTTCATCAAATCTGCTTATTTTTATTTGTATTTTTTTGGTTGAATCAAAGCGAGACTCTATTGTTCTCCATGTTTGGTTGGTTTGCTCTCCATAAATTTTCATCTGGAAAAGTCTAATCTGATGTTTCATTCTTCAATTTAATCCACTTCATCATAGAGTGAAATGAACATTGTAACTTTAACAACTTTTTATCAAGATGTATTTTCCTTCACCTAGTTTTTAACAAGCCTACAGTATCAGCCTCTAAAGCAGCTCTACACACACCAAACGTTACTAAAAGATTAGTTAAAATATCTAATTTTGTCCCACATGGGAAATAAGGCGTTTAAAGTGAAAAACTGCCTAGCCAAAATTACACATATTGAGGTACGGCAACCTACTGTGCAATTCCAAAAGGTCCTGTAATCTCAACTAGTTACAGAAAGAAAAATGTAATGTAGGCTCACTTGTATTACAATGACACTGTCTTTAAACTGTAACTGAGCTAGAATACTTCGAGTTGGAATAGAACAGAATAAAATAGAATAGAATAGACTTAATTGCCCATGAGGGAAATTTGTCTTGAAGTCAGCACACCATTTTCCACAAAACATTAAAGACAATGACAACCATCTGAGGAAGTACACAGCAATGAGGTCTGTATTTTGGGACCAACTTCTAGAATTAAGGGTGCATTCGTTGTTTTTTTTTTTGTTTTTTGTTTTTTCCCCAATCCCAAAAGCAATGCAAAGCGAACCATTTTTTGGGACTATAATGTTATAAAAGTCTTTACATTGATGGCTAATATTTCAGCTCCATAATATATAATGTGATTGTTGATTACGTTTTTAAATTCCTATATCAGACCAGTGGTTGTTTTATTTGTCATTACCTTGCCATTACCTTTACCCAAATAAAACAACCACTGGTCTGATATAGGAATTTAAAACGTAATCTAGAAAAGAAGACCAAATGAACCTTTTTGGAGTAATGTGATTGTTGGATAGTATTAATCATAAAGTTGATCACAGTCCCAAATTTAGTGAGAAATGCCTCAGATTACCTTGAACACACACTCACAAGGTATTGACCCTATTTTGTCCCGCCTACTTTTCTAGGACATGCACTTCCTGTTTAGCTGCATTTAGCCTGTAGATTTCAGTCGATGGGTTTATTTTAACTGTCATTATATTTAATTAAAATGCCCACAAGACAGACAAACAAACACGTTAGCTACCTTAACAGAGCTAAACAGGAAGTGCATTTCCAAGCCAAGTAGGCAGGACAAAATAGGGTCAATACACTAATAATGGCATATAAACATAAACAATGACACTAATATGACATTGTCTTTGGATGCCTTGGAAAGCGTTATAAAAATCCAGTGATCATTATTATTGTCTAAAAAGAATGTTTTGGAGCCAAGATAAATGGGCCTCTGTGTTTTAAAGATGCTGCATACTGTCCTGCAACCATCAACATTGTACGAGACTAATACAACTTATATTTGATGTTTAATTCCTTTACGTCTTATCACAAAACTCACAGTCGCCATGGAAAGTCTTTTACACCACAGTCGTCTTGTTTCTTTAGTGTTGTTTTCATTGGAATAACACTATGTGTGTAAATATCGAAGTAATTTATTTAAATAATCACTAGTAATATGGTCAACCATGAGCTGCATTACTTCGTCACTGAAAAAATAAACTTATTTCACCTACCTATTATGTCAAAATCACTTTTCTAAGTTTTTAACCTTGTTACAATGGCCTTCCTTTATCATTAGTTTACTCAAAGTTATATTTGAATTGATTTATGCATGTTTGAGTAATCTTGTATTGTTCTTCAGTTGGAGCTCAAGTGCTCAGAAATCCCCGTTCTCACCTACCACCTATCCCCTCCCACTTGTCTGTCCTTACTTGATATATTTCAAAAGATTAATACTCAAAGTGAAGCAACAACATGGTTGTCATGGATTGTGTGTGTGTACTCAACAAAGTCTATATATACCATCAGACATAAAAAGCGTATGATGAGGACGATTTTGTGCCTTTTTGCTCATAGATATTACGCCATATAAGTTGCACAATGTATAAAATACATGAGTTTTGGTTTAAGCCACGTGGTTTTGTTAAGATCCATAAATAGTAATTTAGGTCACACTATCGGATAAAGTTTTATTTAAAGATAAGACACGTTTTGGGTGATCAGTGGCGGCCATATTGGAGCTGGCCTCTTTCTCCTCCTCAATGCTCCGTCTAAAGGCCTGATTGTGTTTGTGGACGTTTACATAATGGCCTCCTGGAGCTGCACCGAGCCTGATTTATTCTGTGAGAAAAGGCAGAATTGATTAAAGAGGCAGTGTGAACGTATCAGCTCAGAGGAGAGCAGTGGACGGCTTCATTTCCACGCTGCGTTCAGAGTTAACGCCACGCCGGATTCAAAAATGCAAAGTCTTCACGTGGCCTTCAGACGTGACAGATTAATGTGCATACGACAAGATGTGCACGTACTTTGACAAATATTATTCTCACAGTTCAGTGCACAAGGCTTTTTCACTAGGCTATGCGTCTTGTAAGCTTATAAATGGAGACTTAAAAATATGACAAAATAAGGACAAAACTAACATGGAAACTACGGTTGTTTTACAAAGCGATTCGTCTGTTCTTGTGATTAATCAGTTAGTTCAGTGGTTCTTACAGTTTTTCAGTCAGACTCCCTTAAAAGATGCATTTGTGGTTCCCCAAAACAAAGATAAGGGTCACACATGGATCCTGAGGCTTGTGGGGCTGACAACAGTGTCCCACACAGAGACAGTTTCCAGTTTTTAGGCAATATTTGAAAAGATACATAACCTTTTGATTGAAATAGGAGTAGAACATTCTTAGTTAAGAACACATTTTGTGAATGCCAAAAATTCAACACAGTCGCAGAAGAAAATGTAGATGAACTAGGAAATGTCGCAAATTTTCAAATAGCACCTTTCCATGGCTTTTCAAGTTATGAAAAGCCAAAATGTAAAATAACCACAACATTTTCTTTGGGTTTGATGAGTAAGTTGGGTGAGTTTAGGTTTGAAGCTTGGAGTGGGTTGAATTTACCCATTTAACACAAATTAGTTTTACATTTTGGCTTTTCGTAACATAATTACGTAAAAAGGCGTGAAAAAGTACTTTCCTTTTGTTTTTGACATTTTGTTGTTTATCTATGTGTTCTTAAGAACAATGATAATGGCCCATCGTTATTAATTGGAACATTTCACATAATTGCATTCTCACAGTTTGGACGTAAACTCAACCTGTGATTAGTGGCAAAATGCAAAGACACTTTACACACAACTGACACAGTTTTCTAGGAGTCAAAAAATCCTTTGGAAAAAGTTCAATGTTACAAGATGTGTATCGTTTGTCGAATCATAAGGTCAGTGTTTTTCAACCAGTGTGCAGCCGGGAAACACTAGTGTGTCTTGAGATACTGTCAGGTGTGCCTTAAAAATCCAATCTATGAAATAAACTTAAACATATTTTATTGGGTGCACTATGTATCTTTTTCAAACAAGAGAGATCTTATTACTTTGACTGGTGTGTTCCAAAGTAAGATATTAGAATATTTGACAGATTACAGGGTCATTTTGTCACACTGTGCACTTGGTTTTGTTGCGTCACATGCTTCTCTCTAGTATATTTAGTGGAACATTACAAGCACAAAGATACAAATAGTAGTCGCTGGCTCTCCACCAAAAGTGACACAGTGCCTCTTTAAAGTTGTTTAAATTTGTTTGATTTGTCATTATTTGAGTCAGTGCTGTACTGCACGAAAAAAATCAACCAAAAAAGTGTACCATGACTCAAAAATGTTAGAAAAGACTGATCTAGGTAACACTTAAAAAACAAAATCTCACAAAAAGAGACAAACCTAGTCAAAACAAGCACAAATGTTTTGTGATGTACAATGTCATATACACTTAAACTTGTTTCAACCTTATCAAAGTACACTCAAGGAAAAAAGAAACCCAACACTCAGTTTTCGGAGTTTTAGGATGGCAGAAAAATTTTATTTTTGGTATATATATTTCATATGAACCCTACATCCATTTCTAATCCTCAGGCCAACTCTTGCGGCGTTTACACATTTTCAAGTCCCATAACATAGACTTGAGCACAGTTAGCCAGCGGTAAAAGTCAACTCTGAGTTTCAAACATGAGTTTGTGTGAATAAATGACCCTGTAATGCACTCTTTATTGTTCTCACACTCAGTCAAGCTAAACCAAGAAATCTGTTCACCTGTCGTCAGCTTACTATAAATTGAAATCATGATGCTAACCCATTTTTCCAAACAAAAATTCAAATGTTGCGTTTCTTTTTCCTTGAGTGTATTTTCGCCCTGGCATGCGCTGTGTCTGCATGAACAATAAAGCCAGCGGATAGAGACAACTCCAAAGGTCTCTGCTAATGTGGCGGTCAAAGAGGCGTGTGTGTGTGGGGGGGGGGGGGGGGGGCATGTGGTGTGTGCAGGGGGCAGAGCATGACTCCTATTAAAAGCGTCTGATGGGCAGTGTGACTTCTATTACCAGGATCACTGTGGCTCCTCTCTCTCAGATAACACACGTCTGTCAGTGTGGGGCTATGAGTGGGTTTGTGGTGCGTGGATCAGCCTCTGTGGGTCTGTGTGAGTCTGTGTAGGTCTGGTAGGTCTGGGTCTGTTTGGGTGTATGTGTGGATCTGTGCGGGGCAGGGATGAGCCGGCGGAGGAGCACACTTTGTTGGGATAAAAGGAGGATTTGGGATATTTACTGCTCCTTTATAGAATGACTGTGACTGAAGGTGCAGCAGTGAAAGGTTCTGTAAACTTGTAATACATTTGTGTGGAACTGTGACCAGGCTTTGGGAGGAGAGAGAGAGTGTGATTTGTTCTTTATGTTGGTTTTTGAAGGTAGACGTAATTAAAAACATGTATGCCAGATCCGAAAACAGGACTGAAAAAAAAACAGAACAAAAACAGGAAACCCCCCAAAACTCAAATGCTTTTAACTATGTGCTGTTTTTGAATTTTTGTGTTGTTTTTTAACTGCGGAGTTGTTTTTGAATTTGTGTTTTAGACATTGAGTGCATGTTTTTGAACATGAGTGAGTGTTTTTAAATTTGCGTTTGTGCTTTTGAATTAGTATGTGTGTTTTTGAATATGAATGCATCTTTTTAAATTTGGGTGTGTGTTTTTGACTCAGCTTTTGCAGGTTTTTTTTTTGCTTCTGTGTTTTTGAATTTGTGTGCCTGTTTTTTAAATATAATCATTTTTTTTTTATTTAAAGGTTGTATGGTGGATTTTTCAAATCCAACAGCTGTTTGCTGTTTTTCAAATGATGCACATGTGTTTCTCCTCCCAAGGCCACGCCCTTCACTGTAACTGGGCCAATGAGTTACTTAGGAACACTGAGGGTTTGCTTGACAGGTTCACAGGCCAATAGATAACGAGGTACCTCGTTATCTATTGGTTAACGTTTTACTGGCCTCATCATGTCCACAGTTTATATATTTTTACAATTATTTTTTTTTTAGCATAAGTACACGACTGTTACAAATCTATGCAACTGTTTTTGACCAAGACTGACAACAAACACTTTTTGAAAATCCTCCATACAACCTTTAACTTTGAGTTTTTGATGTTGTGTTTTTGAAATGATGCGTGTTTTTTTACTTTGAAGGCATGTGTTAAATTACAGGGTTGTTTTTGAATTTGTGTTTTGGATATTGAGCGCTTGTTTTTGAACATGAGTGAGTGTTTTTGAATTTGAATATGTGTATTTTAATTTGGGTGCATGTTTTTGAATGAGCTTCTCTGTTTTTTTTAATGTACCTTAGTGTTTTTTATTTGCATCTGTGTTTTTGAAATAGCGTGCATGTTTTTTCATTTGCGTTTGTGTTTTTGAAATATTGTGTGTATTTTTTACCTTAAACAAGTGTTTTGTTTTTTTTTTTTTTTGGATGCGTGTTTTTGAAATGGTATGCTTTTTTTTTTTTTTTCAAATCTGTGTGTGTGTTTTTCATTTGTTTTTTGAATTTGCTTTAGAGTTTTTAAACTTGTGCGTATTTTCTTGAATTTGACTGCTTGTTTTTGAAATTGTCGTGCTATTTTAAAGGACTATGCTCAATTCTTTTGCAACAATATAACTTAAAACCTCTCAAACTGATATCTTGTTAATGTATCTAATCAGGTGGAAATTAGTCTGCAACGTCCTGTCTATGTCTAATAAAATCCCGTTTGTGTCCAACTTTTTCTGTTTTTGTTTTTAGCATTGTGGCTAATTCTTGTTAGCATGGAGACTCACCTCTCTGCTAACAGCTCAGAAAAAAACATTAAAACTCATCATGATGAACAATTCTGAAGCTCAGAATGCATTAGCTAAGTGAGCAAATCATGTAGACTGTAGTAAGAAGTTAAAAATGAAATATTTCTGTTTGTTTACATTTTAAAGGGGCACTGTGTAAAAATAAATAAAAATAAAGTGATCCCACTTTTGAACACCAGGGGGAGCCTTTCCAATGCATTTTGCCTATCTATCCTGCTGACATCTAGCGTCAATAATCCACATTCCGGCCCGTAATAAAACATTTCAAATAAGTATAAATGTATCACAATTGATGTGGATTGGTTAACAGTGCTCTCTTAAGTATTCATGTTGTAAAGAATCAATATGATTTAAATGTTTGTGGACTTTAAGTGATAATTAAAATTCCTCTCAATCTTACACAGTGCCCCTTTAAGGATGCAAAAATCAGGTACAGTCCCTTTAATTCATGTAGATGTTTTTGAATGTATTAATTTTGGTTGTGTTGATTTTGGGACAAGCCTAGTTTGATTATAAAGCAAACGTTTACCGTAATTTCCAGAATATAAGCCACTGTTTTTGTCACCAGCTTTGAATTATATCTGCGGATTATACAATATTTTTATTCAAATATAGATTCTCTTAGACTTCTACAGCCTGTTCTTGTACTTTTAAAAAAACTGATTGATGCGACATATTCAGGTGCGCTCAATAGTGTGAAAATTACGGTAATTTATAAAGGTCATTCAAAAATAACCAGCTTTGATTCGGCTCAAAGTCTTCTCTGTTTAACTGCTCTTTTATGACACGGTTTTATAAAAGCGTAGTGTTTTTTTTTATGTTGTCAAGGTTGTAATTACATCTCACCTCAGATATTTTCACTGCTCATTTCAACTCAAGAAAAATGTTTTAATTCTTTGTATGAAGCTAAACTTTACCTAAGAGAGTTCCAAAACAAGCAAACACAAACTTAACCAAAGTGTTGACAAAGTGGAGGAGTAATTAAATGTTTTTAGTGCCTCACAATGGAGAGAAGCCAGTTTTTTTTTTGTAGAAACACATCAGCTACTAAAGAAGATCTTAAACACAATTATCAAATGACTCAGAGAAGAGCAGTCTGTGGATCTCACGGTTTGGTTGTTTGGATTTTGAAGTAGTTTTTGTGCTTATTTCAACTTTAGTGTTATTCAGAACTCTCCAAAAACTTTTATGTAATACTTGACAGAAGAACTAGTTTACAAAAAGACTTATAGCAGCTTTTATCTGTGTTATTGTCTGGTTATTTTTCATTAAAGTAGCTCTGTGTAAGTTTCTGACGGTGAAAAATCAGTTGTCAGTATAATCTTATTGAAACAGAAAGTTAAAACATTAGCTCGGTTCATTCTTTATCGCTACCAACAGTTTTATGCCTCACTTTGAAATGTTACAGCTAAGGCAGGCATGTCCAAACTGCAGCCCGGGGGCCAAATCAGGGCCTCAGACAGAATTTTACTGGCCCTCAGACGTCCTGAAGAAAACAGCAATAAGTAATGCATTTTGCTCCAAGTTTGAAAATAATGTACCCTTTTAAATCACTTTTCTGTGTACCTTTTAATAAGTGTATGTGAAATACTTCTAGTCTGTTTGCAAAAATCGACTTTATTTTTTTGTAAATACAGTTTTGTCAAGTCTGCGAAATGCTCTTCCTACTTTAATATTTTTGTAAATCCCACTGCAAAATTAGTCTTTGTCTCACATCTTGATTGAATTGTGACCTTTGCCAGTAGATTCTAATTTATTTAATGAAAATGTTAGTTTGGCCCCGATCGGCCCGCTTTTTAGTGTTTCAACTTGTGGCCCTTGATGAAAAAAGTTTGGACACCCCTAAGCTAAGCTCACAAAAAAGGCAATTTTCAAGGAGATGCAAGCCTGCTTAAAGACTTGAACAATGCTTTTGTTCAAGTCTAGTATTTGGCTAGAAAGTTACACGATGAGCCTTTAACCGCTCTAAAGCAAGGGTCTCCTACATTTTCGATCAGGGGAGAGCTACTAGCCATGACCAAAAATTGAAGTTAACTGGCATTAAGAGGCCTATGAATATGTACCCAATATCTAAGTATACCAATATCTGAAGATACATTTACATTAGAAATAGGCATGTAATAAATACAATTTGAGTAATAAAGTATGACTTGTATGTTACTAAATCTTTTGATGAGCTACTTGGTGGTGGCGAGCTACTAGTAGCTCCAGGTTGGAGACCTCTGATCTAAAACGATTTATATAAAAACCTCTTTTGTCTCTTGAAGACAGGCTAAAGTCCAGGAGAGTCCGAACTTTTTTCCAACTAAATGAAAGGCTAATCTGGTCCATAACAAGAAGCCATGCAGTAAAAAAAAAAAAAAAAACAAATCATTTTGAGAATTTAAAAATAACCTTGCCATCTTGAACTCCAAAGTGGGACATGCCTCAAAAGGACAATGGAAACACACCTGTCTTGTCTTTTCTTTCTCAAGACTGCAATTGCAAAAGTAGAAAAAATAAATTTAAATATTGATCTGCTGAGATTACAACAAGTCATAGAAACAACTATAAGAGAAGACACAAACACAATCCTTCCAAAAAGAACAGACAGAGCAAGGGTGCCCAAACTTTTGTTGATGGTCAACAAAATGAGAGATTTTTTCTCGGCAGATCCAAATGTTTTGTGTTGAAGTGTGCTGAGGGCCAAATTTTGTCTTGCATCTAAAAAGGAACAATAACTACATTGTATTTATGATGATTTAGGAAACTAGTAGAACTGAAGTCAACCAAAGAAATTCTTGGTCAACTAAATTCTGTCTCATCAACCGATCAATCGGCTAAATCGTGGACACTGCTCTGAAGCTTGGTTCATCACAAACCATTTAAATGAAAATAACTATGATTGTCGTTGGCAGTATTTTTCTAAGCCAGTCAAATATATTCAACAGTTGTTAAATACTACTTATTTAAGGCACAGTCACTTGTTATAATTCATCGACTAAATGACTAAAGAACTACAGCCCTGAAACTAGACCTTCTTCAGAGTCCATTTCAAACCTCTTTTGGCACCTCTGAGCTGGATGTGGAGAGCGACAGGGGGCGCTGTTGCATCCCCCTCTGCTCTCAGCTCTCTGGAGGCTTCAGTCCTGCCTATTCTGCGCAGACGTCTGATATTTTCTCGTTCGTGGGCTCCCGGAGTGTAAAGACCCATCACAGATCCAGGTGTGTGCTCCTAGAACTCTCCAGGGAGGCAGGGTTCAGTCTGGCCCAGCGGATTACACACGACTCCTGTGTCCCCCATTTCTGCTAGTTTTACCCTCTCTCTGTCCACAATGCACTGCAGAACACTCTCTCCTTTTATACACTTTATAGTCTGACTCGGTTGTGCTAACACTTCAAATTCATTGTCTGTGAAGCTTGAATGTAATATACAACTATTGATTCTTCTGTGTGTTTTATGCCTGACCTGAGAGGAAAGAGCCACCTTGGTCATATGATTGTTATTTATCCCTGTATTGATGCTTCTAAGAGAGAAAAATCAAATTCATAATCCATGGAAATAGAAAATTTGAATATTATTTTGGAGCGCTCTTATATGCATCAGTAAAGGAACAGAAACAAGCAAAGAAGGGCCACAAACAACACAATTTGAAAATGGTTTTCGTCGTGTTTCTTGGTGAGTGTGTGGGGCTAATGGTTCAAACTATGTCTTGACTACAATATTGTATATTTCAGATATTCAGCTTTCTGTGAGCACTCATACCAGTCTTCAATTAATTAAGACGTGAATACCAGTAGCCGCTGTTCTCGTGACTCGTGGCTAATGCTACAGCTAATGCTCACAGCAGTTTAAAAAGGCTCTGCAGAGGCTCTACAAACCAAAAAATACTGTTATAAACAGAAAAACATCTCAGTAATCTGCATAGCTGCATACTGCATAGATAATTTTAGCATAACTACCTTTTTTTCTGAAGTATTCCTACATTTTATTTATTTTAGATGGGTTTAAAGCGTCTGCAGTGATGCAGTCACTGTATCGAACCGTTGTGGTGAAGAAGGAGCTGAGTCGAAAGGCAAAGCTCTCGATTTACCGGTCGATCTACGTTCCAACCCTCACCTATGGTCATGAGCTTTGGGTAATGACCGAAAGGACAAGATCGCGGATACAAGCGGTCGAAATGAGTTTCCTCCGCAGGGTGGCTGGGCGCTCCCTTAGAGATAGGGTGAGAAGCTCAGTCACACGGGAGGAGCTCGGAGTAGAGCCGCTGCTCCTCCACATCGAGAGGGCCAGCTGAGGTGGCTCGGGCATCTGTACCGGATGCCTCCTGGACGCCTCCCTGGTGAGGTGTTCTAGGCATGTCCCACTGGGAGGAGGCCAAGGGGAAGACCAGGACACGCTGGAGAGACTATGTCTCTCGACTGTCCTGGGAACGCCTCGGGATCCTCCCGGAAGAGCTGGAGGAAGTGTGTGTGGACAGGGAGGTCTGGGCGTCCTTGCTTAGACTGCTGCCCCCGCGACCCGACCCCGGATAAAGCGGAAGAAAATGGATGGATGGATGGATGGGTTTAAACTACGGCAACTGCAGCCTTCCTCCCCCACCTGCTTTCCAACACATTCCTGACTCAAATGTTTCTCTTAAGGCACCATTTGATGTTTTTTCTTAATATTATTTAGCAGTGTAAAATGTGTTTAGTTATGTTTTGCTGCCTTATTTAAATCCTAAAGTAACCCTAAAATGAGAAAATAAATAAAAATGTTTCAATTCAGTCAGCTAGTTTAACCACACAAGAGAGCTGTAAGGTGAACACTGCTGAAGTTGTTTAGTATGCTTCAATACTGATTATGGATTTTAACTTAAGTATAGGTTACCTTATACCAGGGGTGGGCAATTATTTTTCCCCGAGGGCTAGATTCGAACCTGGACAAGTGGTGGAGGGCCGGAATTCAGTCATTAGTGCGACAAATGTACTGTAAGTAAGTATTTTGTAAAATAATTTTTTTAATCTATTATTTTGTTCATTAATTCTAATAAATACTAGGGTATCAAGCAAAGACACATGCTCCACTGCTAAATCAACCAAATAAAAGAAATTTAAAGAGTAACACTTATTCTCAAAAAGCCTTCCAGGGGCCATATCAAAACAGTCTGAGGGACGCCTTATACTGTAGCTTATTTCTCACTGGAATATTATCGGTGTCAGCACCCGACTTGACTTTACTGTTCCAAAAAATGGTCCCAGAAAAACACCCGTCTTGACTCTTGAGTTCTAAATCAGGCCTTTTAACATCAAAAATCTTGTTGTTTATTCCCAGTCACTTGGTTTCTAGTAAATGTACAATAAAGTGTAAAAGTGACTCTTCACCTCTGGTTTGACGGGCGTACTGTTTCACGGCCTCGTAAAGTCTCTTCTGTCCACAGTCATGTGTGTGTGTGTGTGTGTGTGTGCGGACAGAGCGTTCCAACATGTGGTCCCCTCATCAGCTCCAGCAGCACACACTGTACTGGCTCTGTCACATTATCCTCATTTTACAAACAACCACCAAGCAGTCGGCCTCAAACTGCAGCTCCTCTAATTATTTCTAAATTATGCTCATTCTCTCTGGAAGCTCTTCACGCGTGTGTTCTTGTGTCTGTGTGTTTCTGTGGAGTTTTAAGCTCGCACAAATCGCATTTTTTAAACATGAAGTGCAAATTTGTGTTTTGTGAGTTTACATAATTCGTCTAATGAAAAAAACATTAACTCTTCTTGACATGAGACTCTAGCTACACAGAGGAACATGTTTTCATCTGTTTTTATTTAATTAATAATGAATTAATTGTGTAGATCAGTCATTTACATTCTTTATTAACATTAAATTAGAAATAGAAGCAGGTTCACTCACTCCTGTTAAAACTGCAGATCTGATATATATATATTATATATATATATATATTATATATTATTATATATATTATTTGTTCTCCTGCCGTGACAAATCAATCTTTGCTGATATCAATATTGGATTTTTTTTTTTATCTCAATTTTACTTTCCACTAACCTGGCCAGCCAGATGGTTTATCTCGCGATGTTTATGAATTCACAAACATGAGATAAACCATCTGGCTTTTTAACCGCCCGATTGGTTTGAGAGTCCGCGTTCTGAGGCCCAATCACATTGTAGCAGGGCGGGCTAACACGGGCCGTTAGCTCCCAGGTACCGCAGCCGAGTCTGATTCAAGCTAAACAAAGATGGCGACTCCGTGGATGTACGTGTTTCTGCTGCTTTTGATGCGGTTTTAGCAGAAATATGGAGTCATTTCTTTTTGAAAGAAGAGCGGTATGTGTGACACTTGGTCTATCGCACGCAAACATTGGATACACCATTATGAGTTGTTGCTGTGATTGGCTAAGCACAAATTATGTCGGCCCCACACCCAATCAGCTCAAAGTATTTCTCTAAACATCCTGCATTTTCCCAAACGCTTTTAGCGAGTCAAGTTCCAGATGAATACTGTGGAACTCAAGTCGGAGTTCAACACAGATCCATGTGACGTGAGCCAGTTTGTTTCCCAACAGTCAGGGCACACTTTTGTGCTTGCATTTTTTTTTCTGTGGTGGTGTATCAAATTGAGGTAATTTAGAACACTAAATTATTTAAATTTGGACAATTTTAAAGAGAAACAATGTAACTTTTCTGGCGGAGCTGTTGTTTACTTTTTGTATTGCTGGGCTTGAAATGTTCCATTAAACGTATTATCTGTCTGAACAGACAAAGGTTTTTCACACAAGTAAGCCATGTACAGGTCAGATCTATGGAGAGGCAACCATGCTCACAATAAAATAGCATTTTTTCCTTAGCTGTTAGAAATAAAATAACCTATAAACAAATATGTGTTAAATGTGTCTTCTCTTGGAACATTCCAGTCAGTGTAATAGATCTTCATAGTGACAGAACCTTTTGTTGGAAAAGTTACTAAGAACATCTTTATATTATTTTTACATTTTGTGGCTTTTCTTCATTCTTGCGGTAAAAGGTTGTTCCAAACACTCTCAAATGGTAAATCACTGAATTAAATCTAGTAAAGATTATTTCATAAATGAAAGGTTGAAAACTGACACTTTTTCAAGGTACATCTGGCAGGACACACTAGTGTTCCTCAGCACACTGGTTGAAAATTATCTTACAGAATAATGGTATTTTTTCTATAAACCGGCTGTTCCCAAAACTGTAACAGACACTTTGCTCATCCATAGTTTCTACAAAGTGAAGTAAAAAGATTTCATTTTGCTTTTAAAATGGACACAATCATTATTCTTTTGATGTTACAAATACACTGTGACTTTCATAATCCAGATTTTTGATTAACCTCATACTTTCACTCCTCAGCTCTGGGAAAAAGTCGGGGTTATTTTAGTGTCAATAAAAGACAAAGACTGTAGTGGGTGTATCTGATGCGCCTGAATTCAAACAACACTCCTTATATTTCCTCATTTGCCTTATAGATGTGCAGTTCCACATTAAAACACTTCCTTGTGTGTGTGTGAGTGCCCTGGGCTGATGTGAGTGTGAGCAGATCGATGGTAATTCTACATTAGTGGTGATTTGACTGATCCGGAGTTTGGACGATCACAAGTGAAACACATGAATATTGAGCGTGTTAGATGAGGACGAATGACTCCAGGTGGAAGTTCTATCGATTCACTGCTCTGTCAATATGTCCATGTTTCCTCTGTATGTGCTCATACACTACACACACACTACACACACACTACACACACTACACATCTACAGTCTGTGCACATACACTACACATACCGTACAGACTGTCGTTCTTAACTCTGTTGTTATTTGAACCAGATTCCGATTCAAATGCCCTTTAAATAGTTAAGACCATAAACATTAAATTAGTAGACGTGCAATCAGCAGCTCTGATCTGTTGCTAAAACACGAACAACGTGACGCCATATTCCTCAGATAGACAGGATGACGCAAATCAATTGAACACAATGGCAGAAGCTGCACTTCTATGGTTAAAACGAGCTAAAACAAGCAATTTCAGCAAAACCATGAGCAAACGGACTGATTTGTGTCTTATGAAGCTTGTTTAAACAACTTTGGCAATGTGAGATTATATTTCTCAAACTACTATATTCGTAGGCTGACTTGCCGATGCAACAGACGCGCCTCCACAGAGAAGTGCAGCCGTAACTTTTATTTGGTGTTATTTATGTAATTTATCTGCTTTTCTCCAGTAGCATGTAAAAATGGACGTTTGATGGTCACTAGCGTCCTAAAAGATGCATACGTTCCATTGCTAATGTGGTCAGTAGGTTTGTACCAGCTGACACTCTCTGGGTCTTTCATAACTTGCGAAAAATGCAAGTTATGAAAGAATAACTTGAGCAAGTTATGAAGAATCCAGAGATGCTAAGTGTTTGATAGCATCACAGTCGAAAAGCGCGTCTACTAATTATATGTCTGGTTAAGACCTTATAGTGCGTTGCAGTTGTCCTCGGAGGTCGGACCTCGGAGTGATGTTTTCTCCGAGTGTTGTGTGTTCCAGTGGTCAAGTCTGACTACTTTTGTAGTAACAAAGTCAGTACAGTAATAAATAGCTTGGAATTTCCCCAAAACAGCCAAAATATAGATCTTTTTATGTCAGTTTATCAACTCGGACATTGCTGTTACATTTAAAGTCTGTAATGCATTGCAAAAGTGAATTTGGGTTTTTGTTAGCTCTGTGTAGTCGTTAGCAACATTAGCATGGCAACACAAACAGCAGGTTTATAACGGCAAAAACTCATAAGTGGTGCAGGAGCAGAGTCACAGAGGCGAATGAACTGTAGAGACAAACTAAAGAGAAAATAACACAGGTACTATCAGCAGTGAAGCTGTCGGAGGTTTATCTTTGTGCCATTTTCTACCTCGGACATCCTCTCCGAGTATCCGAGTAGAGACTCCAAATTGAAGGGCTGTTCCAGTGGGAATTTCGTAGTTGGAAAATCTGAACTCCGAGTACCACTGAAACGCACTATTAGAGTTCTGGTTTAGTCCTGGGCCAGATTTTGAGATCTCATCCTGTTAAAGATGTGGACAAGGTGAAGTCTTGGTTTGGAACTTGGACGACTCTTGTCTAGCTTCTTTGCGTCTCATGAAAAGAACTGCAAAAGCAATCCAACAAACAATACCAAACATTTCATCATGGCTGTTTATTTATAAAACTGGTCCCAAACTTGTGAAAATTGCCAAAATTCTTTCAGTAAAAAAAAGTAACACAAACATTTGAGAGAAAAGAAAAACACGTTTCCATTTTAACCTTTGACTAAATGTTGTTCAAATGTCTCGTAAATACAGTTAACCTTTATACAAATTGCTCCTCACTTCATTTCATTTCGTTTGACAAAAATAATTAGTGAAAATGCATGTGGAAAAAACACGACAAACTTATCCATGTCAAGGTTAAAGTCACCATCTTTTGACTGAAAAATCTCCTACAAGTGGCACTAGAAAATGCTTCATGTTTTGTTTTTGTGGGGTTTTTTTTCTGATGCGTTTCGTGTGACAGTGATTTACTTCTGTCTCGTGTTGTCGCTCACATGATAAACTCCGCTTCAGAACATTGGACACAGATAACGCTAACTCAATGTACGCTCGTTAGAGAAGACCCGGCAGGGCAGAGCAGCTATAACTCACTCAGTTTCAGACAGTTCTCTAAACTTTTACACAGAATACACTTGTTGTCTACAAAAGGCACTGATCTGCTGCTACGACCTGGGAATAGTTTACCACCATACATTATAAAAGAGAAAAGCACAAAGAGTTCCAGCACAACATTAGGTGGTTTGAATCCAACTGTATGTTTGACGAAGCACAAATAATGGTTCATCGTTAATGCAATAAACCAGTGTTTCTCAAATGTTTTACACCAAGACACAGAAAGTAAAAACTTGGCTTCATCTAACTTGATCTAAATGTGGCTCTATACAAAAAGTGTAATCCTTGCTCCTTAAATGTTAACAAACGGAAATAACACATTTGAAACCTTCCCACATCAGTCACATGTTTTGCTCACTTACCTAATCCATTCGGAGCTTTTTTCGCAGCTGTCAGGAGCGAGATCTGCCAATATGCTAACAGGAGTTAGACACAATGCTAACAACGAGAGACAAACTTAGCGGAGATTGGAGAACAAACACGACATTATTAGACGGAGACAGAACACGGCAGACTAAATTTCACCTGAAAAGAATCAGTAGCAAGAAATCTGTGCTAGGGGAAACATAAGTTATTTTATTTAAAAAGTATAACAGGTTGTATATAACAGGTTGTATATAACAGGTTTTTACTCAGGTTTTTTTTTTTTTTTAGCAGAAGCATATATTTTGTTTTATAACTCTAAGCCATCAAAAATCTACTTTAGATGCGTTTTACACCAATTTACAGCATGGTTCCTATGTAACTTTACAGTGTGATGTCATCATTCTTAAAAAGGGACTAAAACTACAATCCTAAAAATGGTTAATCTGGAATGCCCTTTTTTAAATATTATGTAGAATCTTAAATACAATGAGATTAACTTAGTCAGCCTGTCACTGGCACTTGAAGCATCTTCAATCAATCAATCAATCAATTTATTTTTGTATAGCCCAAAATCACAACAACAGTCGTCTCTGAGGACTTCCCAAGATTATTAATTTTAGCAAATATGAATAATAGGAAATCAAAATAAAACAATACATATTCAATAAAAAATACACATTCAATGAAACATTTGATCAAGCAGATTATTAGTAGAGCAGATGAATGATTGTCCAGAACATCCCCTGTCCTTAGACCCTCCTTCTCGGCAAGGAAAAACTCATCTTAAGCAGGCCATAATAACAACACAATCTAATGGGTAATCTTAGGCTTCAAGTTACTATAGTGGGTAAGTTTAGGACTGAAGATTTACCCTTTAAACCACATGTGTCAAACTCAAGGCCCGGGGGCTGGATGCGGCCCGCCACTTAATTTTATTCGGCCCTCAAGGTCTTATAAAGTTTACTTTAATTTTATATTAGCACCAGGACTAATCTGGGTGTCTTAACCTAATGAAATGATTTGAACTTAAAAAGTAAGTCATTTTTCAGACTAATGCAGATATATATTTAGTAATTGTCACTTCAATAAAAATGCAATAATCAAATACAGAAACTATTATGTATGCCAAAGATTAGTAAGGTGATTTTTAGTTATAGCCGGCCCTTCGTGGACAACCCCAATGCCAATATGGCCCTTTGTCAAAATGAGTTAGACACCACTGCTTTAAACCCAAAGAAAATGTCTTCACGTTTCAAACAAACTTTGTGGTTATTTTACATTTTGGCTTTTTGAAACATATTTACATAAAAAAGGCACAAAAACGTGCTCATGCGTTTTTGACATTTCATACTATATCTACGTTTTCTTCAGAGGCTGTTAAACCATTGCCATATTGTGACATAAACTTGGCAAAAAAGTGAATAAAATGGACACTTAAATTAACAGTTAAGTTTTTATGCAAAAAGTCACATGTTTTGTTGTTTGTTATTGAAATAATAGGACTTCAGAAACTGTGATTTGCTGATTGCATTTATTGACATAATTAATTTGATTTTGATTCATTGTGCAGCCTTTATGTCTGTCTGTCCCTGAATGGTTAAACTTGCACATCCATCCTTTTGCTACAACTCTTCATAAACATTACGTTTTTTGCCACTTAATTTCTGATCATTGTGAATATGACAGCGCCACGGAAGAAGAGCCTCCGAGTCAGTGTGTGGGTCAAGGAGAGATTTAATGAGTCGTTAGCTTCTCATTATTCACCATCATAATTAATCCATGATGAACAGTGTGTGTGCGTGTGACCGGAGCGGGCCTGGGACTGTCGTGGCTCCGGCGGATGACCCGGAGTATTAGCAAAACAGTTTCAGCGGTTCAAGTCTGTGACCCTGCTCTTGACCGATGCTAATCTGATAAATCTATCCGTGTACGTGGGAAGGAAAAGCATGTGATGTGCAGACAGGGCGGCGAAAAGTCATTTACGGCTTTGACCTGTTTTGGATCCGTGTTTACTGAATGTGTGTCTAAGTAAACTCCTGAGAAAATGGAATGTAGCATGTTATTTATGATGTTTGTCCAGGGAATGTTGGCCGAATTTGAGTGAGTCGTGCTTAACTTGACTTTATTTTCATTATTTAAACTGTCAGAATTGATTAAAAATGTTCCCCGTTCAGATCAGCTCATATGAGTTAAACTTAGAAAGTTTCATAATGTGTATTTTTTATGAAGTTGTGTAAAAGCTCGTACTTTCCACATAAAAAAACATTAGTGACCTTGATGTTTCACTGCTGGATTAAGTTTAGTAGCAGTTAAATAATGTAATATAGTATATTCTGTGTTGTTTGTCCTTGGATGTGCTTCCATAATCAGAGACTAATGTTCATGCACTTGCACAGAATAAATATTACTTTTAACATAACACCTCCAAATTATACATTTTAAAGAAGGCCACATCTTGAAACACAAACAAAACAGTGACAAATCCAAATGACGCTTTTAGAATAAGTAACACTGGATAAGAAGACATTGTTTAGGTTTTATACTTTGAGTAAAATGCTCGATATGCATAAATATTGTTTGGAAGATTTAAAATAACTGTTTACTGTAAAAACAGATGTGTAGCTGTCTTGTACTACAGAAAAAAAATCATAAAAATATATAAAAGTGAACAAGATGAAGCCAGTAAAATGTTTGCCAATAGAAAATGAGGTACCTCATGATCTATAGGCCCATTAACTTGTCAATCAAATCCTTGAAAATATCTTTGATCCTGTAACAGAGGAGGCCTGGCTCTGGAAAGGTTAGTGCTATAGTCAGGTCCGGAGGGATGATGAAGCATTATTGTTAGATAGTCAGGTCTGGGGCGATGATGGTTACGTTTAGAAGACCGGGTAAGTTTAGGAAAAGGGTTAGGGTGATGGTTAAGGTTAGGAAAAAGATTTGGGTAAAGGTTAAGATAAAAAACATAACATTTTAAGCCCGTTTAGCAACAGAAATTAACTCATTACCATGGCAACCAGCTCCCTTCTGTCCCTTAGGACCTGACTATCTAGCACTAACTCCTGACTATCTAGCATTAACCCTCTGGAAAGGAAACACTTGTGTATCATTTGAAAAATGACAAATATTGAGGCAACACTGATTTAGTCTTTTCTTGGAAAATCCTCTGTAGCAGTGATTTTTAACCATAGGCCATGGTTGAGGGCTGCACACATTATATATACATATTTTATTTCATTTCATTTCATTTCATTTCATTCATTACATACAAGGAGGTATCAAATTGACAAACTAAAATGAATGAAAAAGAGCAGAAAGAAGCGCAATCTGCCCCTTTAATATGAGACTGGACCCCAGATTACTTTGCACATAAATATTTGGACCTCAAAGTCAAAAAGATTAAGAACCTCTGCTCTATAGAATCTATGAAAAAGGTACAGGTTTAAAGGAAAAGGTTTAAAAAACTCACTGAAAAATATATTACCCGCTGTTTATCTCTTGTCTGCGATCCAAGCCAGTAGTAGTAGTGGCAGTGAATGCACATTTTAAGTTGGTTGCCATCTGCAATTAAACAAAAAAGAGGAAAAAGTATTACCTGCCGCTTGAGTCAATTCTTCAGGAGGTCTGAGGGCCAACAAACATTGGTCTAGGGGCTGTAATTGGCTTGCCTGGAAAACCCAGACGGGCACGCATCGTCTCCCGTATGAAAATCAACATGGCTGCTTATGACATAAAAAAATAATAATACACCGAAAAAATATGAAAATATGGAACTGAAAAACATCTCGTAACACCTGCAGAATGAATGAGCGAAGCAAAAAACGATTTTAATGTGAGGTGAGTGAATTTGGTCTTAATGACAGACGACCAATCAGCTTCTTTGTTTTATCTGCGTCACACAAATAATCTTATCTGATTGCTCTTTGTTGAAGTATTTGACCCCCGTGTCCCTGTTTGTACATGCATGCCCATAGGGTGGAAGAATTTGAAGGACTGGGTCAAATGCCCTAAAAGCTATAGAAGAAAAAAAAAAAACTAACTTGAAATGATTACTTTGTTGACGGTCCCTAAACATTGGGAATACTGTAGTCTTATTTAAATGTTTTTAGACTACATTTTAATATGTAATGTACAATCTTTTTCTTTTCATGTCAAGCAATTTGTTGACGGTCCCTAAAAAGTCTGAATATCCCTTGAATGTCCATCATCCAAATAACTTTACTACGATCATGATTTAATTAAACACATTTTCCTTCCTTCCGCCACACAAACTAATCTCTGTCATTTCCTCACTTGCTTCTGTTCTCGGTCTCCTCTCATTTTGTGGATGAAAAGTGCAAAGCAGACACAGTCATATCCAAGTTTCCCAAAGTCATTTCTGTTTGGCTGGTTGGAAGTGAAACCGGTCCTCGCTGTCCCTCCGGTGTACTCGCAGGTGTTTTGTTCTGTGTCCCTGCATTTGCATAATTAACCTGCTTATGTTAATTGCGCTGAGTGAATGTTGCTGACGGGACACATTGCAAAGGTGAACTCTGGACGTCTGAGTCCTGGAGGCAGACTGTATTGTGTGCGTCCAAACTCAGAAACACGATGTCTACGCTCACACATGCAGAAGCAGCGACGGCGGAGGGTTAGTGTGAGCGGAGGTCAGGGGAGAATAAATCAAGCGTTTGATCCTCAGACCGGCCCGAGAATCTTCAATTTGGCTGAGCTCTGCTGACCAAGTGAAAGAAATATGGTTCACAGCACAACAACCTGGAATCAAACCCTTCAGACAAAAGGCTTGATTGTGATTTGTGAAATGAAAATGGTAGATTAAAGAATTATACTTCATCACATCTACATTAAAAAGCTTCAGGTTGGTCAAAACAAAGCAACAGTCTTTCTCACTGTTTGTATCACAGTAATGCTCATGAGATGCACCAGAGTCTAGGCTGATGCTGGAGATGAAACTGTAAATACGCTTGTTGATGTTCATGAGTCAAGTTGCGATCTAGAACAAGGGTCTCCAACCTTTTTCGCAAAAGAAAACTTGAGGCGAGCTACTACTTTTAGCGATGATCAAAGTTTACTGTGGCGTAGTTGAGAGGCCGATATGAAAATTTACTTAATGTCTATTTATAAGTGGTCACAAAGGCAGCTAAAAATACATTTACAGTAGAAAAATTCAATACAATTTAAGTAATAAAGTATAATTTGTATGTTTCTAAAATCTTATCAACATCAAAACAATTACAAATAGACCTCTTTTCATGATTGGTGTAATTCTTCAGTGCTTCAAAGTTGTCATCTGGTTTGGGAAAATCGAGATGTTTTGATTCTCCAACAAAAGTTCTTTTCAATCTTGAACAACAAGACTCAAACAAATAAAGGAGGGGAAATATCAGTCACAACTAGAACCAATCAAACATCTCCTCAGAGGCGGATCAGTACAGACCGCTGGCACATTTTTCAGATCAAGTGATACTCTTTTTATATCTTTTATTGAATCGACTTTCCTATTGAGCACGAGTCATTGCTTATTATCCTATTACTATCACAATAAATGGTCATAACAGTACATTAAAAAGCCTATGATTTACCAAAATGTATTTGTTACACTAATGACTGTGGTCCGTGATCACTTGCCTGGGTTTGAATATGGCCCGAATATAGTTCAAACATTTTATTCATATTAGGTTGTTTATTTGTGGCTTGCACTATAAATAAGTTATATAACACATTATGATCCATTTTTTTATGTTTTGAAAATAAAAAAAGGCTAGATCAGTCCTTACACTAATATTGTTTGATATCAGGTATGACAGACACTTAATTCCAAAGAATCGGGATCAGAACTGAAAAGTCTGGATCGGTGCATCCTTAACAAGGCTAACATATTTTAGTTTATTTGAGCAACATAAAGTTCATGTAGATGTTATAGAAAATGCAAAGAGCAATGACAGTCAAAGGGAATAGGAATAAGTTCAAGAACTTAAAGATTCTTACCCCTTTGCACATATGTGCTGGACACTTAATACATTTATATTCATCATAGCATCAAGCAGATTTTGTTTCATTTATAATTGTACAAACTGCACACAGCCAGTTTTAGGACAACAAAAAATTCCTCATTTATGACTATACAAATAATTGTCAAGGTCACTTTCTTTGTTTATGGTCGTAAATATTAATAAATGAACAATAATAATAATAATAAATAATACAATTAGTTTATCTTTGTACATTTATTGTTGTTACTGTATCATTACAAAATGTAACTTGCTTCGTTTATGATGATTTTAAGAAGCCAGCCAAGAGCTGTGCCATCACTTTGACGTTGCCTGAAAAGGCTTTATAAATACAGCTCCAGTCTCTGGTCACTTCCATCAAAATGTCTCGAGCTTCAAAAACGCTGTCCAGATGACAACTTTGAAGAATGTTTGCACTTTTTGAAAAGAAAACTTAACAAAATCAGTGACATGCTTAACGATGCCTGATGAATGTGAAATGTGGTTATGAATTGATCATTCATTATAAACCTGAAAGAACTTGAGTGGAACTACGCTTTCTGTCTTAGAAATGTGGATTGTCTGTTTTGTGTAGCTTGCAGTTGTGTTTTTTTGTGACTCATTAATGTCTTTTGACTTGAAAATGTGTTTTGTAGTTCTCTGGCTTGGTGTAGGTCTGTATCGGAGAGAGATCCAGGCTGAACTGGATTGTTGGCTGTAATTTTAGTATAAGTATATGTTCTTATATGTAATTGTTTAACTGTAAATTTCAGATTTTATGGACCCCAGAGCGATTAGTCACATTGTCCAAGCTAATGTACATCCAAACAAACAGTCAAATCATTGTTATTGAATTGTAGATCTGCGTTTGCTGGAGGAATGGGATGATTTCTATGTTTTACGCCGTATCTCTGAAGAGGAACGCACGACCAATCAGCCCCCAAGGCCTTTTCCACAGCGCACGGTTATCTTATCTTACACATTCTCAATCAGACATGTACAAAAGCGTGCACTTGAATGGACCGAGGCAGAGACGGAGGAGAGCTTATTGATACGATATACTACAAAGACTGTCATCACTGGAATCTTCTAATACATCTGAAAAAATATATAAGGACTTTGCTATGTTGTATTTTTGATTTGAGTTGTGAAGTCAGCAGAAAAGATTAAAAGAAGGCTCTGTGTAAACATTATGTCTGTGATAGGACAAATATTGTTTGTATTTTAAGTTAGGTACGATATTAAATAACAGACTGAAACAAAACTGTCTGTGTTGGTTGAACTGTAAGTTTGGCATCTCTTCTGTTTTAATGTCACTGACAGTAGGCCTACTTGAAAGATGGACTGCCAATGGCCGCTCCTCCCCATTCAATCAAAAGCCTTCACTTGTCTTCAGATTAAAATGGCTGCGGCCGCTCACCCTTCTTCCTGGAGAATGTTCCTTAAATGGAGTGCTTGTTCCTAACGTGGGACATCTGATTGCAGCACCCACTGTCAAGTACCCAGACATTGGACAAGTTATATGCTAATGCTAAAGAACTAAAGATTAGTGCAGCTTTCAGAGCTTTTGCAGAGGTGAACATTGGGAATGTCTTAAAGGTGGGGTACTTACGTTTTTTTTAGTTGGAATATAATAAACTTTGTCTTTACTACCAAAAGTAAATAGTATAAGCAGCACATTGTGACAAAATCAGATTACTGTTTATTGTCATAATAAAAGACATATTATTTCTCCTCAAGAGCCAAATGCAGCGCTCTGATTGGCTGTGCTTGAGTGGTCACCTCCACTCTCATTTTTTTTCATCTGTAAAAATGTGTTTTTAATGTTTAATTCCAGGTACATGGATATTAAGCTGAAAGCTTTGTGAGAGTTAAGAACTAGTTGGACCTTGCTTCAGGTTTTGTGGTGTAAAATCAGCTTCTCCACCTTTAAACGAGTGTGCAACATTATTAGTTTCTTGGATTAACACTGTTCAGCACAATCTCACATAAATACCTTTAATTATTTATGAATATTGCTGAAATCCTGATCTTATCCAACCCCAAGCCCCACCTAATCTTTTTTTTTTTTTTGTAGCTTTGTAAATGAAATTAGCCATTAAACTCAAAGAAAAGGTCCCCACGTGGCTTCAACCAAAACATGTCTGTATAAGACATTAAGAAAAATTATTTTACAGCATCAAATAGCGACACCATATTCACCTTACCATGGAAGCGAACTTCCTTTCTAGCTCTGTTAAGGTAACTTACTAGCTTGCTTGTGCATCTCCTCAAACAGATATTGCATCGGTTAAAATAAAACCAGCTGATGATTTCTACAGGCTAACCACTGCTGAAGTGGAAGTATGCCGCAATAAAAAGTGTGCGAGGTGAATAGTCATGCAAAAAAGGGCTGAAAACGTGCTCATGATATTATACACTGCGATATATCGAAGACTTGATAGAAAAATCCAAATACCTTCATCTCAGTTAGGTTTTCTGCCCTTTAAAACATCTTAAATGAGACTAAGCCTGTTACAATCTGCTTTTCCCGGCGCTGATGTAAACATGGCAACTGTAAAAGCTCGTACGTGCGCCGCAGACCAAACACTTCCCTGACTGTTGGCTCGGCTCTTTGAGAAATCCGTGTGGCTGGGAATATTAGTTTAAATTAAGTGGCTTTAATTTGACCGGTTTGCCTTGTTAGAGGGACAATGACACCGTGTGAATCCAGGAGAATAGCTTTCACCACTTGTTAACTCGTTTTCAAGCCGCCGCACTGTAGCTCATTAGAGGGCTGTGGAGATGTCTTTTGTGTTGACGACTTTGTTTCCGTGTCGCTCCGTTACACGCTCGCAGGTGAGATAGTCCGGCTCTTATACCTCTCTCTCTCTCTCTGTTCTGTTCTGTTCTGAGCTCCGGGCCCCTCACGTAATGGGATTGTTCCCCGTGATTTAGCCGCCGCGGAGAAATGAAAGCTGTTTGACGCGAGCAGGCAGGAGAATGGTGCTGGATGTGAGACGACTGTACGGTTCCAATCCGGAGTGTTTATGAAGCGAGGGGCTTAGCTGCGTGTGTGTGTGTGGATTTACCCAGGGCCAGCAGTCGCACAAATATCACCGACACATCAGTCACCGCGCTCCGTCTAACTACCCAGCCTGTCCGTTTTGATGTTTATGTTTGTGCCGGAACGGTATAAACCAGGGTAATAAAGCCACAATGGAATAGACGTTCTGTTGCAGTTGTTACTTCAGAGCTCAAAGTTATTTGTCATTTTTTATTTGACTTATTGGATTCTTGTATAAGGTGACTGAATTAAAAATTTTAAAACTGGGACACATGTAGGTTTTTACGTGCGGGTACATTGTGGTGCATTTATTGTTAAACTTGTATTTTTTATGAACATTTGAACAGTAAACAGTCATATTTAGTGTCCATATTTAGAGGTTCATGAGTCACACTTCAGTCACACTTTGTTTCTTCAAACCTCGTGGCTATTATTGTATTCTTATTTGTATTCTACAACTATAGTGTGTGTAAGTCAGTGGCTGCATGAGCAAAACAGATTGATTCTGGCCTTGTGATTCGACCGCTGCATACTTCGAAAAATGTTCAAAGTTTTCGAATGATTTTTCATCCCTAGTTTAAACTGGTGCATTTCTTCATGTGTTTTTGGTAATGTTCAAACACAAATAGCAAAATATTCTTCTCTTTAATGTTGAGAAGTCTGTGTAAAACTGAGATGGTTCATGACACATTTGCTGGGACATGAGACACAGGAATCAAAACTTGGACTGTCCCAGATAACTCAGGACGTCTGGTCACTCTTGCATAAAGCCGGCTCTATGAGATATAATAGACATGTGCATTGGGCCTGGGAAAGGGCTGCACATTCTTCATCATGGTTCACAGTTCACATATGTTTGAGTCTTCAGACTGCACCAGCGGACCATCACAGATGGACGAGGAGATTGTTGATTGTTCAGATCAGATAACACAGGCTGGACTTGAGTCAGACTTGAGTCACTATTTTAAAGACTTGAGATTTGACTTGAAAACTGGACTAAGACTTTGGACTTGAAGATCAGTGACTCAGGATTTATCTTTGCAAAGAACTTTTGATCACACACTTTAGTGCCATGAGTAGTGTCTTAGAGGAGATTTATGCAGCATAATCTGTCAAAGTTACAAGTTTTTTCTGTGCAGAGTTAAAGCAGGGGGACGGTGTGGTCACTGCAGGCTCTTTCAGCTTCAGCCTCACAGAAATTTTCAGGAAAAAATCCCACAAACACTCTAGCATCTTTTATTAAGTTACAAGAGCCACCTGCGTGTGCTTTGAAAAGGTTTTCTCTGCTGATGTTAGACTGGCCGTCCAGTGTCTTTCCTACAGCCCACACTTAATGTATTCTAGGTATGTTTATATGTTTTAAACTTGTATTCAAGAGCAGCCGTCACCACTTCAATTTAAAATGTAATAGCCCAAAACGCTAAAAAAAAAAAAAATCGAGATTTTTTTATTATTTTTATTTTTTTTTTACTTTTCATATTTCTCAACCTTATTAAAGACAACATGATGCTTCTCTTCTGGAACATGTCCATCCTCACTTCTGTATTTGCAATCAGATCTCTATATTAAAGGTGCACTGTGTAACTTTTTGACCAAAAATAGACTTTAATAAAAGCATATTTTTGTAATTTAAATAATTTCCTTGCTGCACTAAACAATAAAAATATGCTTTTTTACTTTAAGTAAGCTTGCAAGGCCACAAAATAGACTATTTGTTTTATATGTCCATGGAAAAGTGGTTCATTTGGGTGTTTTTTTTTTCACACTATAACATAAACCATATTTTTTCCATTAAAGGAACCCCGAATATTTACATAAATAGATCGAAAATACTTCGCGTAGGTATACTTACTAAAAAGTAGAACTTAAAGTAAACAAATATTCGCCGTTTGACGTAAAATTGTTATGTTTTACAACAACTTCCTGATATTACGGGCGCCGCCATCTTGAGGTGATGACGCACAATCGTGTGGCGCACTGGCGCAGTGAGCGTCAGTCGTGAGACGCACGCAACAGCTGCAACAGTTGCCGTTGATCTGGTTACAGGAGCGTCAGTAGTTTTTCATCGACAACACATTGTAAAATGGTACATTGTGTGGCTTTTGGTTGTGATTTGGGTCTCGGGAGGAAATAAGGAGAATGTGGTAAGCTTTCATAACTTCCCTCGTAGTTACACGATTCGACGTCATACTACCCATAATGCACTGTGTTGTAAACAATGATGGCGTCTTCCGTGAAAATATATTTCTTAAAAGTTTAATAAAACGGTAGATTTTTCAGATTATTTTCGTGTGTATTTATATCTTTGATGATATAAGGAAAACTCGAAAACAAACATTAAAAAAATTCTCGGGGTTCCTTTTAAGAATGTCACAAAGTGGTTTAAGTGCCTACCTTTACTGAATCGTGTAGCTGATGTTTCAACTCCAGAAACTTACACAGTTCACTTTTAAAGAGGATCATTTAACATAAAAACTGAAAAAGATTTGATATTTTGATACAGAGACTTGAGAAGACTTTAAACAGTCAGAGTAAGACTTGGACTGGACTTGAACTTTTGACGCACTGACTTGGGACTAGATCTACCTTTGACTTAGGACTTGCCTTCGACAGGTCTTTTTCTGATTTGGGATTTGACTTTGACTTGTCTCTCCCTGACTCAGGACTTGTCTTGGTCCCACCTCTGTTGCTAACGTCACAAAGCAGGAAGAGTAAAAGTCAGATTCAGTAATGACCGTTAGTTTCGCTAACGGCCGTACGACCGGTGAGACTTTGCGCCTGCAGCAGACGACTACGTAAGTCACCATTTCCATATTAAAAAGCCACAAAGCTCCGCGGCCCATATGGCTCAATAATACAAGTATTTTCATCTTTTATGAGCTAGCGCCTCGGTCTTTGTGTTCTTTATTCCCCTCTCAAACATTTTCCATTTAACTGTATGCTTGTGGGGCTTGGAGAGGACCCATGGGCGGAGGAGGAGGGAGTGTGTGGATTGATAAAAGTCCTTTCCAGCACACTGAGCTTAAGAGCAGGCTTGACTCCATCTCTAACCTCGCTAACCCTGTCACATCTTCTGTCTTCAGAGTGTGTGAGCAGAGGTTATGTGTGACTCAGTCTTATGATAATCCATGCAGACCAAAGAGAGATGCATGGAAATTAGACTAAGCACTTAATGCAAATATGTTCTAGACTATAAAGATAAGAAGAAGGATTTATCAAGCTTTTCCACATTAGAGCTGAACTATTTGTAGACAAATATTGCATTTCAATTTGCAACTTATGTTTTAACCTGATTCTGCAGACGAAAAGACCAAAATGTACTCATATTAAAGGTGCATTGCAATCGTTACAACCACCATTGGCACTTGCCTGAATGTGCACAGTAATGTTTTGTAAAGAAGTTGTCTCTATAAGCACAAGCAGCCTGTTATATGTGAGTGATTCAGGCCGAATTCTCCCGCGCTAGTCCTTATTCACTATAGTATTGTCATTGTCTGTATTTATTTCGCTAAAGTTCTCAGACAAAATATGATGTTCATTTCAATCATTTCAGCCTTCAAAGTGCCTAATTTTGCCACTTCAGCTGATGCTTTAGCCTCATTTAAACTGCTTGATTACTTGTAGTAATCACGCAGTTTATCTTTGGTAGAAATCTGAACTGAACAAAAGGAGAAACTGATCATTAAAAAACAAAAAAAGACATCTCAATTTTATTTTAGTTCATTGTAGAATAATGTCCTGTTCACACAGCTCATTTACCTCGAGACCTCAAAAACTGTAATAATTACAGACATCATTTGAGTTTTTAGTCCCATGTGTATCGTCCACGTTTGTAAAAAATGTCTTCCCACAATTTTACCTCCTGTAAGTCACCAAACTCAGACGTCCTCATGCAATACTAATGCTGTAAAAGAAAATAAATAAATAAATAATAACTGCAACCTGTTTACCTTTGGACTAAATTAGTAGTATTCGCCACATTGATCTTTTTCCATTCAAATTGGCCTTTTCTTTACAAGGTCGAGAAGATGGATGTTTGAGGAAAGTTTGGACAGAGCGCTGCAAAGTTTGGACAGAGGGACTTCATTCACTGTTTAAAGAATTAAAAAGAGAGAGACACTGCGACAGGTTCATAAGAATCTGATTATGTGGATGTGATTGTGATCTATGGACGCAACTCAGGTCATTCCTGATCAATAAAAAACCCAAAACACAAGAAATGCTCAAGCCCAGAATGAAGCAAAGGGTTGTTGTCATAAATCATGGCGTATCTGTCGTCATCCAGAATAGTTTGTGAAAACAAGCAAATTACAGACATATCGATTTCAAACTCAGACATCGTGGGGTCCCAACATGAATATCTCATGCAAATAGGACATTATTCAGTTTATTAAAGGCTGAAATGGCTGTTAACAATAAAATTCCTAATCCTTTTGAGCTTTACAGATGGAGACAGCATGATTTGTGAATGTAAGAAACACATTGGGGATGATTTTGATGAGATAACAACAATCAAACATGGCTAAAACCTCACACATTTATATATTATCAAACTTTTATTACTGCGACTATCACAGTGCAGTCCTCTTCCACGAGCTGCTCATAAAACCAAGGAAAGAAAACTAGAGGAACGTGTGAGCTCATTACTGGAGCTGGTTATGAGTGACAGAGAGGCCAATGATCCAAAGGTCAGCTCCACACTCACTTTGCCCCAGGGCCAGGTGTTACATGTGGCTGTGATGGAGAGGTCTGATCCAGCCTGGAGACAGTCCTCAGCGTGTGGAGAGGTCTGATCCGGCCTGGAGAACGTCCTCAGCGTGTGGAGAGGTCTAATCCAGCCTGGAGAAAGTTCCCAGCGTGTGGGAGAGGTCTGATCCGGCCTGGAGAAAGTCCTCGGCGTGTGGAGAGGTCTGATCCAGCCTGTAGAACGTCCTCGGCGTGTGGAGAGGTCTGATCCAGCCTGTAAGAACGTCCTCGGCATGTAGAGAGGTCTGATCCAGCCTGGAGAACGTCCTCTGGCATGTGGAGAGGTCTGATCCAGCCTGGAGACAGTCCTCGGCGTGTGGAGAGGTCTGATCCAGCCTAGAGACAGTCCTCGGCGTGTGGAGAGGTCAGATCCAGCCTGGAGACAGTCCTCGCGTGTTGGAAGAGGTCTGATCCTGCCTGGAGAAAGTCCTCAGCGTGTGGAGAGGTTCTGATCCAGCCTGGAGACAGTCCACAGCGTGTGGAGAGGTCTGATCCAGCCTGCAGAACGTCCTCGGCATGTGGAGAGGTCTGATCCAGCCAGGAAGACCTCGGTGTGTGGAGAGGTCTGATCCAGCCAGAAGACCTCGGCATGTGGAGAGGTCTGATCCAGCTAGAGACAGTCTCGGCATGTGGAGAGTCTGATCCAGCTGGAAACGTCCTCGGCGATGGAGAGGTCTATAGTCTGGAGAACGTCTCGGCGTGTGGAGAGGTCTGATCCAGCCTGGAGACAGTCCTCGGCATGTGGAGAGGTCTGATCCAGCCTGGAGAACGTCCTCGGCGTATGGAGAGGTCTGATCCAGTCTGGAGAACGTCTTCGGCGTGTGGGAGGTTGATCCAGCTGGAGCGTTCTCGGCGTGTGGAGAGGTCTGATCCCACTGGAGATCTGATCCAGCCTGGAAACGTTTCTTCCTAGCGCGCGTGGAGAGGACTGATCCAGCTAGGAGAACGTCCTCGGGCGTGTGGAGAGGTCTGATCCAGCCTGGAGAAAGTCCTCGGCGTGTGGAGAAGTCTGATCCAGCTGGAGAAAGTCCTCGGCGTGTGGAGAGGTCTGATCCAGCCTGGAGACAGTCCTCAGCGTGTGGAGAGGTCTGATCCAGCCTGGAGAAAGTCCTCAGCGTGTGGAGAGGTCTGATCCATCCTGAAGACAGTCCTCGGCGTGTGGAGAGGTCTGATCCAGCCTGGAGAAAGTCCTCGGCGTGTGGAGAGGTCTGATCCAGCCTGGAGACAGTCCTCGGCGTGTGGAGAGGTCTGATCCAGCCTGGAGACAGTCCTCGGCGTGTGGAGTGGTCTGATCCAGCTTGGAGACAGTCCTCAGCGTGTGGAGAGGTCTGATCCAGCCTGGAGAAAGTCCTCGGCGTGTGAAGAGGTCTGATCCAGCTTGGAGACAGTCCTGAGCGTGTGGAGAGGTCTGATCCAGGCTGGAGAACGTCCTTGGCGTGTAGTGTATATTTATTCTTACTTTGTCTTTAAGAAAATACAGCATCACTTATGTAATTTTCTTGTAATGAGAGCACTTTTGTGGCATGTTTTTACTGCGCGATATACTTGATATTACACTTTTGTATACCTTCAAAACAACATTCACAACTATATCTAAAATGATGTAGTTCACAGCTCTAATACCAAACAGAAACATGAGGAAATCAGAAACAGTCACTGGTCATAAACACAGAAGCAGATTGTCCTAAAACAAACAGACCAATGGATAATTGCTCCAGACCATCCCTGTGTTGAGATCAGGCATGTCCAAACTGTGGCCTTGGGTCCAAAGTCAACGAAACAAGCAATAGGTAATTTTAATTTCATGTATTTATTTATCAGAACAAAAGTACAGTTGGTTATGCCAGCAGGCAAAGATGCTTGTACCAGATCAGAGTTTGAAAGCAAATCTCCATCTGCAGAGCTGCGTTGGATGGGACCATTCTGTTTTGTCTGAAAAGTCAAATGCATAATCTCATTGAAATGGAAAGGGCATTCTTCATGCCATACAGTGTAATATTTTAGTTACAGTAATACGATTTCCATGGAAACAATCAAAAAAAAGGTCCGTCTTTGAGATATAAAAGAGTACATTTTAGGGTGTTGTAAGCCTAAAGTAAAGACACATAATTTTACCATGTTCTTACTCGGTGTACCTTTAAAGAAGGGGTACCTAGTTCTTTCCACAAAAAAGTTATATACAAATGCAGTGGCAAAATTAGACCGCTATGTACTGGTCTGAGTGCAATAATAAATAGTCAATAGTTCTCTAGCTTCACTTTACTGTCTGTAAGAGTATATTCTTCAATCATAATTACTGCCAACAGTAAATGCATGTGGATAAGAACTATTTGCTGAACTGTCCCATCCCTATAATGCCTTTTACTTTGTGAATTGTTATTAGCCAATGTTAAAAATGTTGCTGTCAATAGAAGCCTGACTTTGCATTCTCATTCCATCCATTTGTCTCATCCATTTGAGTATTTCACTGTATGTTCACGTTTCTATGAACCAAATCAGTTTAGTATGTGGCACTTGGTGAAAAAGATGTCACCCCTGTCCTTATACCCTCATTCTGGGCAAGAAAAACTCCTAAACCCAGTGGGAAAAAGAGAAACCTGGAGGAGAACCACAGTAAAGGACAGACCCACTCCCATGGACAGACGTGACTGATGCTCATCCATTTGCAGACAGTGTTCACGTCGAGAGTACATTTTATCGCCTCTCTCCAGCTCCACAGACAGAACACAAGTGACTAAACATCCACATTGTGCTGCTGAGGATTCTGTTGTTTGTATTTGCAGGTTTTTGAATGCCGGTCATTTCTGTGGGCAAGGTCTGAGCTGACAGGTGACCTCTCTCTCTGCACGAGCATCACAGGCACATACACACCCCCGCACACACACACAGACACAGCCCGGGCGTCCTCACAAGGCCACGTCACCCAGAGGTGCCACCTCCAAGGTCATCTCTTTATCTGTGAGAGGCTGGGGGAGGTTCGCTCGCCCTCACTGACCGACCTGCTCTTGTGCTTGTCATATTCAAGCACAATTATACAGTCAGAGGACAAAGTGAAAGGTTGCTGCTTTTGTAAGGTTTGTAATTGGTTGTGATAGTTTAGAATGGTAAAAGTCAATGCCCAGATACTAAACAAGGAGCTTCTCAATAAAGGATTGTTGGTTTGAATCCGAGGTTTGACAATATCAACATCTCCCGATCTCTCTGGAGTTTGCATGTTCTTCTTGTGCTGCCATAGGTTCTCTTCAAGTACTCCGGCTTTCTCCAACCTCCAGAAAGATCCATGTACAGGTCAACATTGTGACTTTACCACAAACGTTTTTAGACCTTTTAGACCTTTAGAGACTTGGTTCCTGCAAAGATCAAGAGCTTAAATCAAAGCTACAATGTGAAATGTGAAGAAAAGTTACATTTATCATTTTAGTTGATTCTGAAACAATTGTCTGTCTTTAAGATTGTAAATATAAGAAACTGAAATATTGAAGTAATGACTAACGTTACAGGGGGACCCTCAATACTCGACCCAGAGGGCTCTATGTGCTAACTCTGCAATGGCCCAAAGTCACTGGAATAGTCACCCACCACTCCAAACAAGAACAAGCGATAGAAAATGAATAAACTATACACTGAAAAAACGGATTTTTGAGGGTAGTAATATTTATAATATATAAATAAATAGTTTTTACCCACTAAAATAGACTCCTGCCAAATAAATACAAATTGTATTTAAAAGTATTACATTTAAATGTTTTTATCCTTTAAAGTTTTTAATTTCTGATTATATTAACATGTATTATAATATTTCCTTTACCTTCTAGAGCAAGTTGTAAAAAGTGTGAATAAATATTACTCCAGAAATCACTTAAGCGTTTGAATGGCTAAATGCAGGAGCAATGTAACATTTAATAGATTATTTAGTTTAGCTGTCCTAGTTAAATGTAAAAAGTGTGAGTAAATGTTAAATGTAAAAATCACTAAATGGTTTAAATCCTGCACATGCTCAGTAGAGAGCAGGACAGTTAGCAGGAGCTGCTGCACAGACATGTCCAGGATCATCTCCACACACTTGTGAGAGGAAAAGAAGGACTTTTACACATCTACATCTGCTCAGGTGAGTCTCAAGTCTTATCTGGTTTACTGTGAGTTACATTTATCCAGTAATTTTGTAGAAATGTGCTCTGTTAGCGCCATACAATGTGCACTGTTAGCATTAGCTTTTACAAACATGATTTTGTTTAGGTTTTACAATGAAATGTCTTTATTTTAGCCACATACAGTTGCTCAGGGCAACATTAGGCTGTGCACTTTGTCCAAGTGTTATTTCAAGTCACAGAAAAATGTAGCTTTGACACATTGTTCATTGTTGTTGTTATGCTAATTAGCTGAACAATCTAGCAGTGCTAACATGCACACATGTGGACTACATACAGCATGAGAACAGACCACAGTGAGAGCAGGACATCTGTCTCACTGTGGAACATTAGAAAAGTACTTTTTGTTGTCTTAAGACAGAAATCAGCTTCACTCAAACACAAACACAGCAGTGCTAATCACTTAGTACTTGAAAACTGTGTTTTTACTCATGTAAACATTGTGTTACATGTGTCTCTTGCAGATGAAATGACAGAAAGATCTTCAAGCAAGTAATTTTGCCCTCAAGTTCTTCTAACATTGGGTAAGTAAACATTTTAAATGTAAGGCCAGTTGCCCTGTTTTATTCTTGTTAAAATACTAACTGTGACTGTGTTGTTCTTGTGTTTTTCAGATGTGAGAACATGGAGACATTTGACAGATGTTACATCTCCCAACATTCAGTAAGTTAAATATTTGAAGATAAAAGCTTAGCTGATGGTGGGAGAGGCCATAGTAAAACTGACTAAAATATAACCGAGTAAATGAACTGACTATCATCTTTGAGAGCTTTAAAAAAACATAAAGATGAACTGTGTCTTCCTCCACAGGAGCAGATTGGAGTCAGGACTGTTGCTGTTTGGACAAAGAGAAAATACCAAGAGAACAGTCACAGGTAAACACGTGACTTCAGTGTTTTTGTGCTTCTTGAGCTTGTTCTAATTGTACCTACAAGTACACCTTGTAGTTTTCTTTAATGGCACTTGGTGTAAATGTTTCATCTTTCAATTTCTATGTAAAACCCATTAAAATATTAAAATATTATGGAAACAGTTTGACCAGGCAGTTTGTTTGAATCCCTTTTTTAACTGTGAAATGACTGTATGTCTGTTGTTCTGTGTGTTCAGGTGAACTCCAGCTGTCTCCAAGTGTCCTGCTGCTGTGAAGGAACTCCAACAAATATAAATTCTGAAAAAAACTACATTTACTGTGAGTTGTATTATTCTTTGAAAATGTTTTAATAAAATTATTTTAACATTTCATTTTGTCATTTTTGTGGGAAAACATGTAAAAAAGTAAAAAAATATATATATACCGGTATATTACTATAAAAAATTAAGTAACTTTTAAACATATATAGTACATACTGACATAAAAAATATGTTAAGAAAATTATTTAAATTTTAAACAATATAAATACATAAGGGGAATGTAAAAAATTCAAAACCTTACTTGTTTTTTAACTTTAAATTTTACTTAATTTTTTTGGGTAAAACAATACTAAAATTTACTCAATTAATCAGAATAAACTTTATAACTTTACTTTATAAACATTAGCAAAAATTATGTCAACTCTGGTATTAAAACGTAAAGAATAAAAAATATTGCAAATTGTCGCGAGAATTTTTTTGATTAAATCTTAATAGCTGTTTTTTTCAGTGTAGCCCTGTTTCCATAGGCTAGAGTCGGGATAGTAGCCTATAGTCCTGTGCTGTTTCCACTGCACAAAGCATCTCGTTGCTGGGTCCGTAGCGAGCCACTTTTGGCACTGATTTTACCCTGGAGCAGACCTTACTGTGGTCCCCCCTGTAGGCATGACAATTGGACAAGAGAAAACACCGGTTCAAGCCAAAACCAGGCGTAAAAGAGCAGAAACATGAAATAATGTTCCTCACCAAGCACCGACTTGATCCTGTGACAAACCGTCGCATTTCCACTGATGAAAACTTTATTTGTTGCACCAATAGACAAAGCAAAGCGCATTAGCATCAGCTGTTTCCTGTTTGTCGAGGCAAAACACTGTAAAAAATTGTAAATCGTGAGATCTTAATGTGCCCAATATAATCCAACCTCAATGCATTTAAAAAAACTGCCTAAAAACCAGTGTAGAGGCGCAGATGTTTTGCAAAAAAAAAATTAAAAATCAATGCTTACTCTCGAGTCACAGCGCCACAGACTTGGAATTATTACATGTCTTTTTGTGAAGCACTCAGATTGACGCCAGGAAGAAAAAGTGTAATTCAGGGTCATTTTCTTTTTTATTTATTTAAGAAAGCATGTGTAACAGACCCTTGGGAGTCTGGACTTGCAGTAGAAACGCTCACTATTATTGGCATAAGTTACCCAAAGTGAACTAATCTGTGGGAACCAGGCTAACGAAAGAAACTAGTTTAGAATCTCTGCTCTTTTCAACAGCACTGACACTAAATCTGAATAGTGATATTTTAACTGTATCAGAAGAAGAGTTTAGGCTACAAGGCAACATTAAAGATCCTGCTGTGTTGAAAAAGATGATTTGCTAATATCCTGAGCACAGTCTGTATGTAGGGCAGCAGTGTCCCAGCTGGTAGTGTTAATCCCCTGAATCTCCATTTTACCTTTTATGTTTTTGCTCAGAGTAATAATAGCCGCTGATTTGTTGAAATTGGCCACTTTTCCTGACACACAAACTGCACCCAGCGTCGTCCCGTCCCCGAGGGAAGGACTGACGCAGCGGGACACGGGGGACATGTCTCCTCCCACACAGCAGACACAAACAGCCCGGTGTGAGCCATATGGACCTATCCAAATTCACAAAGTGCTGATTCACGCTTCGCCCCAGCACCAGTGGTCTGTGCGGGGATTTCCGAGCCGCTTTTAGAAGACAGAAGGACCACAGTGACACATGAGAAACCGTCTGGAAAACCAAGTCTAAACGCTCCGAGTGGCATGACTGGGATTGTGAAGTCGTCTTTGTCACTTCAAGAACAAAATTACAGACACATTTCACTGCTTTACAAGTTTAAAGATTTTTTTTTTTTTACCTATGCCATTTAAAATACATTCCTGGTCACGAAAAGCAGGACATGTTCCAGTCAGTTCAAGTAAAATGACACTATTTACTTTTTCATGAGAAGCATGGGCAACACAGAAGTTAGTGTTCAGCCTTTCAGACATTTTTGGGTCGGGTTGTGCAAAAATTTGTGACTTTCAGATCAAGTCATGGGCATTATAAAATGAAAGATTGACAACTAATCCTTTTATCAGTAAAAACTTGAAGCAGAAGTTAAACCTATACGGGTATATTGTTTTTTTTAATATGAGGGGGAAAAATGTATTGTAGTCCTGAGATCAACTCCCTGGCTACATGAGGCTTTTCCATGCACAGTTTTCCTCCAGGTACTCCGCTTTTCCCTACACATTATTTGTCTCGGCTGCCTTTGAAAGCTGTTGAGAAAACCCAGAATGTCATGGCAGTTTTTCAATCTGACTGCTCAAGGCGTCTCTAAAAATGTTTTTTTCAAAATCAGAATTGTCGTTTTTTTCTGCTAGAATAGGCCAAAGTATGTCAGTCGATGCAGCAATGTTTGTCTTGGTTTGAAGTCACACTTAGTCACAGCGCTCTTAAAGTGCGCTGTGACTGGTCGGCTGCTTCTGTACACTGACTGCAGGGCGAGCTGAGTTGTGGACATTTGCAAGTTTCTTGCGAAATGCCTTGTACAGTTGCTCCAGTCCACTGCAGTTTGTATTTGCCTAAAGCCACATGGATGATTCTTGCAAGAATGCTCGTTCTATGACTTGAAAGTCGTATCAAACTGCTGCGACCTCTGGGAAAAATAGACTCTCTACGGATTCTTTCTGCGCACTCAAACGACTGTTGGACATGTGCTTGCACTGCTTCGAGGTCTGTGTGTAAGAGTGCAACCGAAGTGGCACTCAGTGTACAGCAGGTGTTAACCACATTGGGAGTGACTCTGGATTCTCTAGATTTTGCCAGAATCGATTGGTTAGATTCAAGTTAACTTCCCACTGGACTCTCCTGAAAAAGACATTTTGATCTCAGTGGGACTTACCCTAAATAAAAAGTTAAAATCCAGCCATCTCATGTCACAATGCTCCAAGTCGACTCCCAGTCCCTTACCTTCAAGTTTAACTCCAGTCCCAAGTCTTGCATTTGATCAAGTCAAGCTTAAAGTCATCAAAGTGATTCAAGAGTGACTCAAGCCCACATCTATGCAGGTTTAATTCGAAGTAAATCTTGAAAAAACAAGCTCATACAGACGAAAAGAAAAATTTGATAATCTGACCACATGTGAGCAGCAGCTACAGAACAGAACAATTCACTTAGCTCTTTAAAAAAAGAGGATTTATTGCAGTCGTAGCTCAGCTTTAGCCGCCTTAACTGTTTACATATGTATGTATTCTGAAGCTTAACACATCAATGCGCACTCATGGATCGCACAGACATATCACTCTATAAGAAATGATCTCAGCCTCAGATTAGAACAGATTAACTCTCCGCCTTCTGAACGTCTTACATAAACCAATTTAAAACCCATATTTTTACACACTGGCGCTGGCATTTAGGCGTTTGTTTAGCAGTGACCATTTGCAGTCAGATAAGCGCAGACATTGTACCTTCAGCGCGCGTCCACACAAACAGCCCTGACCCGCTCCTCTTGAAGAACACACAGTCATGTTTTATTCAGAGCATATGCTAAGCGGGGCCTCTCACACCTCTGCGCTGTGTGTAAGCACATGAAACAGATGTATAAAGAGCTGACATTTGGAGGAGACAGCTTTTTAATTATGCGCTCTCGTCCCCCATTCATGCGCCGTATTCAGGCGTCGCATCCAGGGCTCTCTACGCTGAACAGGTGTAGGAACATCTCCACTCCAGATGACTCTTTCAGGGAGAGACTGAAGAGGAAGTATAGAGGCTTTATGAACGAGGAGGACATTTTACGCACATGAGATCCTAACTTTTGTGTGGAAATAATAACACTTCAGATCGGATTGTTTTGTACTGTCTGGAGCTTGTAGGAATGAACTTTTTTTCTTCTCATCAGAGACCAAAAGCAGCGTTCTGATTGGCTGCGTTTTTCTACTCTACTTTCACTTTGATCACTTGAGTTTCACTTGAGTTCCGGTGTGAATATAACAGTGGATTGTTGTTTCCAGTCAATTCATTCCCTCGGAAGGCTCGCTCAAATGCCGTAAATTAATATAAATAATTAATTGACACAAACTGGACACAAGTGACAGCCAGACAATCGTTTGCAGCGAGTTCAGAGCTTCACATACGAGGTAAATACTTCACTATGTGTTTATAGAATGAGTTTTGTCTCTGAAGCTAATGCTAACCTGTATTTAATTTATTTATTAAAACGGAACTAGCTTTATACAAAAACACTCAGCCTATGATGTCATGTATTTTTATCAAATTGTCTGCTTTATATTTTCGCTAATTTATTTGTTAGCATTTAGCATTGCGCCAAACTTATGCACTTTTCTAAACACACAGTCTTTCTCTGGTGAAGTATTTACCTCGTATGTGAAGCTCTGAACTCGCTGACAGTGGTTATCTAGTTGAAGTCCGCTCAGTGCTTTGAATTTTTTAAATATTAATTAATATTAGCGCATCTCGGCAAAGTCCCCATAAGGAATGAATGGGACAAGAAGAAACTATCCACAGGTATCACGCAAACCGGAGCTAGCATAGCCGCAGCGTGAAAAGGGCCCATTGCGAATGTTGTTTTGAAGATATGCAAAAATGGAAAATCGAAGTATATTGTTCACTAAAAACATGCTTTAAGAGTTTATTTACAATAAAATTAAATAAGTGAGGCTGTACTTTCCTAAAGGCAAGGCAAGTTTAAATTTATATTCTATCAGAGCTTAAAAAAAATACAGGAACATTGTTTTATAATGGGAGATCGCTGCAGTTTTGTGATTCATTTGACACATATTTCATCTTAAATACATCTTAAATTAGAAAACTAAGGACTATGTGCGGCTAGAATTAGTAACACTTTGATTGGTTTGAATCTGATTGCCAACAGTTTTTTAGATAATAACTAAATGTACTTGTTCGGTTGTATTTAGGACAGGTTTAAGGTTGTTGTTTGTTCCAATGTAACTAATTTGAACACAGATTTTAACACGTTTATGTTGAACTGACAGAATATCACCAAAACATTATCGAGGTTTATTTTTGTCAGTATCGCCCAGCCCTAATCTTAAGCCACAATTGCTGCCAAAAAGTAAATCATGTGGATATTAACTGTGGGTTTGTGAGAGAAAGGAGCTAGTTGCTTCCATTTTTTCCTGCTTCTGATTTTGTGGTTTTATATCAGGTTTTCCAGCTTTAATGGGCCAAATGGACTGGATTATTACAGCTTTGGCCGAGGCTATTGTAAGATAAGTGCAGCGCATTATCATCCCAGATAAAAGAAACTACTCTTACAATGTGAGAGAAAGGAAACTTTGTGAACTGAGCTTGGAGCTAATCAGAACGTTTCTCTGGACCAGTGACCAGTGTTTGAGCCTCTGATTAAGGAGACTCAGTTTTCTTAAAAAGTCCAACTAAAAATGTATCAAATTCAAACTGAAACTGTTTCTAAACCTTGGTTTGGAGCACAAACAATTGTCTGGACTCTTTGTGAAGCTGAGGCTTTGTAGTTTTGACCTCTGATTCAAGCTCTGCACAAAAAAAACACCAACGATTTCCTTTGTAAAGCAGCAGTTATGTAGCTGGAGTCACGAGCCTGGGCCTGAATGACATTAGATTTGGCATAATTTAGGTTTTGACCCTTTCTCTTCAAAAGCTGGAGTTTTAGGTACAGTTTGAGTCCACTGATAAAAATGCCTTTTTTCTTCTTCTTTGTAATTTTAGAGACAAAATAAGTAAGTTTTTTTGTATCTGTAGCATTTGCCAGAACTTGATAGACATTAGTAAAAAAAAGTTGAGGCCAAAAGAACAACCGATGCTGAAAAAGTCAGACCTTGTAATTGCTTGGCACTATTTTCTCTCTCTTCATATCACTGTCAGGGTGTTTACATGGAGGCCAAGAAAACCAGATAACTAGTCCTAGTCCGATCTAAACCAGTTTTTTAAATTGCATGTAAACCCCGGCAGACCTATTGAAGAGCTGTAAACCGTTTTTTTTTTTTTGGAAAACCAGTTGGCGCACATGGTCCTGACCAATTGTAGTCTGATTTCAGATGTCATGTAAACAGACAATCACTGCGGTTACATGATCAGGGAAATCAGACTAGGCTAGAAAACCGGACTCTACTTGGTTTTCCCCTCAAACTGGTTGGACCAGTTTTGCTCCTGTTTACATGCGAGAGAGTAAACCGATTACCCTGAAGAGACATGTTCGGCTGTGTCAGATTCACAACTGCATGATTGAGGCTGTAATTTGTTGAACTACTTTAACATTGTTAAAGTTGTTTATTTTGATTAACTGTTTGTAATACTGTTTGTTAAATGACACGGGTTTTTTCTGGACCACGTAGGACTGTTTTAAACATTTAGAACAGTGTTAAACATAAAGTTCAATGTGTGATTGTGTGTGCCACTTTGTGCAAGGCACTTTATAGTTCTAAAATTCTTAATTTATTGCTGGGATGTGCAGTAGACAGGGGTTGTGAGCATGCTCAGTTGCATTTGTCCAGCTGCAGACCGATTGTCTGTTTACATGAGTCTGAAATCAGACTACAATCGGTCGGGACCACATGCGCCAACTGGTTTTCCGAAAACCGGTTTACAGCTCTGCAATAGGTCTGCCCGGGTTTACATGCGCTTTGGAAAACTGGTTTAAATCAGACTAGGCTAGTTATCCAGTTTTCCTGGCCTCCATGTAAACGCCCTGAGTCTGTCTGCAGCTGGACAAATGCAACTGAGCATGCTCACAACTCCTGACCGCTGCACATTCTGACAGTATAGTTAACATTTTTACAACAAAAAAAAGCTCCTGCAAAAGTTGCACACACAGCCAAATATTTAACTACTTAACCCAGTTTTACCTTTTTAACACTGTTCTAAATGTTTAACACGTCCACATGTCCCAGAAGGATCAGTGTGTAATTTTACTAACAATATTACAAACACTTATTATTAGTAAACAATATTTAGGTAAATCAACATAATGCCAAATACATTAGAGACCGGTTATCTAGCCTAGTCTGATTTCCCTGTACATGTAAACGCAGTGTCTTAGGTAAACCAAGTATACTCTTCTTGTGATGATTATATCTTTGTCTTTTGTGCTGATTTGTCCTGCTACAAAAGTTAAAAAGAAGATAGAAAAAAGAGCATTTATTTTTAAAAAGAACAGACTCTTACAGACGTGCCTGAGCTCTGAGGCGTGTGTATATCTTAATTGAGTTAGTGGAAATAGTGCGAGGCTTTTGATGGGCAATTCAAAATAGATAGAGAGAGCTAAATACTGTTCTTTTACTGTGCTGTTTTAAAATCCAATATATTATTCATGAAGCCGCTTTAATGTGCTGAAGCAATACTGCGAAATGTGATTCTCTCTCGTCACACACTCCTCACCTGTTGGAAAGAAATCTCAAATATCTGTGACTGGTTATGAGACTTTGGAGAATGTTAGGACAGTGTAGATGTTGGGATTCATGTCACACTGAAGAAAACTATCAAGACGAATAACTTTAGTCTTTGTTTTGATAGAATTTGACAATGTGAGTTTTTCTTATTTTTACAACTGAATATGTGAGGAGCAGAGTGGTTAGAGCTCTGACTTCCCAATAAGGATATCATAGGTTTGACTCCTGGTTTGAGCCAAGTCACATCTCATATCTTCTCTGGCTGGAGTTTGCATGTTCTCCCGGTTCAATGTGGGTTTTCTCTGGGAATTCAGGCTTACTTCCACCTCCACCTCCTTGTTTGAGCTGTAAATTTCTGATTCTCTGCCTCTAACCCTGCGACAAGCTGGCCACTGTTCAGGGTGTTCCCCCTCTAAGGCCCAAAGTCACTGGGAAAGGTTCACTCGTGACCTCTAACAGGAACAAGAGCATGTATGTACAAGTGATCATGGTTTAATGTTGTAAGCTACACAACTCACAAAGGCATTCAGAAGTGTTTTCAAACATCTTGAGGAAAAAGTGACGTGTTAGATCAGGGGTTCCCAAACTTTTCAGCCCGGGACCCCAAAACAATCATGCAACCAACTCGCGACCCCCACAGCAAAAAAATATACTTTTGTAATCATTTTAAGTTATAGAACCATTTCGATTTGGTTTAATTGTGTTGTTTTTGACAGTGTATTGCTTTATATGACCCCAATGCCCCCAAAACCTGATTAAATGTCATAATGTCATAAAAGTCATAATTGTAAAAATAGAAAATTAAAAATGTCTCTGCTGTTTGGTCGTAACCATCGTAAAAACTGCGAAATCTTGATATTTTGTCTCACAATAATTGCAATAGTAACATTTGGTATTGTGACATTCCTAGGAAGAGTTTGAAAATATACAGTCAAAATCTTCACAGAATTGAACCTATTGGCCTCGTTGACGGTGCGTGTTGGACAAAGGGCGGGGCTTGTCCGGCGGGGGTCTCACAATGACCCCTCTGTCCTCCTGCGAGCTCAGTCTGGGGCCCGTTCACGCCTCATTACTCTACGTTCCACACGCCGGATCGTTTTAATGGAGCAAGAAAACCATCGGCGATCAATTCTTCCTGCTTTGGCCCCGCCCCCTCGTCTCCCCCGACAACAGCTCACCCGATTTACCTAACCTACCTTAGAGTTATTAATTAAGCCTGTTTGGGAACACGCTTTGGCCTCGGCAGTAAAATGTCACTGAAGCGAATCGATACGTCGTGTTCAAGTCGTCGCTACATGCAATTTTCTGTGGCTGCTGGTTTTATTTGTGCCCGGGTCAAAGGTCAAATCAATCTCAAAACTGCCAACGGTTCATAACATGTATGAATGTTTAGACATGGATTTATGGGTTTGATGAAGCGTCTGTGCTCTGCAAAAAAATACAAACTTCACTTTGTAGCACTTTATAATCAGTAGAGCCTAATTAGCCTTAAAACCCCTTAATAAAGCAGCAATTGTGACCTAATTTATCATGAACAAAAGCTAAATAATGTATTAAGTATTTAATTATCACAAGCTCTGGCTATCCACTCTAAATCCTAACCATTGCTCCTTAAGTAAATGTTAATAAGCCTTAATAAGCGTCTTTATCCACTAATTAATTGTTCACGAATATTCATGCTTTATTAAGGCTTTACTAAGGCTAATTAAGATGTAGGTATAATTATGTGGTGCCAACAATTTGTTGAATTAGCTTTAAGTGTTGCCATCGGTGACACAATATACAATAACTACACTTTTATTAGCATCAATAAACCTTAATATATTACAAACAAATGATCTTATCATGAATAAATATATGTATCAAGGCTTAGTAACTACTTAATTACCCCAAGCCCTGCCCTCAAGTCTAAATCCTAACCATCTGTGGGTGGCCAGACAGGGGCCATGAACCTTACAAGGGTGGCACAAAAATTGGAGAGGGGCAATATACACTTTGGCTCTTTGCATAATTTGTTTTTTATTTTGTGGATATTTTGTTTGTAGAATCATCTACAAAAAAAAAAAAAAAAAAAAAGGTGCTGCTTACAGGAATACAAAGAAACTTAACATAAACTTAAAAAGTGCCTATATTCCAACTAAGATTGTTACATGAAAACAAAGACACGTGTATCTTTACTCTGAACAGGCTTTTATTTTCTTAAAACTCACAGATGTAGACCAAAAGAACAACCGATACTGAAATTTCTGTTGAAATTTTAAACAAATTTAGGCAAATTAAGATCTAAATAACATAAATAAACTCCCATGTACGAACTTATGGAACTACATGTATAGATTCTAGGACCCAACCACATTTAAGACTGTGAGGAAAAAGTGCTGGTATAACATACACATTTAAATAGACTCTTTTGTCTCTTAGAGGCTCCTCCTCTTGTTTGTTTCCATGACAATCTTGTTCCTTTAGCTAGTATTCCACAGTAACATATGAAACAATTGTATATCAAAGAAGAATGAGATTATGCATTTAATATTTCACCTCCAAAAAGCTGCACGATGTCACTTTAAGTTTTTAAAGCGTTTATTCATTGTAAGTTAATTAATTGTGTGTAACGTTTTAATGAGGACATATTTTTCTGATGCACGCCATATTGACAGAATGAAACAATTTCACCAAAATAACAAAATGATGCATGTCTTTGGTTTAGTAAACACTCACTTGTTATTCAAAAAAAATCCCAAGCATATGGCCTGTTTTAGAGTCGTTTTGGTACAAATAATGACAAACTCATTTTAATTGGCTGTGGAAATTTTCAGCGACAGAGATGAACCAAATCAAAATTTACAGAAACGATTGATAATTATGGACTTATTTAGTTCCTCCGAAGGATTGGATGAGTGGGCAGGACAGGGGCACGCCGGGGGCTCTTAGATCATGACCCGTCTGTTGGGTCTCCATGGCTCTAATGTGGCTGAGCTCCGAGTGTCAGTGCCTGGATGAATGAGTCGCGTGAGGAGGGGGCACGTCCGGCAGAGGGGGGTCTGAAGGGCTTAAAGAGCGTCCCGTTAAACCCGCGTTCTGGCTCTTGGATCCTCAATAGAGCACGGCTAATCTGAGGGCGCTTCGGGCTGGTTTCCCCCCCTGGCACTGCCCTCTCTCTCTCTCTCTCTCTCTGTGTCTCTCTGTTTGCCTGCCCACCCTAAGGAGAGGGAGAGAGAGGCTGTCTTGACCTTTCCTCTCACACTGGTCGGCTGAAGATTGATATCAGAGCCATGTCTCTTTACACATGACATTCGGCACCAGTTTAACACATAAGGTCAAGCGTGAAGGGTAAGGAAAACTACATTCTGCCCACAATCACACTTCAAACAGAGCTGCTAAATGAAGACAGAAAGACAGAGTAAAGGCGTTTGTAGACCCGAGAGGTTTGGCTCAATATTAAGCCCAGTATTCCTCCATATGAGTTCACAGAGGCATTGTCCAAGTATTATTTTGTGGAGATCTTGTTATTGTGACTGTTGCGACTATTTCTTCCATTTTACCATTGCAATATATATGTATCTGTATTGGCTATTATCATAAAAACACTCAATAATTTTGTGTTGATACTTTTAGAGAAGGTTGTGTTTGTCCTTAAAGTATTACATTTGCAATTTTGAACACACAAAAATACCGGCAATCAAAGCAGAACAGTGTGATGTCTCATATACTTCCCTTTATGTGGCACTACAGCTTTTATGTTGGCCCACCTGTGCTTCAACAGGTGCTAATGAGACATTGTGACCTGGTAACCTGGTAACTGCAACTTTTGTGGATTCTGGGATAAATATACAGTCAATGAATTTAAGTCTCTCCAGGACTGGAAATTACATTGGCCACTGCAGGAGGCACACACATTTTGAACTGAAAATAGCAATGCTGCGAAGAGAAAGATTAGTTCAAAAAACTATACTTGCAGCAGTAGTGGACTGCTATTTAAAGATTGTCTGTGTACCTTTTTGAACTACAACAACAGCAGCATTAAATGAATAAAAAATATCTGTGGGGGTGCACGGTAGCAGAGTGGTTAGAGCTCTGACTTCCCAATTAGGAGATTGTGGGTTTGACTTCTCCGTCGACATCTCACGATCTTTCTGGGTGGAGTTTGCATGTTCTCCCCGTGTCATCGTGGGTTTTATTCGGGTACTCTGGTTTCCTACCACTTTCAAAGACATGTATGTTTAGGTTAATTGGGCATCACTGTAAATTTCCCCTGTGAGTGAGTAAATGAGAGAGTTAATGGTTGTCTGTCTAACCCTGCGACAAGTTAACTGTTCAGGGTGTTTTTCTGCCTAAGGCCCAAAGTCACTGCGATAGGCTTCACTCACTTGTGACCCCTTACAGGAACAAGAGGTAGAAAAGGAATGAATATCTGTCTTTAGCTGCATAATCACAAAAAGAACTATTACTTTACCTGAAAGAGAACTTCCTTCTGTTTATTTCCATAGAAATATGTTTCATGGTTCTCATACTGGGGATCGGGACCCTCATAAAAAATCATTTTTAGGGGTCCCATGATTATTTGAAAAAAATATTCATTGTTATTCTAAAGGTTAACAGCTTTCAAATTAGGGATGGGACGATTCACTTAAGTTTTCGATTTTGTTAGTTTATCTATATATTTTTTTAATCTTAAGACACAAAATAAACCATAATACCATAATACATGACATTTAAAACAACACCACTGTTGTTAGAGCTTAGAACTAGTGTTTTTGTCAACATTCAAACAGTAAACAGTCATATTTATTGTCCATATTTAGGGTTGTTAATGCAGCTTAATATTGCACATTCAGTCAGGTCTGGCACAAGTTCAGGCTTTGTTTCTTCAAACATTGTGAATATTCTTGTATTATTGTTTGTATTATACAAATACAGAGTGTGTGTGTAAGTCAGTGGCTGCATGAAAAAACTGATCGATTCTGGCCTTTTGATTTGATTGTTGCGAACTTCGGTCAATTTTCGATGTTTTCAATCGATTTTCCATCCCTATTTCAAATGCATGATGTAGATTCCCATTTGGTGTCACCAGATAAATTTAGACTTATGTCTTTAAAACAGCACAATTATGAGCACAATTTCATGCCAGTTTTACCTATAGCATGATATGAAAAAGCGACACGAGCTCGGATTGAAGGTTTAACGGGTAAGTTTAGGCATCAAGTTACTAAATGGGGTAAGATTAGGTCTGGGCTTGAGGCAGGTTAAGATTAGGATAAGGATTTTGTTAACATTATTACAACCACCATAGAAATGAACTGGGACTGCGATGCCTGGCAAAATTACACCCAAAATCCATGAAGTCGTGCTAATCATACGCAATTTTTATGTCCTGTAATGTCGTGGTATATGTACGCTTTCTTGTGAGATCGGGTTGGACATGCACATATTGAATACGCCAATACGCTTTGATTGGTTAAGCATAAACTGGGCACTAGTATTTCATTAAATGTGCCACCTTTTTCCAAACACTTTCAGCGGAGGAGGTTCCAGATAATGTTAAAGAACTCAACACAGCCAGGTTATAGTTCGTTTCATCACCAGAAATTACACAAAACACCTTTAATACAAAATATTTAGTCATTAAAATTGGTTTCAGTCTTTAGCTCGTCTTCACATGAAACACATTTCCACACAGTAGTCAAAACGACTCAATAACTGTGCAGTGAGGGTGACTGATAGTGTTTAGCAGAACACAATTGCTTTCAGTGCTGCCTATCCAAACAGACTTCCAACATGCAAGCGGCAACACAAAATAATCCAAAGTGAAAGCAGATGAGAATGATTCCTCTCCCCTCTCGCCCCTCCTCGGTCCCTCGGGTGGCGGTGTCAGGCCTGAAGAATAGGACAGCTGTATCCAGATCAACCAAAGACCTACAAGCCCCTGGAGGCGGGATTAGGCCAATTAGGAGCCGTCAATCACCCGGACGTACAACGGACACTTGGATCGATGGTAGAAAAGGCTGAGGAGACAGCGCGGGTTTGGGTTTATGTGAGATTTTTACTTTGACACGGTGATTCTTCTTCGTTGTAGCGTTGCGGAGCTGTTGTTTCATGGTTTGTGTGAGAGCTTACACAGAGAGTCAGGTCACTGCAGCTACATGTGTCCAGTCAGCCATGTTTAAGAGACTGTGGCAGCTCACCTCTTTGTGCATATCCTCCTCAGAGCAACAAAAGACAACCTCTGGCACCTTCCTGACCCCTCTATAGCTCCACACTTCTCCTCTTGTAGGTTTTCTCCCTACAAGTTTAGTTTCTCTTTTCTAATTTCCTTGGCTTCTCTTCTCTTCTTTCTTTTGCTCATCTTCACTTCTCTGATCCTGTTCAGTTCTTTGCATAAGGTGTTTTCGCACTGTAGAAGCTTTTTGTTGTTAGTGTAACCTTTTTAGCTCCTGCCCCCTTTTGTGATGTGTTTCTAAATATGAAAGAACTACTGAGACCAATGTAAGGGCCATTTGAGCTCTGCTCTGAGGCAGGTACTTTCTCTCAGACCCAGAACCTTTTGGTGATGTAACGATGGTGTTCCTGCATTGTTAATGTTATGTACCTCTCTGTGACGCACATCAGTGGACTTTGATGGCACACTCGCTATTATTTCCAAAGATAATTGCTTTAAAAGTTGCCAGTGTCAGCCATGACATCTCTTCTAACTTCAAAATATTGCTCTTGGTTCGGTCTCGTCTGCACACTAACCCCTGTCTCAGCTCTGGCTGCTGCAGTGTTACCCCTGTTGTATGTACACTGAGTGCGAGTTCGGTGCGGTTCAGGACTTGCACGAGTCCCACAAAACTTAGAAAGTGCTTAAAACCGAAGTGCCCTTACACGGACCTCGGAGCAGTGAGAGCGCACATCCAAGAGTCGTGTGAGTGTGCAGAAAGAAACTCTAGAGAGTCTTTTCAAGTCATAATATGACAATTCTTGCTGTAATCTACATAACATGGACCACAGTGGACTGGAGCTGTATGGTGTACTTTGCATGAAACTCACACATGTCCTGAACTTGCCACTCAGTTAGTGTTCGAGAGGCGTTCGAGCAGTTCTTTCATGGAGGAGAACTCACATGAGGGTTTACAGAAACAGTGGGACAGGGGCCCCAAAAAACATACAAGCTTTCAACAAGCTTGTCGATAAGCCTGTGCAAGTTGGCATTTATTACACAGCAACACAATGCCTTGAGAAACTCAAAGATCAAATTTGCCGATGCTGTTGATTTTCCCAAATTTCCTTGAGCTGGACAATCTGGGAGAAAAAAAATAATCTTGATTTTTGATTCAACTATGGATAGCCTTTTCAAAATCCAAACAAAATGGCACAAAACTTTCCATTAGGGCCGCTCGATTTTGATGAAAATTATAATTTAAAGAATAATTAAAATCACAGCAAAGAGTGCAGAACATTGGCTCTCCTTAAATGCAGAGAGTGAAGAGATCGAATGAAATGGGTGAGATTTCTTTTAAAAATGGACTTGTGTAAATGTTTTCTACAATTGTTAAGAAACAGTCTGGGACCAGCTTTTACAACTCAAGGCAAAATCTTACAAAGTCACTTATGATTCATGGTTAATAATCTAACGTTCACGATTGAAATTAGATTATTTGCACAGGAATTATCAATATTCTTCGTCCAAGTTTGACCACACCGCAATGGCTTGGTTGTCAATCTTTCAATTCAAAACCTCCAACCATAAAATTGACTATTCAACAGGACTGAATCTTGATCTCTAGCCCTATAGTTGACCCGACTTTGGCAGGTTCATTGCAGCAGTCAGATGCTTCAGAAAAAGAAATAGCTCACAATGAATGAAGGACAGAGAGTGAATGTTCCTCATGCCTGACACTCTTTTTCATGTGTGAAAATGCCTATAGCCCTTTACTTGGTTCCTCTTCTCTCTCTCTCTCTTCTCCTCCCCCTCTGTCTCTCCACTTTTTTCCTCCTCTCATATCTCTTCTCCTTTCACCCTCCGCTGTACGTTCTCTCTCTTTTGTCTCCATATCCTCTTCCTCCTCGTCTCTCTCTCTCTTTTATGAAGCCTTTATGTCTTCGGTTTCCTCTCCCCTCATTGACTCGGCGGCTGTATATTGTGCGTGTCTTTAGTCCATTCATTCGCCGTCGCATTAAAATGAGCTGCAGTTATTAATATTTGGATAGAACAGATGTGCCGGCCTTTTAAAAGCGCGCTCATGTACTTTGAGAGAAATGCCTGTCGTTAATAGAGCCCTGAATGATTCCTTATTAACCATCTGCTGCTTCCTCCTCTCCTTTCCTAAGCCCGCCCCCTCACGCTCTCTCTCTCCTCTGTATTGATCGCCCGCTCAGAGATGCAGATGTGTATGTGTGATGTGTTTAGCAGAAGTTTGGAAGAATGAAAGACTTGTGGCTGTGTTTGGGTTTAAATCTGAGTTCTTGGAGCTGGTTCATTTGACCTTCGTTCACAGCTGGTGGCAAAAGCTCCGAAAAGCTAAAGTCTTGGTCCAAGTGGACTTTTAGTACAAAACTGCTGTGTGCATTGAGATAACCGGAAATCATTTTTATTCATTTCTTGATTTTTCTACCGCTTGTTCCCGTTAGTGGTCACTGGAGACTGGACAGTGGCCAGCGCATAGCAGCTTTAGACACAGACAATCACTCACTCTTACATTCATTTCACAAGGAGAAATTCACAGTGATACCCAATTACACTTAAACCCTGCATGTTTTTGGAGGTGGGAATAAGTAACCAGAGAAAACCCACAGTGACACAGGAAGAACATGCAAACCCCACTGGGGAAGGAACTTTCAAGTCAGACCAGAAACCTTTTGGTGACACAAGCACATTGACCAATGTTAACTTTGTTTGAAACATGTTTTACTGTATATGTTCTCACATTTAGATAACCTTTCCTAATTCCTAAAAAAAATTTAGAAGCAGTAACCCCCCAAAATGTTGTATTAATTTGTAAATAGTCGCCCAACTATTACCAGGAATTACAGTAAATTGTTTGTTTTATTGTTATATCAGTAATGTGCTTAGTTTGTACATCATAGTTTCAAGTAGAATTGAAAAAGACAACTTTTGTTTCCCTAACACACTAAATGACTTCCACACTCTACAGATCTAATGTTGAAGCCAGATAGATCCACTTTCAGAAACTGTTGCTGTGTGAACACAAACATGAAGACAGGCTAGTTCTTCTGACTAAACAGGAAGAATGTTGGGACTAGTTCTTGTACTTTCATGTGGAAAAAACGCCTATTGTGTTATGGATTCTTATCACTATAAATGGACATTAATAGATGAAAGAGCTTATATTTCACTGAAATGTTATTTTTAACAATATGAATTTCTTGTATCAATGCCGGTGGTGCAGCCCTCCGGCCCTTGTCTGGAGTCAAATATGGCCCTCGGAGAAATAATTTCCCATCTCTGCCTTATTGGGAATCCAGAGCTCTAAACATCTGCTGTATTTTTTATAATAAGTATTTTTTTATGCAGGATAAAAACTCATTGAGATTAAATATCTCTTTGGCAAAACTTTGATTCCAATTAAAGCAGCTTATAATTGTCATTAACCATCATTAGATCATTTTTGTGTTTTACAATGAACTAATTTTGTGTCTTTCTTTTACACTCCATTGACTGTATAATCAAGGCTCTATTATCAATTGGGTTTGAAATGCTTGTACTGTATATCATCGTAAAACTTTATAGAGAGGACATCATTTTGGACTAGTATTAATATGATTTGGATGTGTTGGTTGTGCTGTGTGAAGATATTTGACTTTGACTTTAAGCGTGAAATGTACAAACAAACACAACAAATAAAAGCAATATTGTTATTGTTTTTAATACAACTGTGATTAAATTAATAAGATACAGTTTTGGATATGACTAAAAACTAAACTGCACAATATATCTTCTTTAAGGTACTCTACAAAGAACGCTGGACTGAATAAGGAATACATCACGTTCCTCCAACACGAATCAGCAGCGTGACGTTTGGATTGAGTTAGCCCAGCCCGGGCCCAGCCCAGCCCGGCCCAGCAGCGACAGAAGCAGCAGGTCCATACGTCTGCAGTGTGAGAGGTCAGTGGAGGTGGGCTCTGTTTGTCTAAAGCACTCATGCACACAGAACAGAGCTGCCACACTCACTTAGACAAGGCTCAGTGGGCACATGGGACCGGCCCAAGGTGCAGACTCGTGCTGAGGGTCCGGAGATGGGACACGGGGGGGAGAGATGGGGGCTGGTCCTCGGAGATGGGCCGCATTGATTAATCTACGGTCCAAAGCTCGAGCTGAATTAGAAGCATCCTACTGTGTGACGCTGATTTTAGATGTTGCAGCAAAAGAGAGATTAGCGTAAAGGTGAAGATTTGTCAAAGAATGTAAGCATTCAAGGGAAAATGTATGAATCACAGTCTGGCTGTTACTGTTGGCTGACTTTTATTCCCAAATTAAGAACAAAAGAATAATGATTGTGCCAATTTTAAAGGAAATATTTTTAGTTTATTCTTATGCTTTGTTTGACGTCACATTCTACTGGCAAATGTCATTTCATTCAGATGGAGGGCAGCTAAATAAATGTTGTTTTTGTAATAGACGATATATAAAATGGACACAGTATTTTTATGATTATTAATGTCTGTTTGGTGTTTGTAGTATTATTTATATACTGCTGTTCTATCATGTTTCCTTGAGGGGTTCTCCAAAACTCTATGATGTTTTTATGTGGGCATAAAAACGACAAATAAATGGAATCTTGATCTTGAGCTTCACCTCAGAAATCTCACCACTTTGTAGAACGTGAAACACAGCAATTCACCTTATTCTATTCACCCACTTTTATTGGCAACGCACTTCCAGTTTAGCTGCAGGTAGCTTAAGTTACATTAGCCACAAATGTTGTAATGATCACAATGCTGTACCTTGATTGAAAGCTTAGGTCTTGTAGAATTTCGTAAAATCTATTTGACAAGACCAAGCCCCGGTGATCAAAGATGGCGTCAATGGCTTTTGCTCACTGGCGTTCGTTGCCAATATGGCCTTAGCTTTAGCCTTTTGCTAGGTGCTCTACAGGCTATGGAACATGCGCAGTTGTGTTCCTCCGTAACTCCCCCCGTGAGGAGCGGGACGAGCTCGAGCCGAGTGAATCCGAAAGAAGCCGAAAGCTCACACGTGACCGTTCTGACCAATCACAGTGGCAGTTACAGTGTTAGCAGCGGTAGCCGAAGCTAAAGCTTAAAAAGCCGTTTTATACTAAACTAAAACCTTTTGAACCGGAAAAACGTTTATGATGTGAATCTAGGTAAGAATCGCCGCAAAGTCAGTTCAGTTCAGTTCTTAAAGCTGTAGATGCTGTTTCTGCGAACACGGGCGGTTTGTGTTTGCATTGCGCTCTAGGGAAAAAATCCTTTCTAGCCTGTAGAGGCATTTTCCCGCTGCAGTACCAACGGAGCGGCCACTGGGGCTGATTTACAACGGCTGCAAGCTAGCAATACCGTATCCAGATAATATAATAGATCCTATGGACAAGACAGACAAGCTAATGCCCAGCGATCTTAACCAAGCTAAACAGGAAGTGCTCTACCAAGAAAAGTTCTCAAGGCAGAATAAGGTGAATACAAACTAAAGGAATTTGTCAAATGACTGTTGCCGTCATGTTTTATCGAGAAAAATAAATAAGTAATTAAAAATAGCTAAAATTGGAGCAGCAAATTTTAGATGCCAGAAGCTTAAATGACAGATACAGATTGGCCATAACTCATGGTGACCAGTTTAGAAGCTAAATTTGTTTTCAATCAAAAAAACATATTACTTTACTTTACTTTTTTTTTTTATATCAAAAGAAGTGTCTTTGAATGAATCATATTGTATTGCAGTGTTATTAAGCTGCTCTCATTCCATGATTTTGGGGACGTAATTTGTTTTTAGCAGTTTATAGATTGTGTGTTCAGCCGTTTTGTGAGAGACGTGTGAGACAATGAGAAGACTTGACTGTTGCTTGGTCATATATTTGCTAAATTGTGATATCTTGTCTTGTAATAACATTATAATTTTACACTGCGACATCCTTTGTTCACAGCACCGTCACTAACGTTTCTCCAATCTCAAAACCTTGCTAAGCCTGACAATTACATCTCTTACAAACAGAAGAGTGATTTATTTGTAATGAGGAGCACAGTATCTTCTCCTCTTAGCGAGCCAAAGCTAGGACACCTTTGTTTTTCAGCCTAGTTTTTGCAGAGCAGTGAAGGCAAGCGATCACAAAGGCATTTTAAATCATGGAGAGACTCAGGGATTTCACTAATACATAGAATATTTATGTGGTTTTACAAAGAGGTCGCAGCAAAGACACTCCGGCACTGCAGGGGGCGCTCTCCTGCACGTCACAATGAAGTACATGGTATTTATTGTTTCATTAGTAATAGTTTAGATTCGATAGTGCTGCTGAAGTAACAATGGCTCCCCGTACTAAAGGTGTCAGAAGCAAGTTTTTAAGAGTAGATTATTTTTGGACTCTGAGATTTTCAAACTATCAAAGACCGAAGAAAACCAGAGCATTTTGGGAGGGTTGACAAAGCTCCGTTATGACGAGAGATGTGGATTTTTGTTTGGAGAATGATTTAATGAATGCTTTTCTAGTCGTGTGATTCCAGGTGATTAAAGTAAATGTCCACATTTTTGGAAAATAGCAGAAGCTTTTCTGATTGGTCACTCAAAAAGGACATGCATTTCTAGAAGAATTGATTTCTCAAAACTTATTCCATTTAGTTTTTGCAGTAAAAGGAGGGATAATGTAAAATGTTTTTGTTTAAAAAGTGCATCATAGAGCATGGTCCTGTGGTCAAAAAGAATATAATTGAATTTAGAAAAAACAGACATTCACTTTAATGTATTGCTAAATAAACAGCCCCTGTTTAGTTAGAAGAACTATGTCTCTAAAAGTAGGTCTAACTGGCTTTAACATTAGCATCTGTGCAGTCTGGTAGATTAAAAAAAAAGTAATTAATGGTTTTAGGAAAACAAAACTGTTTTTTTTCCCCTTCCACATAAATCTATGATGTACAAAATCGAAAAACATCTCAGGAATAGACAATAAAACACTATTATTCGTTATTTTATTATTATTCGTTATTCCTAATAATAGTTACTATTTGCAAGTTAAAATTTAGTTTTGGAGCTTACAAAGTGCATTGTTTACAGACATTCCAACATTCCAACAGTTCCATGCCATGTTGACTGATAATGCTCTAATGTATTTGTGTTAAATAACATGCATAATTATTGAATCTACTGCTTTTAAGGAATTTTCTTGGTTAAGTTTATAAATTGAAATGACAATAAATTATTGAATGTATTGTGTCTCAAAAAGTTCCTTGTCTGAGGGGAAAGTACCTGCAGCAGGAGCTAAAAATGTCCCTAAAGTGTGACCTCAGTCCATAGTTCCTGCTCAGTGCAAACATGCCTACAATGAAGACTCAAACCAAAAAAAGTACCAGGAACTTAGAAAAGTTCCTACAGTGAGAAAAGGCCTTATCACAAATGTGCTTATCACAGTGAAATGAGAAAACTTGCCTCTGTCATGTACAAAAGCTTTACATTAGTCAAATGTTACATGAGCAGTACTTTAAAATGTAATCATTTCAAACAAACAATATAAGGGAAACTTTTTTAGACGGTGTAAAGGCAACCAGACATCCAGAACTAGCAGATTTAGGACACTATTCATGCTATCTTAACTAGCACACTCCGGTCACAAAATGGTGCTAATGTTTACTTGATTCAATTTAAATACGTATTGTTGTTTACTGCTCCAAAGATAAACTCCCGAAGCTAAATTTCAGCCTTGTTCCCATTAGTTACCGCTGTTCCTTCCCTGCGCTCAACAAATACAAATTAGTCACGTGGGTGTTTAAGCTCTATCAAAACCCTGCTGCGTTCTGTACTTTTCCACTTGAACTGATAAATGACCAACATCTCCATTCTCAAAGGACCTTTCTTGTTCGATGTTTTTGAAATTCCCAAACATTCCGCTCTTTGGATTCCGCTGCGTCTTGTCTTTGCGATCAGAACAAACGCATTTTCCGCCTCTTTTAACCCCTTAAGAAAGCGCTGAATTATTCATAGCATCGCGCTCACACTAGTTTTGCTAATGGCCCGGTCACAAAGCCATACATTTGTAAATGAGGGTAATCCACCTCTCGCGTTTAGGGCCGCTCCGAGTGAAGACAAGAAGAGTTTTGTCCGAGCCTGGATCAGTGGAGGAGCTGAGCCGATGCCAGGATTTGTAGCTAGCTCGACACAATGACCCTTTCATCCAGGCCGGGTGTGTGCGCGGGGAAGTGATTCTATTCTGTGAGCCCCTATCCCAATCTCTTTATCTGTCCACAACAATGAGAGATGAAGGCTGGAGGCGTAGAGAGCGGCCTGGCAGACACACACATACACACTCTCTATGTCTGTGGTGCACTGTGGGGTCATGTGGTGCAGGCCCTGGACACATATAAACACACACTATATGTCTGTGGTGCACTGTTGAGTCACTGGTGCAGCCTCTGTACACATATACATGCACTCTGGTGAACTGTGGGGTCACTCATAAGGCCTTTTCCCACTGTAGGAACTTTTTTTCAGTTCCTTGTCTTTTTTTTCGTTCCTGTCCCCATTTTAGGAGCATTCACACTGAGCAGGAACTATGGACTGGGGCCACACTTTAGGGACTTTTTTAGCTCCTGCTCTGGGGCAGGTACTTTCCAGTCAGACCAGGAACCTTTTGGTGACACAAGCACATTTACACTGCTAACTTTGTTTTTAAACATGTTTCACACATTATCACATTTAGATTAACTTTCCTTTTCCTTAAGAAAATGTGTTTAAAGGCAGTAACTCCCAAAATGTATTTATTTAATTTGTAAATAGTAGTCTATAATACTATTATTAGGAATTACAGTGAATCATTTTGTTTTATTATTAATCCCAGTGATGTTTTTAAGTTTTGCACATTATGGTTTTATGTGGAATTGAAAAAAGACAACTTTTGTCTTCTTAAAACCACTTAATGAATTATTTAATTGTTCCAGACTTTACAGGTGCTAATGCTGTCCAATCCTTACCCCACAATTCTCTCTTAAATGCCAGAGGTGGGTTTGTATCCGGGTTGATAGACTTGGCTTTATGGCCACGGAGAAGGCTTGTGAATCTACTTCCTCCATGTTGTACTGACACAGAAGATATGCACATATTTTGTACTAAAAAGAAACTGTTGTGTGATCACGATTCCAATGCTTTTTGCACAAGAACTTGATAATAATGAGCTGTAGATGCATGAAACTCCAAGACACACAAGAATAGTTCCTGCCATATCTGCTTGCAGTACAAATACTTAGCAGGTTATTACAGTTCTGGTAGTCAAAGTGCATCGGTGCAGAAGCAGAGGGAGCGAGAACAAGCCTGGTACAAGACACAATAAGGCAGGAAAGCTAATGCGGTCTGGTGTATGGAGCTGGGGAACTCGACTCCATCTGTCTGTAATCAGAACTGGACCAGCGGTAAGGGCCTATTCCGGGCTGCGTCTGCTGCTCAGGGGCCCCTCTCTGCTCTGATGAGTTTACCAGAGCGGGGCCCCTTCCTGTGCTCTCTGCGGCTTTGGCACAAGAACACCTCTTTATGCGCTCGGATAGTCTGCACAGTCTCTATTCTGGTCCTCACATTACACCGCCTGATGTATTTTTCTGAGAACATACAGCGTGTCCTTCACTCCGGCGGCTCACATTCTTGGATTTTTTTTTTTCTTGATCAAACGTGCAGCGAGTTGTATCAGCTCCCTGCCTGGTTTTTGCGTGTTTCTAACTGAGAGTGAATAAACTGATTGTCTACAGTAAGTTCATCTCTGACAAATCGACCGGATACATTCTTTGCATTCTTTGGTTATATTATCTAAACAGAAGTTGGGGTTTTTCTAAATAGACTTTTGTTCATGTGTGAAATGAAGAATTCTCTAAGAACCATTGAATCTTGCACTGGCATCAGGTTTATATGTTAAGTCAACGTAAACTCGCGTCTAGAGGCGTCTTCGCGCTTAATCTGACACCTCGTTTTGTGGTACGGAAGCTCAAAACTGCATCTGGTTGGTTTACTGTCTAATTATAGGCTAATTTTTGGCTCACGGTGGAAAAAATACCTTTGTTTGGGTACGTATATTGCAGGTTAGTTTTAGATGTCTCAGGCGGATTTTGAAAATACAAAATAAGTTGCATTCTTCTTCATAAATATCTGTGTATTAATTAGTGACATTGATTGTGCTATTTGTGTCATAATGTTTTTTTGATCTTTGATTGGTTGAAATGATAAAAAATCATATTGTGTTACCTGGAGTTCGGGGCTGGATTCTTGTGTATTTGTTCATCTGGTTCTTGCAAACAAATTCCTACAAACATTTTTGGCATTCACAAATACTACAAATACAAAATTTCTGTCTGTAAGAATAAATCCAAAGAACACTCAGGTGCACTTGTATAAACAAAAAATTTGCTGTTTCAGAATTTTATTCCTCAAATAGTACGGTCAAAAATTGTAATTCCTACGCAGTATGCAGTTGTTGTTTTTTTTTTTTGCTTTTTTTATCAGTTATGCTCAAAAAGAATCCTTTGATCTGCAGCAGCCTGACCTTTCGCATGTGTGTTGTCCCGCAACACAAATACAATATACGTAAATAGCAAAAGCCCATCTTTATTTCAATCATCAGTGATTAGTGTGTTCGTGTGTTTGGACATGTTTAAAAGATGCTGAATTGGGCTGGGCATTAATCAAAAATTATTTGGTGGTGCGTTTTGAGTCTAAAGATCGAAAACCAATATTTTGTCAATAAAAATGTGTAGTTTGGGGCAAAATTTAACTTTAAGGCAGAATATTTATATATAGTAGATAAAAAATTATAATAATAAATGACATTGACAAGTTTTTGTTGTGTTATGTTCATGAATGGCATTTTTCATCTGTCTTGAACGGCTAAGCAAAATCAATTTAAAATTCAGATCGATCAAATGAGAAAGAAATCGTGATTTATTTTTTCTCAGATTGCCCAGCCCTTTGCTGAAATGTTTAATCAGCGATAGTCAGTAGACCCTAGCCATATTTGCCATAAAGGAATTATTCGTGCTTATGTAAATAACCATAGCCGGAGTTTGTGAATTTGGCGTAAAGGCTGTTAGGAAGGAATGTGTCTTCTGATGAACACGTGAACACTTTTGTGAATGAGGTTGTTGTTTCTGAACATTTGTGTTTTACTTTGGGTTGGTTTGACATGGACTTTGGCTTTAGAAACTGTCTATATAATCTGGCAACACTGGGAAATGTGGGTCTGGACGCCTGTATGCGTCCACCAATCAGGGACTATGTCTTGTAAAGCTCTCACATCAAGAAGACAAGACTCACCAGCAAAACAAACAATATGGGCCTTTTTTATCACTGTTAAAACAATCTAACTGGATAAAATCTGTAATAGTCTTGCAGAATAGACATTTTACTGACAACTGTCCATTGTTTAGGGTTAAACACTATACTTAGAATGTGTTTCGCATATATAATGAAATATAATGTAAAAGTGTGGACTCATTAAGACAAGAGGCCATGTTACGTCCCTGAACCCGCTCTGACTCCCTGAATCCCACCGAGCGAGCTGTTTAGATATTCATGACATCCATTTGCTGATGAGGAGCCAGTTTAAAGGCTCATTTAGCTAAAAGTGGCGAGTGGGTGGTCCTGTGAGGTCGTGGGCCGTTGTCGTGGAAACAGACGTGGGTATTTCCTGTTAAAAATGATACAATACAGTAGCGTAGTGAAAGGAGGGTGGCTTCTTTACATGACAGTGCAACCTGCTGGTGTAAAAGTGTGTGTACCTCCTCCCCTCGGACCTCCCCCCTGACCCTGACACAGGCCTCTCGGAGACTATAAACATCCAACAAATGAGAGCAGTGTCATGTAAATGCAGGGGTCGTGTTTGTTCGCTAAAGAGGTCTGGTCTGGGCAGATAGTAAACTCACACCAGCAGCACACACAAGGAGAAGTCTGAACTCACGGCTGGCAAATCGGCTTCTTTATAATGACTGGGTTTATTTTTTGGAACGTGGTTTGTGAATTTGATTTATGAGCTGCACTTAATACTACAAAAAGTAGATTTTTCAGGTTAGATTCACAAAGAGTTACCCATTAATGACTGAAATATAGCTTTTAAAGGTGAATAACAGGCATTTTTGCACACAATTTTGAATCATATGGCTCTAGTGAATGGGAGCATAAATAGTAGAGCAAAATAACAGGCCTGTTTTCCACACATTAGGAAATAGTAGAAAGTGGCCATTGGAAATAATCAGAGTGCTCTTGATATACTAATACTGCAGAAATTCTCCAAACTCCATTGAAAAGTAGTTGATTTGTGGACTTAAAAACTAATCCAATTTTTTTTTTTTTTTTTTTTTTTAGTTGACCTGTGCATTGAAGATTTAGTTTCAAATTGTCAGACTTTAGCATTAGCATTGACAAACAAACAGACTTTGGTCTTTTGGTAAAAATTCTCCTCATTTGTCAAAGTCTTTAACCTGTTTTCAGAGAAAACCACCAACAACTCACTGTTCACTGCCCAAACTTAAAGTATTGTTTCATTTTAGACTGAGGCAGTGAAACCTCATAGAAATTAACTAAACAGAAATAACATGCCAACAGGAAGTTAGAATTTGGTCAATTTGGTTTCAAGTATCTGTAAATACACAAATCAATATAGGGACAAAAAGTATATATATTTTTAATTCTTGAAACTCAATTCAAGTGACACAGTGAATCTTTCTGGGGTTGGAAAATCAAATGCATAATCCCATTGAAATATCAAGTTAACACAATAATTTGGGACATTCTTCATAAATATACATCAGTTTAATGAAACACTGTGGAATATTTTAACTAACGGAGCAATGGAAATAATCGAGAGGATGCCCTCCTCTGGAAAAAAATTACAACCAAACACGATTTGGAGAGATGTAAGCTTGCTCAGAGTAAAGAAACACATTTTATAATGTTTTAGTCCAACAAAAACAAATAAACAAAGAATGCTTTTGTTCTAAAATTGTAGAATTTTTGCTTACAACGTGACAGGGTGTACTTTTGACTTGTTAGATAATGTGTCATATAATGTTAGCCTAAGCAATGATCATTTATTGTGCAAATTACAACTTAACAATATCACATGAATACAGTTTCAAGTACTACCAGACAAAGCAGTCCTATTTGTCCACTAAACGCACAATCATTGAACAGTTGAACTGATTTCATTGGCATCGATATCCAATCCCATTATTGATGCTTCTTTATTTAAAAAGTGCATTAGATCTTAGAAATCCACAATTAACATAGCTTCAGCTGTGTTTGTCACCAGGAAACAATGTTACAATCACAAGACTGAAAATACAATTCCAGTGCATAACTGTGCTAATGCTGTAAAGATATTTAAATTCATTTGTTCAGGTTTAATTATTCCTTTTGTATCATCTCTTTTTGTAGCATTTTCTTCAGTAAAAAATAAACTCAATATATCTTAGCCACATTTAAATCTAACACATCCAAAGCCGGTGCATTACATAAGCAACAAACAAGTAGAATAAATATATCCATCTGACCCAGAGTCTTATTTATTTCTTTGATTCACTTCTTTGTCAAACTCTCAAAGGAAGATGTCACGATGAAGCAGTGTTTGAGGTAAAATCACACGACAGCACCTCTTCTTCTGACTCTTCTTGTCTGACACTGCTGCGCTAAAAAGCATGAGCTAACCGCTAGCTCGTCTCTCTCCACGCGTTGTAAGCATCCGCGGAGTCTGAAGTTGTGAACAGAGAAGAGTGCGGCCATGACAGGTGCTTGTGTTGCATGCAGATGTCATCATGCTAGGCTAACATAATGACACCGCCTTCATCTGCCGCCGCTTGAAGCTAACGGCGGCTCCGAGGTTCTGAGATCGGGAGAGGTGACACAACACAGACTCGCACACAAACTGAAAAGACCCAGAATAAAAGCGTTATTTGAATCAAACGCGTCTTGTTCGTGTGATAAACAAGTCCTTTTCCTGAGACGGAGAGTGCTAAATGCGGCGACGGTGTTAGCGGAAAACAAAGCCAGATGTTTGACCGTGTACGGCTCTCACTTTGGTAAACAAAACATTGCATTTCTCATTTGAATTTCTCGCCCTTTTATGTAGCTCATCTGTCGATCAGTGGTGGCCATATGCGACTGGGAAGTGCTTCTCCTGGACAGGGATTCTCAGTCTGTTTGGAGTCCTGGTGCAGTTTTAACACTTCTGTAGCATCTTCATAAACAACACTCAATTAGAACATTCAGGTGAAAAAGTAAAGAGATCTATCGTGTTTTAACAGTGTTCTCGTCTGGATTGATTCCTGCTTGTTTGAGTAATCATGTTTTGTACAGATGATGCCCAGTGGACAGAAAATCCCTGTTCTCACCCACCACCTATCCGCCCACATTTGTCTGTATTTGTCTGTGACTACTTGAAAAATGTTACTTGCAGTCACAATGCAGCGTTGTGTTTTGCATGCATGCTAACAGGAACTAAAGCAGGGTGTCAAACTAGCGGCCCAAGGGCCAAATGCAGCTCTCATGATGATTTAATGTGGGCCCCAGGATGATTTTTGGCTGTTATTGATAGTGGCTGCTGATAAAAGCACATAACTTGAACTAAAGGTCCCAGAATACTTTGCAGTGAGAGGAGCCACATAGGCCAGAATGAACAATAAGCATTTAAAATAAAGACTTATTTTGCTTAGATGTGACCATAAAACCTAAAATGCACTGGAATGTAACAATTGTTCTTGAAATGACAATATATACAATGCAATGTAATGTGTTATGAATGAATAATGAATGAATAGGCTAAATGTTTTATTTATATAGAGGGATTTTCGGTCAATGTCACTTTTCGCCCTACTGTGCATGCTCCATGCAGAAAGAGCCACTCTCCATCTGCTTAGCTGGGGAAACTTCTTTGAATAAAACAATGAAACGGGACAGAGCAGCTGTTTGGATCAGTCTGACAGACGGTTGATTTAGCAGCAGAACCTTTGTTTTCATATCTTTTAGTTACAACAGGCAATTGTCTTTTTTCTAAAGTTGATAAACAAAATCATCTATGCTTTACCAGACAGCTGTTTCACAGTAACCCCCCCACACAGTGAAGCAGTAGCTCAGCAGAAGTGTTTTGCCTAAACACCTGGGCCTCAACCTCCGACCACCAGAGGAAACCACCCAGACACAGGGAGAAACATGCAAACTTCACACAGGCCCGACTGTGCGGAGTCGAACCCATGACCTTCTTGCTTGCAGTGCTATCCGCTCTGCCTCTGTGCCACTGTGTACAATATAAATCTGGACCCACAGCAAATGTGTTATATTAGGCTTTATGTAGCTCAATTGTCGTATTTGGATATAACCCAGAAGGACTTATAATTTAAATGTGGCCCTTGACCAATCGATTTGACTTCAGCTCTATTTTAGTCTGACGCCCCTGATCTAGAATGTAGCTCATTACTCCTGTTCTGTCATCCTTTCAGCACCTGCTGTGACTCCCAAAACTAAGTTTAGGACTGGGAGAGACCTGTTGTTTGGAAAACATATTTGGAAAAAAAAAGTTGTGTGGCTACTGTGTCCCTTTTTTTCTAATGGATATGACTGACAGATTCATTAGCCAATCAGGGCATTATTTCCTGTATGAAAACCAACATGGCTTCTTACAATGAGAAAATACATGGAAAAAATATCACATGGAACTGAAAAACATCTCACATTCCAAATCAATGAGCAAAGCAAAATAAGTTTAATGTGTTTAAAGTTAGATATTGGTCAAAAAAACAACAAGCGTCACATGCGTCACACCAATAAACTCATCTGAATGACTGGTGTTCGGGCTAATCAGAATGCGGTGGCGGTGGTGACCAGACCTACTCTTTGTAATTTGCTTCTTCCAGGCTGTGCCACAAGCTGACTCTGTTAAAATGAGATCATCTGTCACATCTGTATATTCTCCAACACTTCACTGTGATCTAATGAGCAGACATGTATTATTAGTCCCTGTATTTCCTCATAAGAATCCACATCCACACGTCTGTATTGTGCTTTGACCTTTCGTTGCTCCAGTTCTGGTAAAGCCGTCTCTCGCAGGCTCTTTAGACGCTCTCGTGGCTCTGGTTCTGTTGGTTTTTGCGTCTCCACAGCGGGGTGAGAGTTTTGCCCAGATTGCTTTGACCCGGGTCGTGTCTGTAATCAGCCCCCCCCTCCCTCCTCCCCCTCCATCGATCGCCCCAGGGCTTCATCTCAGCTCTCTCTCTCTCTCCACACCTCTGTCTGTTTGATCAGGGTCTCCAGCAATAAGCATCTGTTTGCTTTAAGAAATGATTGTGTGATTTCAGACTCACTTTGCCTCAGAATGTCTTTCCCTGTTCACCACAAATGCAAAAGCAAAGCAAAGAGAAACACGAGGGTTTCTGAGTGATTCGGTCATGAAATGTGATCTGATTTTAAGTCACAGTACAATAGGTAGGTCCAGATTATAAGGTTAATCAATAATTGTGATTATGTAGGCCACGGTGAGAACAAGAAATTAACAATCAAGCCTTTTTAGAGGGAAAATTAGGTCTTTTTTGTTCTTTTTCCTCGGCAGACCAAAATGAATACATTTTCATCAAAGGGCCAATAAAAATGATTTTTCAGCGCCAAGGGTCAAATCAAATGTTACGTTGCATCCATAAAGTATATTTGCAACAGAAAAACTATTTTCAATATAATGCATATTCTATTCAAATATTACTTTGACAGACACGACTAACAGATCCCAGCACCTCTTCACGGGCCAAATTACACTTCTCAAAGGGCGACTTTGGCCCCTGGGCCCCACTTTGGGCACAGTTCCATCTGACTTAACATTAACATCTGTAAAGTTTAGAACATTTAAATAAGTCATTTCGTGGTGTGTTTTTTTTCTCGATTCACATGAAACTACAAAACCTAAAAACATTACTGAAATTATAATAAAACTAAATTATTCACTGTATTTCATGGTAATAGTTGGGCTATTTACAAAGGAAATAAATATATTTTGGGAGTTACTGTTTTTAAATCATGTTTCTTTAGGATAAGGAAAGTTTATCTATATTAATGAAAATGTGTTAATGCAGACCAAATCAGTTCAATCTTCTGAAACATGTTTAAAAAAAGAACAATTTTGTTCAAAGCTAAACCCATCCAGGAGAAAACCACAGAATTATGCTTATGACATCACAAATTACTAAACTAAACTGCATGATTGATCGCTTTTATGCAGACAGTCTCATGATATTTAGTAGTTTGTGAAGGAAATTATGTATCTTTAAAAACTGAAGCCTTTTTGCTCATGAGTTTAATAAAACAGTGATCTGAATATACAGTGCAGTGGTGTTTCCTTCCCACTGTGAGCGAACCGTCTCACACTGAGTCACTCAGAGCAGATAACTGCAGTAACATGGGAGAGTTTATAGCAGGCTTCACCAGTGGAAATATTCACAGACACAGCCTGCGAAGAGAACAAACTCACAATATTTAGCTCTTAGCAGCAGATTTTTCACCTTAACAAGCCGAGTGGCACCGGGCACCTCAGAGAGAGAGCCGCTTTAATAGCTCACCAGAAATAATTCTGCTGGAATTCAGCTGAGTCTCCTGTTGGGCTTTGTCCTGTTTCATTGAGAGCGCCGCATTATTGGCCGGGCCGCTCTCCCATCATGCCCTGGGGCACAGCCGCTGTATCCATGTGTGCACTGAGGAGCAGTTTATCAGCCTGTGCCTGTGGAAACACCAGGCTCATACAGCAGCAGCAGCAGCAGCAGCAGCGTCACAATCCAGTGTGAGAGGGAACAGCAGATACATGCAGATAAACACGACTCCCTCAGGAGTTTGTGTTCAGTCTTAAAGCCAAAGAAATCATTATTCTCACATCATAATGCAGCAGAAATTAGCTTTGAATGTAGAAAGTACAGTACTGAAGACTGATTACTATTACATTCATTTATTTGTATCAGTGGTTTTGGTTTGGGCAGCGAACATCCAGGACACTGGCCAACTCATGGCAGGGTTAACACAGAGACACAGACAGACAGCCCAGTCTCTGGAGAAAACGTAGATTTACAACAACATGTCCAAAATGTACGATAAGTACGTTTTCACTTATTTTTTATGTCAATATGTTACGACAAGCCAAAATGTAAAATAACCACAAATTATGGTTGAAGCCACATGGCAAATTTTTATGGTTTTAACAGGTAAATCTTAACCTACCCCATGTCCCAGCCCTAAACTTACCCAGTTTAGTAACTTTAAGCCTAAACTTACCGTAAACCAAAGAAATGTCGCCACGTAGCTTTTTGCAACAATGATGTAAAAAAAACAAGCAAAAAACGTGCTTATGTACGTTTTGACATTTGGTTGAATACGCTGCAGACAGACTATCATTCACTCTTCATTCATGCACTCAGCAGAACTATTAAACTACATTGACTTAGAGCACATCGGCATCATGTGACATTAAAGGCCAGTTTTATGTACCACACTACTCTCTTCAGATACTGCAATCTTGTATTTATGTTTATATTTATTCCTAATGCATAAACATTGCATATGTCCACTGAATTAATAATTCTTTAAGTTTCAGACAAATCATTTCATTAGGTTAGGATATTGCTCCTGGTAGTTAAAGTTGCACTGTGTAACTTATTGGATGTGAAAAGTCACTTTTGTAAATACTTAATTGAATATGTATACAGCTTTTTCATAGAAAAATACAAGATGAAGCCCTTCTACAGACCAAATATCAGTCCATTTTGTGGCAATGCTTAAAGTGAAAACACTGATTTGTATTTGTATGTGTATGTTCAAGTCTGTTTTTGTCTGTTGTTGGTGAAAAAGTGACCTTTAAGCGCACCTTTAAGACCTCATAAAAGAGAGAACCCACAGTAACACAGAGAGAACATGCAAACTCCCCAGACAGTTCTGTAGAGGTTCATTTATTCCAGATCTCCTTGTTGTGATGCCAGAGCGCTAACCACTCTGCCACTGTGCACCATTACTAATACAAAACACAGTAAAAGAACGGTTCTCTTGACTGTGTGTCGTCGACTTGGTGCTTCCACAAAACGAGCTCACCTCCTATAAAACCCAAACACTGCTTCCACGCCGAACAATCCCACTGCTGCGTTTCCATTTGAGTGTGGCTGCGGGCCGTTTGCTCAGACGTGACAGAGTGTGGTAGAAAGCATTTATTGTGTTGCTTCAGAAGGCCTTTTACCAGCTCCCACAAAGAGAAGAAATATGGTTTTTAATATCATGTCATATTACCACAGTCTTCATTTAACTATGGTGTGTCACTTTAAAGGGGACCTACTGTAAAATATGTAGATCAGTAATTCATATGTTGTTCACTAAATTAAGCTAAAACGGATTGGAAAAACACTGGACAAAAACATAAACGCAACTCTTTTGTTTTTGCTCCCATTTTTTATGATCTAAAACAGTTTCAACGTACACAAAATAACCATTTCTCTTCACAAATTGTTCACAAATCTGTGATAGTGAGCACTTCTCTTTGCTGAAATAATCCATCCCACCTCACAGCTGTCATATATAGTATAATATATACATATATAAGTAAATGCAAGGCCCATGTTGCAAGGATCTATACATAATTCTTGAAGCTGGAAACATCTCAGTTGTTGCATGGCCAGCAGACTCACTGGACATGTGACCCATTGAGTATGTTTGGGATGCTCTGGATCAGCGTGTTCCAGCTAATATGTGTTAATCATGAAGTGTATCAGCCACTTTTGTGAAATTATGAATCTGAGAAAACATCAGTGTTTGCCTTTACAAAGATCATGGTCAAGAGAACAAATCATCACTAAATCAGACCAAAACTTAGTCTAATGAAGCCTTACGATTGTTGTACACTGATCGCGAGGTGAGTTCGATTCAGGACACACGCGAGTTTCTGTGTGCCTTGTAAACCAGCTGCAGTCCACTGTGGTTGTATTTGCCCAAAGCGATGCAGATTCATGTCGTTTCCCAAAGAATGCTTGTATTATGACTTGAAAGTCGCATCAGTCTGCGACCTCCGACAAAAATAGACTCTACAGATTCTTTCCAAAACTCGCGCAACATGTGCTCACACTACTTCAAGGTCAGTGCACAAGGGCACATTGGTTTTCAGCACTTTCTATGTCGTGTGTCCCGCCTCGCACCAAACTCATACTCAGTGTAAGGCTTTAAAGCGAATGCTGTCTACGGCATTAAGATTCATTCTCGTAGACGACCTCGGAACAACGGCATATGAACAGGACTAGAAGCAGCATTTGTCCCTCACTCCAGCATAAGGCGACATAAATACCACACAATTCTGAAAGTTTACCCAGGAGTCCACAGGTTCTCATGATGTGTATGTTCAGTACAACTGCGGGCACGTATTGTCGCTCCAGCAGGACAAGGGTTTGCGGCTTAGAAATACATGCAACCAACTTTGTTTATTTCCTAAATTAAGTTGATGCGTCTCCAAATCAAGGCCGCTTAATGATGGGGAAAGTACAATTCGTGCAAGAATCAATCCAAAAACAACGTGAGTAAACTAATGACGGTGATGTTAGCCCACGGTTTTAAACTCTGAAAAGTAGATGTTATATAATAGGTCTGAAGTAGAAAAAGAGCCATCAGATAAGTGATTTAAGTTTGTAAAAGTGCGAGTGGTTTTACTGAAAAGTCCGGGCAGAGGTGGTTATCCAGTGAGAGGCTGTGATTGTCCATAAGCGGCTGTCTCAGAAGTCACACACACTTTAAGTCGAACTGATGAGAGAGAGAGCCTTTTACCCAGAGCTGAGTATCGATCCAGTCACTGCAGCTCCAGTCACTGTCGCAGTCAATAGAGAGAAGAGTCACCTTTTTAGGCAGGGTCCCACCTCAGGGCCGCGCTCCCATTAACGCTGATACATGTTCAAATGTGAAGTGTCTGGACGGAGAATAACGAAGGCAAGTGTGTGTTATCATCTCACATTAGGAAACTAGATGTGGCTTTAAGTGCTCCAGCGTGAGTTTGTAGAATTGAAAAGTTAAGTGCACAGTTAAATAGAAACACAAATATAAAATCATTATTTTTAAGGATAAATATATGCTATGCCAAAAAATAAAATCATGTTTTTTACACAAAACCACACAATTTATAATAACTTTTTCTGAACAGAAAGATTTATTGTCATTGTCCAGCTCGATCTCACAAGAAAGCGTACATTTACTACGACATTACATAAATTATGTATGATTGGCACGAGTTCACGACTGTTTTGCGTAATTATAGTACGCATCACAGTCCCGTTCATTTCAATGGTGGTTGTTAAGACGTGTTACCTTGTTTATGAATATTAATGAAATCCTGCTTCTAATCTTAACCTGCTCCAAACCCAAGACCTAAACCATTTTAGTCACTTGAAGCTTAAACTTACCCGTTTCACCTGAAGAAAACGTCCCCACTTGGATTCAACCAAAACTCGTGTTTTTTTACGCTGTAAAATCTCGTGTCATTTTTACATTTTTCACATCGTGCTAAATGCACGTCTTAACATAAGTACTAAAAATAGCTGTGAAGTCGTGGTCAAAATACGTTGTTTTTTGTCGTGGTAAAAGTACGCCATCTAGTGATACTGTGTTGCATTGTCACAGAGTACAATGAAATTATGTTTGTCGTGAGCTCCCGGGCCGCTGCATCTTTTGCGAGCCGCCACTCGCTTTTCTGAACATGAAATACAAATGCAGTACATGGATACGTGATGGGCAAATAAAGTTGCCTTGTCAGTTCTGGAGGTGTGTGATATTACCACATGGGTGGTACATCTCTTGAGAACTGACCACAATTTAACATGTTGCACATTTTGCATGTTAAAAGCCAAATTCTGACAAAAAGTTTTATAAAACAATCAATGCAGTGGGCTGTAAATGAGTAATTAAAAGAATAATAACCTTAGAAAACAAACGTAAGGGAAACAAGATCATGCTTAGGTGCACTGAAGATTCAATGCTGTTGAAAAGGAAAATATGTTCTTTAAAAGTGTTGCATTTTTACTGTGAATTATGCTGTTGTACTAAATGTTTATTTGTAGTAGATCATTGTAAAACTGTTCATAAAATAACAAAAAGTTTGGAAGGTGGGTCGTGGAACAGATTTCTTTTGGTTTAAGGGCCTAATTTGGCTCCTGGCCTTATGTTGAATAGTCCTGATAAATAGTTTTGCTTTAATAATTGCTCAAATCAGTCTAGTTTTAATATATTATCAATTTGTATATTGCTTTCACCTACCAACACCTCCTGTCTGTAATTTACTTGTTAATACTTAAAAAATGTGTCTTCAGTAAAACATAAAAGGTTCAAATCTGTTATGTTGCCACTTTTCAACAAAGAAACAAGTTAAAATCAACTGCTACAATAGTTTTCTAATTATACATTATGCGTTAGATACATTTTGTGTTTTACAATGAACAAAATATTCATTACTGATCTACCTATGTCGTTTTCACTACATACATAAAACAAAAAATCCCAGTTGGTCTCCTTTAAGTTTGTTATTTTATTTAGGAATCACACTGACCACTACAAACTAATTCTGTTTATTCAATAGACTAAAATAATCTGATATACAGCAATATTAGTAGTTAACATTGTCCGTCGCAGACCCACAAGAGCCCACAAAGCTTCTTACCAAAATCAATGTCCGTCCTTCACAGAGGTCACGACCTTTACCTGCTGATGCTCTCCTTCCCAAATGAAAAGAGTGGATCCGGTTACATAGGGACCACTCCACAGACACACACATCGTATTACCAACATGATGACAAAGCTATTGCTGCTAACGCGCTCCGAAACTCAATAGGCTTTTAACATTCATTTAGCCGGGACAGATCTGATCGCTCCAGGGCTGCAGATGAATGGAGACTGTACATGTGAGGTTCTGAGAGCAGATACAGAGGTGGAGGCACTAAAAATACACCTGCAAAACATGAGGCGCCACTGACAAGCAGGGCAGGATGGGCCCGCGCTGACACTGATAAGGCCTGTGTGAATGGGGCTGCAGAAACAGGAGGGGTACTTACACTTCTTATTGTTCGCCTAGAGTCGGATTTTTCTAGAGAACTGTTTGAACATTCTTAACAAAAAAAAGTGACATTTTCTAACATTTTTTGAACCAACAGAGTCAAGTTACAATACCCAAAACCTTCTTAAATAGAAACTAAACTCAGAATCAATCTTTTTGCATTGTCAAACTGTGTATATGGGGTCAAAATTGAATTATCTACTGTTTCCGGGCCTTTTTTAAACATTCTGACATCATCATGAGTTCATGTAGGCTAAAGCAAAGGCTTCATACATACTGTATGTCTTGCAACGTTATTAAAAAGAATCTTGCCGTGCAAGTAAGAAACTAGATCTGTGCACAGCCGAGTGGCACAGCCTCAGAGCTGTGAACTTCTCTGCACATCAAGATCTTTTTTTTTTTTTTTCATTATGACCGTAGCTTGTTAAAAAATTACAGCGAGCATCATTCAGTGCGTGTTAAAGTGTGGGTTTGATGCGACGGCGCTTTGGTGTGTGTTAGTGATGGGAGTATCGATGTCCATGTATCAATATATGGATTAGTGATGCACCAATCCGATATTGAGATCAGATATCGTTGCTGATTCAGTAATCTTTGCTGGATCAGGTAATAGCTCCATGATATCGATTCAGATGATATTTTGTCTTTCTTTAGACATAATGAACTTAATTTACTGACTGTTGTTGGTCCAGAATGTCTCTTGATGCTTAGCATTTATTCCGATTAAGTTATTTAATTGTGACTTGCACTATAAATAACAGTTACATCACACTAATGACCAAATGTCTTATATTTTAGAAAGTTAACCTAATAGTTCTTCTTCTTGTAGTTGAAATGTGACTGAAAAAGCTGAACCCATGGATTCTGATTAGTTTAATTTTCAGTAACATACCCATATGGTTATATTAATACTGTTTTGCATTATGTAAATTTCAACAAGGCAAAACACCATTGTACAATTATTGGGACTATTTCTTCATTGTTTTGTGTCAAACTTACTTCAGCAGCAGCTTTTAGGTCCGAACTGTGTCTGCTGATGTGTTTGTCTTTTATGTTAGACTATTTTTAGGTTATTTCCATCATATATTTTGAAATGCCTTTATTGGTAAGGTTGTTCACGTATCGATCTGGTGTCAGTAACCCATAAAATTCCCTTGTATCGCATTGAGACCAAAGATTGTATCGATCCATCATAGCTTGCATAGGCCTTTATTGCTATAATTATCTATTTACCACATGATTAAAGTCAAATCAATCTCAATTCATTCAACATTTAGCAGCTTTTTGCTCTCATAAATTAGAATATGTTGAAGAGTGGATTCCTATTGTACTCCAGCTCAAAACAGACAATAGGACGTTTACAAACCCGCTCAGAATGCCCCAGTCTGGCTCACCTTCTGAACAGTGCGAGTGGGAGTGCTCAGGGCTCTGAATAGTGTCCGTGTTGTTGTCTCCGGCTCCGTGTGCGCATGTTTGAGCTTCAGCGTGGGCAGAAGCGCCTGTTTTAGCCTGTTCAGACGCCTGCACATCCTCGCAGCCTCACAGGTAGTATTTTAGGGAACGTTCTATTCACACAGCAGGCTCCACGGATCCTCTTTTATCTGCACCATCTGGCTAAGTGGACAACAGTTGAAAATGTCTCTTCTCTTTCCGGTCTTTGCCTGTTAGATTTCCAGTACATTCACTAACTTGGCTTTCAACAATCGATCAATCGCAGCATACTTACACATTTTTAAAACTGGAACAATCATATATTTTCTATGTATTTAGGAATAAACTATAAAATATGTACATAAGTCATTCACAAACTTGAGGTAAATAGCTTAGACATAGAAAGTTTCATTTACTTCCTGCACAAACTTGTAGAGCGATAAGCCCCGCCTCTTTAGAGTGATAGGCAGAGATTATATTTGTCATTTTTCTTGTTGTAAAGTGGTATTTGACTGCAGGACAATACAAGATTACTCAAACATGCAGGATCATTCTCAATAAAACTTTGAATAAACTAATGAGAGAAAGCAGTTATGACGAGGTTAAAGCCTCAGGTCTCCTTTAGACCGCAATGTTATTTCACTTCAGCTCAGCTATTGCAGAACTACAGACGGTTCCCAAAAGCAGGAAGTACGATTGTCCAATCAGGAAGCAGGAGCGAAGTGGTGTGTTGGCCAGAACCAACCCGAGTTGAGACAACAGACTGCATATGATCTCCTTTGACATTGTGTCAAATATTAACTTAGATTATGATATTTTATCTTTTAATTTGCAAGTTTACCACATAGAAACAGCAACAATCACTGACACGTTTATACAAAAACAATCAAAAGCAGTGATTGGTTAAATTGAAAAAATTCTCCGCCTCCTCTGAAGTGAATGAAACTCAATGATGCAATGTCAGATGGTTTCCACACAGTGGAACACATTTTGAAACTTATATGGGGGGGCCATACTGTGAAGTGAATCATTCAAAATTTTGCATTTGACCTTATTTTAATGAACCTCCACACTTTTAATGAAGCATTAAACATTGTTAAACATGTTTTAGGTTTGCATAACATCAAAATTATATATATTTTTGACTACTTTTCAACAATTGCTCAAATTTGACATTAAAAACTTAAGTTTTTTTTGTATAGTGGGCCAATCTAGCAGGAAGTCTGAGAGCCAAAAAAAGAGGTTCACTGGCCGCATTTTGTCCCCGGGCCGTGTTTGGACATGCCCGTCTTGAGCCATTTGAGATTGTTGTTTCCTCACCAAAACATCCCTGAAAGTTGGCTTAGTTTTATTCACAAATGTTGAAGAAATTCTGTAGTTGAGCTTTTTCCAAAGCTGAAAATGTTCTCTTCCACCTTGTGATGTCACAAAGTGGTAGTTTTATTGTTAACTGATATATTTTACTCAAATATATAATACACTAAGAACATTAGTTGATGTCTTTTTGGACAGTTTTTTTTTTTTGTTTTATTTTGTTGAAATTTTTTTTCTAAGATTTAAGTCATTTCTAAGTCTCTAAACTGTGAAGTGCAGCTGTTTAAACAAGGCTATACAATAGCTGTCGCTTTAATATATCCCAGTGACTCTGGTGATTGTTTGTGGAGTTTATAAACACAGTGAAACACTTCCTGTATTTTCACTTAATGACATCATAAGGATGATGTCATTAAGTGCGACACGGTGGCGCAAGCGGTTAGCGCTCTGGCCTCATAGCAAGAAGGTCCTGGGTTCGACTCCCGGGCCGGCCAGGGCCTTTCTATGTGGAGTTTGCATGTTCTCCCCGTGTCTGCGTAGGTTTCCTCCGGGTACTCCGGTTTCCTCCTACAACTAAAAACTAAAAACATGTCCATTAATGCCTCCCCTGACCCTTCCCCCAGGGCTCCCCTGCAAAAGAGATTCTGAATCTCAGTGGGACTTCCCTGGTTAAATAAAGGTCAATTAAATGAACTGAGTGTTTTTAATCTAAAGAGATTACAGCCTGAACATGCTCGATTAAAATGAATGTGAATGAATCGAAACACAACTTCAGGTATGTTTTTTTATGACAAAACACATTATAAAACTTAAAAAACTATCATCCTATAACACCTTTAAACACACTTGTCAGAAATATCACACTTAGTCATTTTCCCAACCATGCAGTCGTATACATAAAGCTTTAACAGAGACTTGCTTTATTTCCCGTCGCTAATACTTGTGTCATTGAGAGACCGAGAGAGAGCGCTTCCAATCCAAATACTGTTGTTGTTCTCCAGATTAACCCTGCTTCTGTGCGCTGTGCTGTGTGTCTGCGATAGCCCTGAGAAGAAATCCATAAAACAAACGCGGCGTGAACTAAAAAGGGCTTTAACATGGCAACGTTTTGATTCCGAAATATGGAGAGACTTAGGCATTGATCAGTAAATCCCTCTGCTCATCCGTCCATTCTGTGCTGTGGTCTTTAGACTTAATACTTGAAGCATGTGGACGCTTTTAGTGGATCTCAAACCAAACACGAGCTGATCCACAGATGCTGCTGCGAACGTTTGGATTGCTTTATGTCATCACAGTCTGCTCCATCTCTGCTCCTGCTGCTGTTGCTGTTTCTTCTTCTTCTCTACTTCTTTTTTTCTCCTCTCTCCCAATTTCTCCTCTCCTCCTCTGTCTGCTGCTGCCTCCTCTTCCTTCGTCTCTCTTTCTCTTCTCTTCTTCTCACCTCTCTCCTATTTCCTCTCCTCACCTCCTCTTTCTTTTTCTATTCTCATCTCTACTCTCCTCCTCTTTCCTCTCCCCTTTTCCCTCCTTCTTTTCTCTCCTTTTCTCTCTTCTCTCTCATCTTTTCTACCCCTCCTTTCATCCCCTTTCCCTCCTCTACTCCTCTGTCTCCTTTTCTCTCTTCCTCTTCTGTCTGCTGACGCCCCCTTCTTTTCTCCTAATCCCTTCTCCTCTCTCCCCTCTCCTCTTTTGTCTGTGTGCTGCTTCCTCCTCTTCTCTCTTTTTCTCTCCTTCTTCTCCTCTCCTGCAGCCTCCTCCTCTCCTTCTCTCGTATCCTTTCCTCTTCTTCTCCCCTCTCTCCTTCCTCTCCTCATTCTCTCTCCTTTCTCTCTTCCTCTTCTCCTTTCTTCTCCTCCCTCCCTTTTCTCTCATCTCCTTTTTCTCACTCCTCTCTTCCCCTCTCTCCCTCTGCCTTCTTCTCCTTGTCCTCTCTATACTTCCTCTCCTCCTCTCACCTCAATCCCTCTCTTCTCTTCTCCTCTCTTTCTCTTCCCTCCCCTTCTCTCACTCCTCCTGCCGCTGTCCCCACAAATCTTTTTGGACTTCTCTCTTCTCTTTTCTCTCTCTCTTCTTCTCCTCTCTAATCCTTTGACCTCCCTCTCTCCTCTTCTGTCTGTCTTGCCGCTGTCCCCATGGATCCTTTTTGGACTTCTCTCTTCTCCTCTCTCTTCTTCTCCTCACTCTTTCTCCTCCTCTCACCTCTCTCTCTCCTCATCCTTCCTCTCTTCCTCTGACCTCTCTCCTTCTTTTCTCCTTTCACTCTCCTCTCTTCTTCTCTCTCCCTTTTTCTCCTCTTCTTCTCCTCCTCTTTCTCCTCCTCACCTCTCTCTCCTCTTCTGTCTGTCTGTCTGCCTGCCGCCGCTGTCCCCACGGGTCCTTTTTGGGCTCGTCATTGCCGGAGTGACCTGTGTTATCAGTGAAGCCTGGATCTCTGAATGGCGACAGAGATAAGAGACTGCGAGCAAAAGCTGAGCGGCTCCTGGAATACAAAAAGAGCAGGACACAGGCAAATGGAGGCTTGGGTAAAAGAGGGCATATGTCTGCAGAATACATCACCATCTGCAGCGTCGGGACACAATCACACTGCTGTTGTGGGAAGAAATGAATATCTCAGTCTTTCCAGTGCTATTGGGTTCTCTAACAATAATCAAGTCATAGTTTTGCAGAAAATCACTTTCTAAGACTGTAAGGTTCATTTTTAAGTGAATTGACAGCAACTTTTTGACAGTAATTATGAAAACAATACTTCATTATATTATATCTGACAGGTTGGATCATAATGTTCAGCAAAACACAGTGAAGATAATTATATTTAATTTAAGTTTTCATCCAGACTGTTTTGATGAGGTTTATAATTGCCTTTTGCTCAGTAAATATAACATAGGTAGAAGTAATTCCACAACTGTACCTGCAATCACTTTTTGAATATGGACCAAAATCATCCACAATATTCGGCAACGAGTCATATTTGGGGGCGTGGCCTTTGAGAGGGAAAGTCGTTGGGGAAAGTGTATGTTTAACTAAACTTTTTTTTCTGGCGAATTAAGTTGTTGATAAAAACCTGCACAGAACAAGATTTTTATGACCACTCCCGCCTGATCCATCGCTGCCCGCCCGAGAAACGAGTCAGGTTCCGACTTTTTTTTTTTTGTGACACGCAAAACTCAGAAATGCAGTTGCGAGTTTTCATGACGTATTTAGGTGTATGAATCTGAATATCATCAGTGATTGTCTTTCAGACGATCATGGTCAAGAGAACCTTAAACCTTTAGTAATCCAATGGAAACAACACTATTCATGGAGTTATTTTTGTTGCTTGAAGTCCTGTCTGCACAACGTGTTCTCATGGAATGCGTAAAGTAGCACGCCACGACAAATTGCGTTCATGACGATGCCCTCTGCCTGTTTTGGCGTGCAATTACACGCTCGTTTTTTCCTAGCGTAGTCTGGACACGCCTAGTGGTTGACGACAAACACGAGGTTTTTCAAGGGATTAACGGCAAATTTAAGTCTGAAGTTACACAAATGGGTAAGTTTAGCTCTTTGGCTTGGAGTTGGTTAAGGTTAGGATTAGGATTGTGTTAGTTTTCTTGAATAATAACACGTCTTTACATTCACCATTGAAATGAACTTGGACAGAAACGCATCAAATACACACGCAAAAAATAGAAGTTGCGTTCATATGACACGCTGTTTACAATAGGTGGTATTCACACGCTTATCCATGAGAACAGGCTGGTCTGCAGCGTGAGTGTGGTGCATGAGACTGTAGTTTCCAAGTCTGCACTTACGAACATAGCGCCGCTCGGCCGCAAGTGTCTGCACCTCACAGGCGTCAGTGTTGCGTCTCTCTGTTGAACAGCGCCCGAGTCCGGTCAGGTCGTGAAGTGTTTTGGCCTGACAGCCCGTTCCCGCTCGAGGGTTTACTTCGGGGTCCTGTGGAATTCCTGCCCGATGCAGGCCTCTAGTTGTTGTTACAGTATGATAGAAAAGTAAACAGAAGAAAAAAAAATGCTAAAACACACCTAGCATCACATTAACATTTAGCTCGCAGCTACTGTTAGCATTGTTGTATATGTTAACACAGGGGTCCCCAACCACCGGTCCGGGGCCCAAAACCGATCCGCGCTCCATCTGCTACCGGGCCCCAGAGTATCTTTTAATATGTATTGGATTTTTTATTTTATAGTTTCTCATGCTTCTTTGTGCTTTACTATGAAAACATTGCGGCACTTAACCAAATAAACATCAAATTCAAGCAATCGGAGCTAAAAATAGACACAATAATCAGTTGTAAGCATTTTACGTTGTTGTAATTTGGCGCTACCAAACCTTGACCGGTCCCTGGAAAATAAAATTGTGACTTTACCGGTCCTTACAAGAAAAAAGGTTGGGGACCACTGTGTTAACACATTTGGACCGTTTCATCAGTTAATTCTTATCCATGTCTTCCTATCTATATTTGACACAATATACTTCCTTAAGTCTACGTGATAAAACTGTTGTTCTGATGCATGTTAATAATAAGTTTCTCTATCTATAAACATAAACCAGGGCCAAATAAGGACTAACAAATACCTAGTTTCAATCCATTACTTTTACTTTACTAAATTCAGTATTTGACAGCAGAAACACACTTTTAAATCAGTACCAAAAACACTAACTTGATGTTGATTTCTACTTTCATCAAGACCTGTCCCCAGATGTAGAAAAAAAAGCATGACATGCCCAAAAACAAGACCAAACCCAGCCCGACGCTCTCAGTTCTGCTTCTGCTGGAACAGGCTGTGGACATCTGTGTGGACCGGCATCACACAGAAAACTACAGATGCATGCTAACGTGTGCTAATGCGCGGTATGCTAACAAGGTGGCAATTATAAATATTTAAATCAGGCAAAACACCATGAATGATTCACGGCCGAGCTGGAGCGATGTGCTGAGCTGGGTGTGTGTGTGTGTTCGACTAAACACAGATGAAGTGAGACGAGAAACAGCAGCTTTAGGTTCAGTCTGGAGATGGTTTGTTGGTTGGTGGAGTTGTTTGAGGATTCTTGATCATAAACATTGACGTCGTGACCAAAACTATGAAATCCTTGATACACTTTCTTACTGTCATTTGCTTTCAGAACATGCACAATTTACATATTTGAGCGTTTAATAACGAGAATCTAGCTCCATGATGTTGTGCTTAGCTCGGTCAGGGCCTTAGTTGTAGAATTTGTTGCAGTTTGTGGTGGAAACCAGAGTGAGAGACAGATGACAGTCAGATCCAGGTGAACTCTGTTGTTTCACTCTGAGGTACAAGCCATCCGCTCAAAATATTCTTTGGTAAAGCTTTAGCTACAGCGGTTGTAAAAGGTCTGACAACACAGTCTCACTAGATGGCGTACTTTTACCATCACACAAAAACAGCGTATTTTGAGCACGAGTTCACAGCTGTTTTTAGTACTTATGTTACGCCGTTCATTTAGCACGTATGAAAAACGTAAAAATGACACGAGATTTCACAGCGTAAAAAAACACGAGTTTTGGTTGCAGCACATGGGGACGTTTCTTCGGTTCAAAGTGACTAAAAATGGGTAAATTAGGTCTGGGGCTTGGGGCAGGTTAAGATTAGAATCAGGATTTCAATAATATTCATAAATAAGAACACGTCTTAACAACCACCATTGAAATGAATGGGGACTGTGATGCAATATAATTACACAAAACAGCTGTGAACTCGTGCTAATCATACATAATTTACATGTTGTGTAATGTCGTGGTAAACGTACGCTTTCTTGTGAGATGAGCTCGTCTGTAACATTTTAAATGTTCAAAGCTAGAAAAGTTAGCATCCAAACCTCATGTCCCGTCTCTATGGTTAGAAGAACTCCATTCACAAAATCCTAATTTATGTTATCCTATAATTTTCCAAGGCGTTTGAAATCTCAAGGTTCAAAGTATTTTCACCAAAAGGTCCAAAGCTAGCATGTAGCATTAGCTTTTGCTTGAGCTTCATGGTTACTAGAAAAACAGACTCCATTTCACAATGTGTGTGGAAAATCAGAAACCACACCTCTTAGTTGGTTAAAGTCTAAACTTGTCCTGTTAAAAATAGAATTTAAAATCATGAAGTTTCAAATAGTGCTCAGTGTTTCAGAGAGACTCCTGGTCCTCACAACACAATGACAGACGTTTTGACCAACTTCAGTGTTGCTCCCAAAGCCTCACACAGACCCTGTTTTCCTCTGATGCGCTTTTAACCACACTTGTGTTGGGCTTGTTAAAATGAGCATTCAGCGTCCCTTATTGCTGTGTAGTTGGCCATAAATAATTAATTGTAACACACGTTACTTTTGACAGTAATGATACCCAGCACTGTTCATAAATGTTTGAGTAATCCTGCCTTATTTTTCAGTCCACATCATTAAACTCAAAATGTCATGTTCCACCTTGTATTGTATTGTCATTGTAATTTTAAATTGCTGTTTTTAGTCTTTTTGCAATTCATTATAATCACCTTGGCCTGTTGCCTTATTTTGTGCAGAAATATCATGAAGTGCAGTAGCTTAGACCACACTAGAAGTGCTATAACTATGAAATCACACGAATCCAAAGACTGAAATGAATAAAACGTCCAGTGAAGTTGTGTGGAGTTTCAAATAACAATGAACCACTGCTGTATTTATCATGTTCAGGTTGTTTTTTAGTTTGAGAGGAAAACAGCGCCTAAATGTGGTAGAATGAGTGAACAAAACACAGCTTATTGCATGTTTCTGATACAGGCCCTTTAATGATATTAAAATAGAGCATGCATATATTGTCCAGGTGCATACTGTATGTAAATAGAGTTCTGTATTTGGGTCTGTGGTTGTCCTGAATCAGCAGACTCAGGTGCAGCTGTGTTCACATATGTGTTCATGTTCTCCATCAGACTCAGGTGCAGCTGTAGAGTCTCTTCTACGTTCACACACATGTTCTCAGCTCCAGACGTGTGGCTCTCTGCTGAGACCCAGAGCTGCTGCTGCTGGTCATCCATCTCCTCCTCAGACCTCTGCCAGGGCTTTGGGATCTGAGTCTCACTATGGTAATGATACATGTGTGTAATAAATCAAGACAAATGCATCATATAATACAGTGTTTCCCAACCAGGGGGACAGGGACGTCTTTAAGTGTGACTTTGAGCATTCATTAGAATTGAAACAAGAGACTCCATGTAACCTGTTATATACTAGTATAGTTACAGAAAATTGTTTTTATTTTTGCTATTTTGGTTTTACATACCTGGTAAATGACCGGTGTGTTGTTGTCTAAGTTTTACTAAAGATTAGTTTAGTATGAACCATTTGAATTCATGATCATTCTTGATGATTGATGGTGAACTAATGCATGAATACAACATGAATTCACCATGAATTCATGCATTGATTATTCATGAACGTATCATGAATTCATGATGATAATCAATAAATTCATGGCCCCTTATTATAAAACGTTTTGTTGAGCCTGGAATGAGCAATTTTGGCAATTATTTTTCACATAAAATCTGTATGAAAGAGCCCTCTCTCCCTTTCTCACTCTCTTCTCTATCTCTCTCCCCTCTCTCTCTTTTCTCTCGTGCTCTCTCTCTCTCTCTCTCTCCTTTCTCTATCTTCTCTATCTATCTCCACTGTCTTTCTCTCTCTTCCCTCTCTCTCTTCACCCCTCTCTTTCTTCTCTCTCTTTCCCCTCTCTCCCTCTCTCACATTTCTCTTCCCTCTCTCTCCTGTCTCTTCTTTCACTCTCTCTCTTTATCTCTTCCCTCAATCTTGTCTCTCTCTCTTCCCTCTCTCTTCTTCTCTCTCTCTTCCTTCTCTCTCTCTTCTCTTCCTTCTCTCCCCTCTCTCTTCACTCCCTCTCTCTCCCTCTACCCCCCTCTTCTCTCTCTCTTCCCTCTCTCTTCTTCTCTCTCTCCTTTCTATCTCCCTCTCTCTTCCCCTCTCTCTCTCCCTCTCTCTCTTCTTCTCTCTCTCTTCTCTCTCATCTCTTTCCCCTCTCCCTCTTCCCCTCTCTCTCTTCTCTCTCTTCCCTCTCTCTCTTTCTCTGTCTCTTCCCTTTCTCTCCCTCTCTCTCCCCCCTCTCTCTCTACTGTTAATGCGTCCATAATAAACTAAAGAACGTGCTCAGAGCTGCTGTTTTTATGGATCGATTTGTGGAGGAAACGCTTTCTTTTGTGCCTGCTTCGTCCCACAGCTGAGCTCGGACCACTGTGACCCTGCTCTGCACACACTTTACATTCATATTCACACTCTCTCTTTCTCTCTCTCCATCCGTCCGTCCACCAAGGATTCCTCCACAATGTCGATTTATGGAGATTGAACGTAAAAGATGAAAGCAACGCCGGAGTATTTCTACTAACAGAAGCGCTGTTACCAGAGCTCAAAACGCAGCTAAAACGTGAAAGAATTAATCTATTATTTTTATTTGACTGCAGAAGAAAAACAAGCTAAATACCAGATAAACATAGGGAACACTGCAGGCTACACTCACATTTATCACTAATACAGACTCACAGTTGATCAAAACTAATTGTTGTGGCCAGCAGAAGGCTAATAAGCTAGCTTTTTCACTATTTCCATTCCTTTATTCAACTTTATTGATTTGATACACTGTATTCGTTTTTTCTTCTTTCGTTATTTAAAACAGTTAGTGATGGGAAACAAAATCGCACTTCCTGTATAGCTCTGTTCAGGAAGCTAATTATTAACTTGTCTGTCTTGCAGTGTAAATTCAAATAGATAGACCTACAAATTAAAACAAATAAGCACGTTTATTTAGGCTAACCAAAGCTAAACAGGAAGTCCGCTCCCAAATAAAGTGGGAGGGCCAGAATAAGGTGAATAAAAAAAAGGGTACTTTTTTAAAAAAAATATGTTCTTCATCATTTTGACTGAGGGGTAAAAGAATATAAGAACACCTGATAAAATGTGTGTCCCGATTGTTTTTGGACTAATTTTTGTTCAATGAAATTTAGTTTTGCGAGAATTGATTTTAATTTTTTTTTTCTGCTGTCATAGCGACAGTGTAAAGATTACTTCACAATACTTCACTCATACCTCTCAGATCTGCCTTAATCATGCACTAAAGGCACTTGATAAAAAGCCTTTGCAGTACCATCATTGCAATATCCTTAGTAAATACAAAATGCTCAGTTTTGACAATTTAATTGTTTATTCAAATCTAAGATTTCTTTTCAAGATTGTAAATAACACTGGTCCACTGCCCTTGAAAAAATGTGATCAAACTCTGTTCAGAACAAACGACTCGATCCACTCGCTCCACTTCAAACACAAACTGTGCAATTCCAAAAAGATCATCTGCTTTTGCACAGACGGCTTTTTCATGTTAAATTATCAAACAGTGGAATCAGCTTCCAGACTCTGAAACAGTCTGTAGATATAAATATTTTCACACGAAACTTAAAAAAAAAACACATTCTTGACAATTAAATGTGTCAACATTAGTAAATTAAATTAAACCAAATGAAATTTAGCTTTTTAACTGTAAAATGAATATTATTAATTATTATTATTATTATTTGTGATGAGTATTGTTGTTGTTCTAATGAAATCGTCTACTTCACTGCCTATTTATTTATGAACAAATGTATGTAAATAGTATTGTGAGCTCACCTGCCCAGGGACTGCAGATGGAAAGTAGCAAAAGCTAAATCTGGTGCAGTTCATCTCTTCTTTTATAAGGTTAAGATTAAGGTTAAGGTTAAGGTTAAGGTATACTTTATTGTCCCCATAAGGAAATTTGTCCTCTGCTTTGACCCATCCTTCAATGCCTCTGGGGCATCTCCTCAGGAGCAGTGATCGCCGCAGTGCAGCGCTCGGGACCCATCTCCAGGTGTTGTTGCTAGGCTTGGTCAGGACTACCGTAGCTGGAGGATATTACCCTAATTAAGATTAATACATTTTGTACATGGTCCCTGACAAATAAAGACTAAACTAAACTAAACTATTAGCTATCGACATTTTTTAAGTCGCACAACAAATCATTTCTTCATCAAACAGACAGAAAAACGTCTTTTTTGGGCGTAAAAAGGTGATGATTGAACTGTGCGTGATTCTAAAGTGAGAAATGTGAAAGAAACAGAAATGGTCCTGTGTTTTTCTGCTTTTCTACCACTGTTTATCTGATTTTCTCTTGTTACATGTCACTCAATATTCAGCAGGAGTTATGGTTGTTTATATTTATGATCAGTCTGTAGCTGCTTTTGTTGTGTATTTAGCTCTCAGGGGAGAAAATGTAGTTTGTCTCGTTTGACTCTCGTGCATTTTTGCCACTCACTGCTGACATTTAGAATGTTGTCATGTCATCTGCCAAACTTCTATAGCATTTAATACACATGAGTATTGTTTAGAAATCCCCCGATTGAAAGAGTGCATAGTGACTTTCTTTCTTCTTCAAAGTGAACGACACCTATTCAAAATGGCCGCCCATCCTCTGCTCTACAGGAATCTGAAACCGCTGAAAGACAAGCGTTGTTTGTCTTTTTAAATGAGACTTTCATTTACAGCGCAAAGTGAACTTCTAACATTTGAGAGAACACTGAAATATGAGCCGCTAAACTCAGAACCGAGAACAAGACTGTAAAGGTCTGAAATACAAGGGCATCGCGGCTGTTTTTTGCACAATTCTAACCACTCAAATTGCTTTTTATCCTGTGATGTTATCTTGCAGTTCACTCTGATGGGGAGAAACAAAGAAAATAAACGAAGAAAGTATATGTTAAAGTGTAACCTCTGCGCTCTTTTTCCTCCGCGCGCTGCCGTCTCAAATGGAAATGAGCCGCCACTTTCACATAAGCAGCTTTTTGTAAACCCCGTCTTCCCAAGAGACAAAAGCAGAATTGGAAAACATCAATGATAGGAACATAATGAGGCGCGTTTACAAGAATATTACCAAAATAGTCCTGCTCCGAATACTTAATGAGAGAGCTTGTCCCGGGGCGAAGGCGCGCGCAGACCAGGGAGTAGTCACAATCATGTCACAGCCACGTTTCATTTCATTTACTCTCTGAACTTATATTTGTATATTTCCATTCACGCCTCGGCAGGCTCAGAGAGAGAGATTTCTGTAATTACATAACGCCGTCTGACACTGTTCAGGTTATTATTTTACTTTCTACAACCCCATTTTCAAAGCATTAGGGCTTAATAGATTTGCAGGAAGTATAGCTCACATACGCAGCAGATTAAAGTCAAAACAGTGTAATTCTCTTCAGTGTGCAGCTGTTTTTACGCCGGCGTAGTGGGTAAAGATATCGCCTTGTTGTAAGAAGGTTCTGTGAGTCGTGTTGAGCGCTCATGGGTCAGGCAGGTGTAAGAAGAGGAGCTGGTTTGTTTCATCTCTGACGTCACATCCGCCGTGCAGTGTTGGGACAAACTCATTACTAAAGTTGGTCACTTTAATATTGTTTTTTTTTCAGTAACTCATTACTTTTAAAATGTAACTATATATTATTAGTTACAATCTTAGTTATTTGCATAAAGAAATGAATTGCAATGATATTTTATTGAAACTTAAAGAAAACTCACCCCCTAAACTCAAACACATTTCAAACACAGCAAACTCATTGAAAACATTTGAAAAGGGCCAAGACGGGGCATTAGAGGGGAGAGCAGGACTGACAGCAAGTGTGTGCCGTTAGTGCTCAATTCTGAGTGGAAAATACACGCTGACATAGTCACATAGTCTAGAACTGACATGACATGAGAGACGGTCAGTTTGTGACTATTGACCTGAAACTTGCTCAGTTTGCACTAAAAATGCCACACACAAAAAATGAAATAAAGTAAACACAACATATACATAAAACAGCCAGAAAAAAAAGTAGTTTTAGGGTTTAGCTTCTCTTTAACGATCAAATCACCACTGAAACAGAGGCGTAGAAGAGTTTCTGTGGTGTCTGTGACTTGATGAAAAGGGTTGAAAAAGTTGATTAAATAAATAAATAAGGAAAAAGTTCTGTGATGTCACATTTATATAATTTAATCAGAAATCAAGTCTAAGATTAGTTTTGTACAATGTTAACAATGTAGTAGTACTTAAGATGGTCTTGGTCTTAAAGTGAACCCTGGATATAATCACATGTTTATCCTAAAACACTTATAATATCATCACTTATATAAGTACAGGACAAATACCTTGGAAGTATTTGTAGTTTTATTAAAATAGTGTTATGAAGAAATGACATGGAGGCTGCCATTTTGCTGTGGTTATGACATAAAATAGTGTTGTCAAGGTAACAGGCGTAGCAGGTAACTAAGCAACATGAATTCCTGGGTTAACCTTTTCAGTTTGAGCCTACAGAACGATTATGTGGAATCTAGTAAACTGAGATAACAAGGAGAGCCTGGACACTGTAGGGGTGGAACTTTACAGATGAAATTGTGACTATTTTTTCATAACCAAATCGCTCCAGGCTGAAACAACCTAAACAATGAAATATAAAAATAGTAAACAGTATATATTGTTGTATTTATTTAAGGCATGACCATACTAGGTTTTAGCCACATTTGTTTCATAACAGGGTCCTGAGACAGTCTCAAGACCGCTTTTGAGCTCTTGGTCTTGTCTCAACTAGAACATTTGGACATTGGTCTTGTTTTGACATCTGAGCTAAACTCTAGCAGGAGCACAGTGACCAGTCCAGGCACATTTGCAAAACACATCACACAATAAGATCTGTAGACACGGATAAATGTATAAATTACAATAGTCTTAGTCCAATGGACAACGATCTTGGTCTCGTCTCAGTTTCGACCAATAAAAGTCGCAGTCTTGACTATCAGTGGTCTTGGTCTCCATTAGCTCAATTGTTGCTTCTCCGCATCGTAGAAACAGCCATAGTGTACTAAAAGTCTATTAATTTTTATCTCTGTAACCAGTAATAAAAATAACAGGAAGAATAGCGGCGGTCTAAACTGATGACACACGTTTTTATGACCCTGCCAACATAAATCTGACAAAGTGCCTGCCCTCTGTATGTGTGTGTGTATCTTTGATGTTACATCTGGTATTGCTGAATTTAATCTACTGAAAATGTTGTAAAGCTGCCAGCATGTATGAAACTATATTATAATATTATTGCATTGGACAGGCTTTGGAGTTTGTGTTAAGTTATCAGTTGTACCATTTGTTGACGGTTACTGGAATTAAATGATTAGTTGTGAAAAACTGATCGACTTGTTGCAGCCCTATAAAGACAAACATGAAGAACATTATGGCCTGCTGGTTGTATGTCCATGTTCTCTGTGTGTAAGGCCTGTGTGGTGTCCCGGTGCAGCCTTCAGGGAGTGCGAGAAATGGCCCATGACTCCATCAGTCGCACCTGCCTCACAGCAGAGCGTGAGTCAGAGATCTGTCTAAAAATAAACCGCAGACATGAAGACGGACGCGCAGATACAGCGTTTGTTCAGGTTTACACAAATCTGAGGCGTCCGCTGAGACTGCGAGGGAGGCAGTTGTGTTCTCTGTGTGTGGACTGTCAGGAAGAGGGACCAACGCTCTGCTCGTGTGGAGATGTGTGGAGATGTGTGGAGATGTGTGGAGATGTGTGGAGATGTGTGGACATGTGTGGAGATGTGTGGAGATGTGTGGAGGCTTTGATGCGCTGAACTGAAGATATATAGTCCCCTGGGTAAAAACATATACACACAAACAAATATTATTATGTTCAACAACGACTGAAGTCAAGCATTAAAAACACAATTGTCTTTTATAATTCTGGAGGTAAATATCGAGTTCCTCAGTTGTCCAAGTTGGTTCCATTGGAAAAGAAACTCATCTAGGGCTGCAACTAATCCAGCATATTTTCATGGACTATACCACTTAATATCATATTGATGTTATGGTTGAAGACATTTGGCAACGTTTTCTTTTGGTTTAACGGCTAAAGCCTTCTGCACACTGGAGGAGTTTAGGTACAGTTTTAAGACTGATGTGCCCCTCTACAAGTTCAGAAGATGTCACCAGAGTAAGGACTTAAGTAAGAGATTGTTTTTTTGGTTTCTCTCTTTATGTCTGTGGGTCACTGTGACTCAGGTATGACTATTTGACAGGTTGACATGCTGGCGTTTCATCAGTGTTGTTGTTTCACTTTAATATCTACACACATGTCTTGACAAACCGTTATCTGTTGTCCTGTAGCTTTAACTGTTTTCTTTAGGCTGTTGGACATTTAGCTGATAGAAAACCAATTGGAGCCTAGCACAGGCCTGAGCTTAAAAACGGTGATATACAAGAAGGAAAGCTTTTGAACATTAAGCAACCCTCCTTACACTTGTGAATGCTTTTTATTCTGAATGAAGCATTTTGTGTTTGCATTGTCCTCCCTCAATGCTATACAGGTCAAATTGTTTGCCTCTGACCTGGCCAGACAGATGGATTCTCCTGCAACATTTCACAATTCACAAACTCAAGAGAAATCCATCTTGGCCATTCCCTCGCTCGATTAGTTTGGTGTTCAAACCATGGTTTACCAGCACAATCTCATTGTAAAGACGGCAGCAAGTAGAGTCTGAATCAAAACTAAGGCAGCAGCTCCTGTGAATGTGCATGTTTCTGCTGCGTTTGAGTCTGTTTTAGAAGAAATGCAGAGTGTTTCCATTTGGAATGAAGAGCAAAGAGATGTCCATGTGTTTTCTATGCAGACATTGGATACAGCTTTATGATTTGTTAGCACAATCTCAGACAGGCCGCACACAATGAATTGTTCTGTTTTTTAGTTATGTACTGCTCTTGATGTGTGCTGCTTCACCTGTTGGCCAGGTCCCCATTGAAAAAGACATATGGATCTCAATGACTGCCTCCTGGATAAATAAAATAAACTGAAAACCCAATCAGCATGAAATATTTAATTTAATGCCCCACCTTTTCCCCAGTGCTTTCAGCGAGTATAGTTCCAGATGGATAATATGGTAGAACTCAACACAGATCCAACTGTCGAGACCCTGGTTAGTCAGCAGCAGCCAGTTCAGACTTGAATCTGTAAAGTACATATGGAAAACCAGCTGAAAAGGCTTTGACAATCCTTTAGATTGTGCAGCTATTATTGTGTAAATGTTGCAAAGAGAATGAACTCACATCGCTCACACCTGCATCTCACCTGAAGACTGTGTGTTTAACACCAAAACTCACAGGGCTCCACGTGCTGCTGTGGTATATTCGACTGAGACTCAGATTCAGTGAAGAAAAGGTTTGATGTTCGAAAATTCACGACCAAACTGATCAGAGAAATCACAAGGTGCAAATAAAGATAATGATCATTTAAGTAATTAACTTTTTCTAAAGCTTAATCTTGTTTGAGATCAGTTCTGACTGGAGCTTATTGCTGACTTGGCCTTGGCGGATCTGGACAGTGGCCAACACACAGAAAAAGACTCGTTCACTCTCTCATTCATTCACTTCAAAAATTCCTAAGGCCAATAAGTTAAACTAACTTAAACCTTATGTACCTACTTGATCTGTGTATTGTTTCATATTCATGGATGTGGATGGACAGATCTTTTCTTGGTGATGCGTGAGCCTGAGTCTGGGTCGGGACGGGTCAGGGACAAGTGCGTGTGCGTAGAGGTCACCTGTTACTGTCCCGTGAAGGCAGCAGCCGTTCCAGAGCTAATACAGACTCTGGTGTGGATGAAAGCGGCTGCTGTGGAGGCCGGCGAGGCTGCTGATTGGAGCGTGCAGATGTGAGGTGTTTGGACTCAGCTCAGAGAAGGTAAAAAGAAGCTTTATTCTGCATTTGGTTCTACTCCAGGACTGTGCAGATGATGACAGATGCAGCCAACTGTGCTGCTCGGTAGAAGGAGACATCCTGGGATTTTTCTTTGTCAGGTGTTTATGTCACATTATAATTTACATGGAAAACACAAATGATCCTAAACAGCTGATAAATTATAAACAGGTCCACGATTTCCTTTTCAAAAACTGCGATATGACTGACTGACTTTACAATGATTGTCCTGAGTCTTTAGCTGTGTTAGAATGGGAGGATATTATGTCATACTGTGGTAATAGTATGCCACAGTACTAAGACAGTATTGACAGTCTTGTGTTTGACAAAAAAGCAGCTCTTCTTAACTTCACTTCTTAAAGTTCTTTTGGAAACAATTATACTTACAAAAAACAAAAATATAAAGCATGTGGTTTGGTTTTGTCAAGTTGTGTTTGTGTGCAACACAAAAATATAAGAAGAATATAAAAGTCTGATTACGCTGCTTGTGATTATCGAGCCCGATCTCACAAGAAAGCGTACATTTACCACATTACACAACATGTAAATGAGGTATGATTAGCACGAGTTCACATGTTTTGTGTAATTATAGTACACGTCACAGTCCCCATTCATTTCAATGGTGATTGTTAAGACGTGTTCTTATTTATGAATATTAATGAAATCCTGCTTCTAATCTTAACCTGCCCCAAGCCCCAGACCTAAACCATTTTAGTCACTTGAAGCTTAAACTTAACCCGTTTCACCTGAAGAAAACGTCCCCACTTGGATTCAACCAAAACTCGTGTTTTTTGACGCTGTAAAATCTCGTGTCATTTTTACTCTTTTTCATATCGTGCTAAATGCACGGCGTAACATAAGTACTAAAAACAGCTGTGAAGTCGTGCTCAAAATACACTGTTTTTGTGTCGTGGTAAAAGTACACCATCTAGTGAGACTGTGTTGGATTATCAAGCTGAAGTTCACTTTCTGTTACCTCTCCATGGGGAAGAAATAAAACAGAGACAGACTTGAGACAATAAATTCATACATAAGGACGTCACTTTCTGCTCTACTGCGCATGTCGGCTCCAGAAAGAGCCGCCGTCCATCTTATTGGCTGCTGTTTGGATCAGGTCTGAACCGGTCTGACAGAAGTCTGGCTTCTGAAGCTTGAGACAGTGTTTTTCTCGTTGTTTATTCACTCACATGAATGTGTAAGTCATACAGATGATTTTCAATGTTGATTTAGCATAGCTTTTGTTTTCTCACATTGATAAACTCTTGTAGTTAGCTGACAACAGCGCTGGTTGGTGTTGCTGCTACAGCTTGTGTTCTGGCCAACGCATCGCTTCATCTCTGTTTGCTGCAGCGCAGTGACCTGTCCCAGGCACAGTTTGTATAAGCACTGCACAATAAGATCATTTAGACACTGAGAATTGTATAAAACTTTGGTCTCAATGCACTGCGGTCTTGGCTTTGTGTCAGTCTGGACCTATAAAGGTCGTGGCCTTGACTCGGTCTTGACCCTCAGTGGTCTTGGTCTTGTCTCGGTCTTGACCCTCAGTGGTCTTGGCCTTGTCTCGGTCTTGGGACTCTGTGGTCTTGGAAAGGTCTTGGTCTCGATTAGTGGGGTCTTTGTTTTTGATTCCCTGTCTTTCTATTTTCTATGCATTGATTCTAAGCACCACAAGATAAAAACAAATTGAAAATCTTCTCTTTACAATGTTTTGATGGCAGTAACTTTCATGTACCTTCTCCTTTACGATGTGCAGTCTCTCATCTCATCTTGGTTTGTGTGATGCCGTTTGTCGTGACCCTGTTTGTGTATTGAACCTCACAGACATGTATCATCGCAGATCGGCTTATTAGTATTTACTTATTCATAGCTCCAGACCATTTCATTCTTCAGCTGTGTTTATTGTGCGCAGAATCGCTCGCCGGCAATCAATGCAATTCATCAAAATAAATCAATAAGAGGTATTATCACTTTCTGATGCCGCGAGCACGCACTGAGACATGTAACTGTTGGAGTGGATATTTATTAGACATTTATTCACACTCGGCACATTTCACAGCGGCCCTGATGGAGGCGCCGGCGGGAAATCGACACAGCTGCCTCTGCAATCACTCACTCATCATACTGGTGCGAGCGTCCTCTGTCGCTAAAGCTATAGGTCAGAGACGCGGACGCCATTTTGAGCCTCTTCACATGTTAAAGCACATATGACTTTATTGTATTTAAGATTTTACTGCACAATTTTTTTGCTTTCACCCAATTTGGCTTTAATGAGGTTTTTATAATTGTCTTTTGTCCTGTAAATTTGACAACTACAGAGGTATTCCCACAGCTGTTACCTAGCAACCACAATGTGAAAATTCATGAATAGCAATATCAGTATAGATACAGTCAGCATCAGAGGCCACGCCCATTAACAGACCTCTGTGGGGGAAACATAACATTTACAATGAATCAAAATAAAAGCATTATCACTTACGGATCAAAACAACAACAGCAAATAAGGACTTGTGGTCATATGCATGTGGTCATCATGTGGCCATGGAGATCTGGGAAAAATGTTGTTCTGAGTTGAAAAATGAACATGAATGCTCGAGCAGCTTGGAACAACTGCTCGGAAACTAACAAAGCTGCCCGAGCTCAATACGTGATGTCACTGCTGTGTGAAGACTGATAAAAATCAGCTAAAAAATACTAACAACCTTTTACGTTAGTTTTTGGACAAGCTAGCAAGTGGTGTGTTATTTATCTATTACGGTTAACAACAAATCTCAACTTTTTAAAGTAAAAAGCACATGAATGCAAACAAGGTTTGAACCTCGACCTTTCATCTTGGAAACTCAAGCACCTGAGGGCCACATAAATGCACCAATAAATACAAAGACATGGAGATGAATAATGTGATCCAACAGTTCCAATATGTAAATATTTCTACCAATGATAACAAGTTAAATGAGCATTTAGTCGTCAGGAGCTACAAAACATTTTGCTTTTCTGACGCCACATCAACAATCTGCACTTAAACTTCGTTCTAGCTCGACTTGAACCAGTTGTGCTAAAAATACACTATTCACCAGAAATTGTAAACATTTTAAAAGAAGTCAAAAGTTCAGTGTCCCATAGGACTTTCCTCCACAGCAGGTCACACCCACTGTAACAATAGATACAGTCGGCAACTGATATTTACAATATTTTTATATTGTTTGTATCGACCAATGTTGAGAAATAACAACAATAACAACAATACTTTTAAAGGTGGTTTTCTATTCTTTGTGTCCACATGTGTCAGTCATGTGTGAAATACATTACATAAGTATTTCCTTTTTAAAAGAAGTAAAGAGATATCCGTGTGTGACACTTGTTCTATCCCATTAGATACACTATTTCGATTCGTTGTAGTGATTGGAACTAAGGTAAACAAGCACACCTAATCAGCTGGAAGTATTTCATTAAAGGGACTATACTCGATTTTTTTGCAACAAAATAACTTTAAAACAATTTCCCCTAGCATTAATGTCTTGTTAAAGTATCTATTCAGGTGGAAATTAGTCCGCAAAGTCCTGTCTATGTCTAATTAAATTCCATTTGTGTCCAACTTTTTCTGTTGTTGTTTTTAGCATTGTGGCTAATTGTTGTTAGCATGGTGAGTCACCTCGCTGCTAACAGCTGTGAAAAAACATTAAAACACATCATGATGAACAATTCTGAAGCTCAGGATGCATTAGGTATGTGAGCAAATCATGTAGACTGAAGTAGGAATCTTAAAATCTAATATTATTGTTTGTTTACATTTTTAAGGATGCAAAAATCAGGTACAGCCCTTTAAACATCCACCTTTTCACAAGAGTTTTCAGAGAGTAAAGCTTCAGATGGATAATGTTTACATCTTTACATATTTAGTCTACTTTTGCAAGATTACAAACTGTGTTGACACAAACTATTTGCACATTTTTGGGCGAGAAAGATGTTTATGCATTTCTTTTGACTAGATTTAACACAAAATCTGAAACGTTGGCAACTTTTTAACCAATCAGCTGCACATTCTCTTCATGACATTACAGTGTTTAGGCTGATCACGTGTACAGCTCAAATCAGATTCAGTTCATCTGGTGCGAACCAGGTTAGCATTTCCCAAGAAATTACTTTTCGCAGTGCAGACACAGCGCAATCTCTTTTGATTCGTTTTTTTTTTGCAATTTGAGAAGTGAAGTGAACTTTCATGTTACCAATGTACGAAGCCGAGACAAGATGATATATTTGACATTTCTGTTTGTTTTCACTCAGTTTTGATCAGGTTTATAGTTTCCTTTTGTCCATTGGCGTATGTAGAGGCAATTGCACAACTGTTACCTAGCAACCACATTGTGAATTTGGGCCAAAATCCAGACAAATGACACAGATGGCTTGATTTTAATTTTTGCTAAATGGTTTGGACACTTTTTGGCGACATATGTGGAGAGATTCTGTTTTATAACTCAAATTACTTCCTGTAATTTTCAACTTTTACATGTCAATTTCTTCATAACTTGCGACTTAACCGGTGTAAAACTGATAAATATTTACCACAAGGACAATCACACCAAAGTAAGTCAAAATTAGAAAAGGGCAAAATTATGATCTGCTTCAAAAACTCTCTAATGCAAATTTTCTGAAATCCGATTGGTCCACATCTCATTACCTCTTCCCTCATTGGTCCAAACAGTCACGTTCACACTTTCTGATCTCTCCTCTCTTCTTCTTCTTCTTCTTCTCTCTCGTAGATCGCCGAGTCTCTGAGGAACACACGGGCCCTGGGCGAAGCGTCTCCAGTGATGAGCTTAAGGTAGGCAGAGCTTGTGTGAGTGAATCAAAGGGCCACTGATGGACCCTGACAGCGGGCCCCTGACTCGGCCTGCTTAGCATTCTGTGTGAGCGGCTCCTGAGTGTGCACCGCTGTGGGCGCTGGAGAGAGGGATAAGGAGAGGGAGAGAGAGAGGGAGAGAGAGAGAGGAGAGAGAGAGCTGCTCCTCTTGTGTTCAGTTCAACCAGTGATGCTCTGTTTGAAGGACTGTCACTGTGAAAAGTAGCAGATTAACTTGAAAATGCAAGTAAGTTTATATCAATTTAGCTCATGTATTTGAGTGACTCTCTCTCTCTCTCTCCTTTCTTTTTCTTCTTTCTCTTGCTCTCTGTCTCTCCCACTGTTTCTGTCTTTCTTCTCTCTCCTCTCACTCTCCTCTCTCTTCTCTCTCTTGCTTCCATCTCCTCTCTCTCCCCCTTTCTTCTTTCTCCTTCTCTTGTTTCTCCTCTCTCTCCTTCTCTTCTATCTTTTCTCTCTCCTATCTTTCTCTTTTTTCTTTCCCTCTCTCTTCTCTCTCTTTTATCCCCTTTCTCCCTTCTCTTCTATCTCTCCCTCGCTTTCTTCTCTCTCTGCTCTTCTTTCTCTCCTCTCTTTCCTGCTCTTCTCTCTCCTCTGTCGTTCCTCTCTCTCTCAGTTTCTCTTCTCTCACCTCTCTATCTTTTTATCTCTCCTCTCTCACATTCTCTTCCTTCTCTCTCTCTTCTCTCTCCTTTTCTATCTTCTCTCGTATCTTTCTCTCTTTATCTTCTCTCTCTCTCCTCTCTCTTCTTCTCTTCTATCTTCACTCTCTTCTTTTCTCTCTTTCTTCTCTTTCCCTCTCCATCTCATCTCTCTCCTTTCTCTCTCTCTCCTCTCACTCTCCCTCTCCTCTATCTTACTTTTTCTCTCTCTCCTCTGGCCACCTTCTTCTCTCTCTCTCTATCTTCTCTTCCTCTCTCTCTTTTCCTCCCCCTCTCTCTCTTCTCACTCCTGCTTCCTCTCTCCTCTCTCGTCTATCTCTTCTCTCTCTCTCCTCTCTCTCTCTCCCTCTCTCCTCTCTCTCTCCTCTTCTCTCTCCTCTCTCTCTCTCTCTCTCTCTCTCTCTCTCTCGTCACTTATAACTTCATATATTAAAGTTCTTTTACTTCCTGACCTTTAGACTTTGTTTAAATGTATGTGTGTAATACAGTGGTTCAGATGTAACATGATGAGCTGGTTTAGTGAATGAATCTGAAGATGTGTGCAGCGTTTCTTTATCAGAGAACATCTCTTGTGCTGATTCATTATTGATGTGAGTGGAATATTTGACGTAGAAGTATGACAGGCGTGTTTATGTGCTTTAGCCGTGATCAGGTTTGATACAAAGTGCCTCTGACAGGCTGAACGACCCAAGCTGAGATCGCTACATTCAACATTTTATTCAACATTTTACAAATCCATTCCAGTTTAGACATTTTGGGAGGTCAAAATGTACTTCCTGTTCATAAATGACAATATGATGCTTGTGTATTGACCAGCGATGATGTAAAGTCCTGTTTTCACCTACCACCTAGCCCCACCCACTTGTTTGTAACTTCTGATTACTCAAAACACACTTGCTCCAGTATTCTTGTCAAAGTCTGATTCTGTCAGATCTTGGAAGCTAAGCTTGTCGGCCTGGTCAATACTTGGATGGGAGACCTGTGGATCTCAGGTGTCACAGTGAGATGAAACTGTCATTCTCTAGGTTTACACGAGAGCTTTAATTCTGAATAAAAAACAATAATTTCACTTAAAAAAAAGAACATGTAAATATTTAATTCCTACTGAAAATAGTGTTTAAAGTGAGTTGTTTATTCCGCTTTTAAAGCCAAATTACTTTATTCCTTTATCATGTAAACGTTTAGTCCACTTAACAATAATTCCGTTCGCACTGCGCATGCTTGTTTGGCAGTAGGGACCTGAAACGTTTTGTTATAGATTTAATAATGAAGAGTGGATGACAGAAAACACAAAACATTAAACTTTTCACAGAGGGCAAAAGTTGAGACTGAGGAGAGAACGTGAACAGAAACGCTGCACTGATCTGAGACAAGTGGAAACTGGACTAAACTTCTGCTCAGCTCACAGAACATTTGAGCGTGATCGTATTATTCTCCAGCTGATGATTAAAATTATCATAGGATGACTCTGAGAAAAAAATAAGTTATAGTATCATGTTTGCGCCCTGATGTTACAACAATCCCAGGTGATAAATATAACGGAACACAGCCGGTGTTGTTTTCTGGTAGATGTAACTACGTAATGACGTACGTGCGTTCGGACATAAATAAAGTCGATTTAGTGTGTTTTTCATGTAAACCTTTGTTCGGAATTATTAGTTCCATGTAAACTTGAAAGAAAATATTTTCTGTCAGAACTATTTAACTTGAATAATCAATTCAGAATCAAAAAACATCATGTAAGCAATTCATTGCAATAAACTGGCTCAGGCCAGATGGATCTGTGTTGAACTATGATTATCCATCTGGGACTTGACTCGCTGAAAGCGTTTGGGAAAAGGTGGGACGTTTAGTGAAATACTTCGAGCTGATTGGGTGTGGGGCCTACCTTATTTGGCTAGCCAATCACACAACAACTCATAATGGTGTATCCAATGTCTGTGTGGGATAGAACAAGTGTCACACATACGGCTCGTCTGTCAAAAAGAATGATTCCGTATTTCTGCTTAAACCGCATCAAAAGTAGCAGAAACACGGGAGCAGCCATCTTTGTTTAGCTTGAATCAGACTCGGCGGCGGCGAGATGGTTTATCTTGTGTTTGTGAATTTACAAATATTGCGAGATAAACCATCTGGCTGGCCAGGTTAATTAGGCAAGACACTTCACCCACATTGGTGTTGTGGCCTTTGTCAGCCTGTCCCAGGGCAGCTCAGGCTACAATAGTCATTTACCACTGTCGACTGTGGAATGAATGATTAATGAAGATTTAAATTCAAGACAATGTGTAAGACGTTTGGTGGAGGGTCTGTGATACCTCTAGAGACGATACTGTTTGCCTATATGTTACGCAGTGCAGTAGACCTGTAATACAGTAGCATGTTTTCAATGTTTTTGAGGAATAAGAACACCTAAAGTGAAACAAATTCTCCTAGTTTAATGCTGTTCTATTCTAGGCAGAGCATTAACATGAGCGAGTTACATAAAGTCCAATTGTCAGCTCCGATAAAGCCGTTCTGACAGGTACAGCGCTAACGATGTGGCCCAAACACAGAGCTGATTAAAGGTGTCAGAGGAGGCTGCAGATGCCCTCTGAGCACGTGTCCCAAAGTCAGCCACGTATCACAGCCCATCACCCCCTCAGGACGCCCCCCCAGCACCCCCTCGCCCCCCGCTGAATAGATTCAAGACTGATGGAATCGATGCGCGAGCTTATCAGGGACTGCAGCTGCTGACGGCCATCGCAGCCACGCAATCCCGAGAGAGGAGAGAGAGAGAGAGAGAGAGAGAGAGAGAGTCGTCAGAGCTGCAGAAGAGAGTGGGATGGGAGGGCAGAGGTCAGGGGTCAGAGGTCAGATCACAACAGGCGATGGAGATTCATGACAGGATCAGTCACAAGTTCAGGGAGATACACAGAGGAGTCAGTTTACACAAAAACGTTGAGCCATATGAATTATGCAAACTTTTACTAGTCAATACTATATCATCATTATTTCTCTATTTGTTATTTTATTGTTATAGTTGGTTTATACTAAGATATCATAAAAACTCTGTAACTGTCTCACTTATCTAAAGAAGAGCCTTTTCTCCTGACTTCACACCAGGGCCGTCAGACTCGGGGGGTAAAAGAACAACTTTTCCCAGAGCAGACAGGGGCCCTTTAAGATCTATTGATTTTCTATATTTATTTTAACATAACATGCATTTAAACAACATCCAATATTATCTATTCCATTTCTAGTTGGAGATTACTTTCTTTCAGTATTTATGTATTGATTTATTTGATCGGGACAGAGCATGTTAATTAACAGATACGATACAACCACATTTCAACACACTGGATTAGGCTTGACTGACTAAATGTCTTAATTAAAAAAGGATATTTGCAAAATAGACCTAACAGTGGATGCAATTGGATTTAACAGACAAAGGTGAAAAAAGGACTAAAAGCCATGATTTTGGTCACCACTGATCCTGTTGTTATGACATCCTTGATCCAGACTGAAAAAGGGGCTGGGACACCGCAAAAACTATGTTTAGACTTGCTGAAAGTGATTTGGATTCAGAATTGTAATCTGAATTTGAGTTGTTTTAACCAGATAAGATGTTATTGCTGAAGTAATGCAGAATACTTCACTTGTTTCAATGCGTTTATAACTGGTTATAAGAAAACCTGGCTTAAAATAAGAACAATGGGATAAGAACAGTTTTCTTAGTCAATTGGCTTTAAAAACATGAAGTAATGTCTTGAAATCTGTTTGAAACAACAAAAATGAACTAGAGCTCTGTAAGTACAATTGCTCCCTGTAGATTTTAAAGGCCCATAATGATTAAATAATGAAGTCACAAGTTTATGCATTAGGGGCCTATCAGGAAAGTTAGAACCCAGGGCCCAGAGTTCTGTGCTCCGCCCTGCCTCATACATCAACAGAATTTTCAGTTGGACCTATGTTTAATTAATGGAGCTAAATACTGGAAACAACGTATTCTAGCACCAACAGTGATGACTAAACTTTTTAACATTGTTTTGTCTAATTTATTCTAATAGAAGTTTCGCACACCTGCTGCAAAAATGGCTGATTTTCTATTATTTTATGCCAACCATTAGCCATGTTTCCATAAACCTGGGTCCCTCAGACCAGTTCACTTTGGAACAGTTTGGAACAGGCTCTGCTACGTCCAGGCTCTGCTACGTCACTCACACATAACATGCTTTCTTAAGCAGAAAATTTAAAAAGAAAATGTACCTGAATTAAAATTTTCTTCCTGGCATCAATCTGAGTGATTTACAAAAAGACGTGTAGTAATTTCAGTTTGTGGCTGTGACACGAGGGTCAGGCTGGTGGAAACAAGAAACCACTTCTGCTTTTTTTTTTATGTATTTTACTTTTTTGCAAAGCCTCTGTGACTCTATGCTGCATTTTAAACCTGTTGTATTCAATGCTTTTAGGCTGGATTATGTTGGACACATTCTGCTCAGGATTTACAATTTTTTACAGTGTTTTGCATCAACAAACAGGAAACAGCTGAAGCTAGTGCACTAGCTTTGCTTTCTTAAGTCTATCAGAGCAACACAAAAAGTTTTCATCTGGAAAGACAGCAGTTTGTCACGAGATCAAGTCAGCGTTTGGTGAGGAAAAGTATTTTATGTTTCTGTCTGCTTTTTTCCATCTGCTTTTCACCTGAGCCTGTTTTCTCTTGTCCAATCATCGAGGCTAAAGCAGTGCCAAAAGTGGTTTGCTTTGGCCCGTATAGGACCGTAACCCGAGCTAAACAAGGCTATTGTGTTTTGACAATAGTTACTAAATTCTGTGTTCTTCTGATTTGCGTTTGTGCTTCTGAATGTTTTGACCTTCATTTTCTTCCCTTTAATTTAACAAGAAACAAAAACACAAATTACATACAGTATTCATTACCCCGTTCAATAGAGCATCTGGTTTTTTACCTTCAAAATCTGTTCGTCGGTCACGTCAGCGCCGATGAAACGTCCAACAATCGTGTGAAGAAGCCTCTAATCCACACATCTTGGCTCAGATTGTAAACTGTCTTGTGTCCTGCTCTGGTCTCATTTGCGTACGAACACATCCCGGGCCGGTCCACAATCCCGTATCAGAGGCGCGTTTGTAAAGACGGCTTCAGGATTAGGCGCTGCGAGTCTTGTCACGGACGTCTATTGATTTAGGAGCAGACCTGTTCTAAATCCTGGCGCGAGGGCTTTAGTGGCGCTCCGGGCTGATTGGATATTTAACCTTTGACCCCTAAAACCACTATCTGAGCACATGTTCTCTAACAATCATGTCGCTGTCACTCACTGAGACGCTCACGGACCGCGGGAGGCCAAATTACATCCGTGTCCTACGATGAAACAAAATGAAATTTAAATTGGCTGTGTTCTCGCGGAGGCATTAGTGTTTTAGTGGCTGACGTCTGCTTCATGTATTTGTGCTGTAAGATTTTTTTAATCTCTATCAGACCCAATGTCAAATTCTGGTGGGCGGAGCTTAGCCGTAAGTAAAAGATGTGTATTTATTTACATCAACTTAAACTAGCCTGTTTTTGGAGGATTTTTTAACATAAATGCAGAAACAGTTACAGGTTTTGTTGGGAACTGTCAGAATATGTATCGTGACAAACTGTGTGGGACCTGACACAGACTTTGATGAGTTACTCTGTGGGATAAGGGATGCTCAACACTCATCGAGGTCAGGAGTTAGCCATTATTTTTCCCCAAGGGTCATATTCCAATCCACTCCAATTCCATTTGGATTCAAAGTGTTGGAGAGCCAGTTGGCGTTGAGAAAGATCCCCCGTCGAGATGTTATTGACTTTTGTGACTGTTCGTGACGTACCAACCTGTTGCAGGAAATAATAAGCTTAGCCTAGTTTCAATGCTTGGGTGAGGGTTAGGGTTAGCTTTAAACAAGAGACCAGCTGAAGAACAGACTAGCAGGTGGACCTGGTGCTTCGCTCAATTTCATTTGACTCCAGCTCTAGGTCGAGCCGATCTCACAAGAAAGCGTACATTACCACGAAATTACACAAATTAGGTATGATTAGCACGAGTCACAGCTGTCCTGCTAATTATAGTACGCATCACAGTCACAGACATGTTCTTATTATGAATATTCATGAAATCCTGATTCTAATCTTAACCTGCCCCAGACCTAATCTTACCATTTTAGTACTTTATGCCTGAACTTACCGTTTCACTTGAAAAACGTCCCATGGCTTCAATTAAACTTGTTTTTTTGACGTTGTGAATCTGGTCATTTTACTCTTTTTCATATCGTGCTAATGCACGGCTAACATAATAACTAAAATAGCTGTGAATCGTAGTCAAATACGCTGTTTTTGTGTCGTGGTAAAGTACGCCATCTAGTGAGACTGTGTTGCTAGGTCGGTATGGCAGGACTGGAAGTGTGGTTGTTCAATGAGCGAGCCGGAGCTCAGTGGTGTGTTTGCCAGAACCAGCCAGAGTTGAGATAGCAGACTGTATGGGATTTCCGCTCTACTGAGGATGCTTTATGCAGAAAGAGCCACTCTCCATCTGCTTAGTTGTGGAAACTTCTTTGAATAAAACAACAAAACGGGACGAGAGCAGCTGTTTGGATCCGGTCTGAACCGGTCTGACAGACGTCTGTCTCCTGAAGCTTGAGACAGTGTTTTTCTCGCTGTTTTTTCACCTGAATGTAATTTTTAAGGTCGTAGGGTTGAATTTCATTCACAAATGTTGATTTAGCAGCACAACTTTTGTTTTCTCACAGTGATAAACTCTTGTAGTTACTGACAACGGAGCTTTTCGACTTGTTTCCACTGTTTGTGTCTATGAGCGGCGACTTTACTAACAGGTGCACGTGCATTGCCCGTGTTGATACACAAAAATCCATATATAGAAATTGTCGCCATCCGCTTCAACACAAATTGGGGATTTGGGTTTCGTAACATATGTACTCAAAAAATGTGTAGACATCCTCATATTTTTGAATTTGCTGTATATCTCTGTTTTCTTCAGAGACTGTTGAGAAATCATGCAAACCTATCTCAAAAACATGTGGGCCAGATCCTGCACATCAACTAAGACTGTTTAGGACTGATAATGTTTCTGCTTTTGAATAATAAACATTTCTCTTTGCTAAACCAACAATCTTGTGAATCTTCTGAGGCGACTGTTGTTGTGATTTTGGACTTTAGACAAAACAATGTGATTGACTGAATTACAACAAACTCCATTACAACAGAACATGTGTGTCTGATGAAGTCTTTGTTAGATCAGACATTCACACTCTCTCTGAGACTAGTTCAGACTGCAGCTGCACCAAACCAGCTGCACCGTCTCCACATCTGGATTCTGACCCTTTTCACTCGTCTCTGTGGGATCAGACTTGCTTCACGGCCGTTTGTCAACCAACTCCCAGCGGCCTGCTTAAATCTCACACTCACCGTTTCGCTGAATCTCTGGCTGTTGTTTGTTGCCTCTAAATAGGTATTTGTCTGGGGGATTTCTCATATTTTAAAGTCAGTGTGGATCCTGACACTGCAGCTCTCTCCGTCAGGTGCTATATTTGCTCTCACCGTTGCTTTTGGTGATTGTTAATGAGGCGCCTAAATCTTCAGAATAACGGGGGTATTTTAAGCGGCGGTGTACGAGAGGAAGAAGGAAGCACATTTGCAGAGCGATGTGTAATAATGCCCGCTATAGAACAGGAAAAGGAACTGAAACTTCCACGGAAAATCACACTGTGTAAGCCACTGATTTCAGAGCAGAGGTTTACTGTGATTCTCCTGGAGGCAATCAAGCTTTAAAAGAAATAGATGGGATGCAGAAGAAAAACTAAATATCAATCGTATAGCTTAAAAGATTGGTCTTAGGGATGGGAAAAACAAATGTGTTTTCAATGCATCGTTCACTCTGAATCGATAAATAATTGTAAAAAATAGATTTTTACATTAAATTGAAATAGAATGCGTTTGCACATATCCGTAAAGACATTTGCCCTTTAAAAAAATTATTATTAGCCTCTACTTTTGTCACAACAAGCTTCAAACCCAAAAGCACAAGAGACAAGCCGTCGCTGCAGCAGGTCTGCACAAAGATCTCAGAGACCTACATCCAAAAATGACTGAACGCTGCGTAAATATTCTGTTAAATAATCACTGAATCATCTTTTATGATTATTGTGTCCATTCAACATTCAACAATCGCATTGTGACTAGTATAGTTTCAACATGTCTCAAGTTTCTGCTATATTCACACTATATTTAGTTGAAATTCCACATTATTTCTGTCTCTCCATGGATAAAAGCATTCATTCCTCCAGGAAAGTCTTTTCTCTGTTCTGCTACAGCTGTGTGAGGCTCACACGTGAAACCAGGAGATGCAGCAGTAAGTTCTTGTGATTTATATGAATAAACATCAAGGTTTGTCTTTCAAGTGATTATAGTCAAGAAATCAGAGTCAAACACTGTCTGTCCTGTCAGCTTGGTGGAACAGAGCCCTGTGACTCTCAGGAGGACAGTTCTAATGCAGATTTATACTTTGGCACAAACAACAGCACCTACAGACGTCAGTCTCACTGTTCGTACGAGAGAGTGAGGAGAGCTCGAGTATGGTCAGCTCCCAAATGGGCTGAACAAACATATCCCACCTAAGGCAGTGTATACCTCCAGAGTTTACCTGCGAGTCAGTGGGACAAGCTGCTCTCAGTCAGGACATGGGGGCTTTTTTAAAGAACAGTACACTGAAAAACATTAGGATGCATCGATGTTGGCTCATGAGTCTCAGAGTTGGAATCACCTTTTGTCTTGAGCCTCTTGAAAGCTCTCTGCAACACTGAGATTCTCCAGCAGACTGTTCCATGGACAGGGCAGTAGAACTGGAAAACCCTGAGTGTGTCCTGATTTTGATAAAGACTAGGAGGCTGCTCCTGAAGTAGCACAGGGTCAGCGAGTAAAGAGTTAAAGCAGTTCTGCAAGATAAGAAGGCCTAAGACATAAAAAAAAAACAGTAAAAGTACTATAAATTGTTCCTAAAAAAACACAATGGGCCAATGCAAGAATTTCAAAAACGTTGCAGAGAGATTCACTGTTGGTCCTGTAAAGAGCCCCTGGGGTCTCCCCGAGCTCACAGCTGGGATATTGATTATCTGATTATTGTGACAAAGACTGAGTTAAGAGCTCCGGGAGTTAGAGTGACAGCACAGGTCCTATCAGCAGGGACCAGTGTCTCTGTGGGACCAGTGTCTCTGTGGGACCAGCGTCTCTGTGGGACCGGTGTCTCTGTGGGACCAGGGTCTCTGCAGGACCAGTATCTCTGTGGGACCAGTGTCTCTGTGGTGGGTCGGCTGCACAGGTCCCAGTAAGATTAACCTTATAAAACTGATGCAAATTTGCGTCTAATATCTTCAGTATTCATATTAATTTAGTATTTTAGCCAGGACATTATGAAATGTATGACTTGACAACACAAGTAGTAATTCTCCAACATCAAAAGAATATTTTATTTTACATTTAACTAATAAAAGCAACAAAATAAACCATAATATATCCCACCTGAGCACTCATTGTCGTTACGTTTCTAATACAATCTACAGCAGCCAATGAGTTTTGACAGGCAGGAGTAAATACAGACCAAATCACTGTGTAAGTATTTAGTGCTTCATCAGGCAAAGAGCACCGTGGACCAGGGCCAAGAGCACTTCTGCCTCAAATATACAGTGTAGCAAATAAAACAAGCTTATTATGATCCAGTTCAGCAGTATATGAGGTGAGGAGAGGATTAAAGTTTAGAGGAAAACGGCATTAGAACATGTAGAAAATGAGAGGAGATTGCTTTTACCCAGTGATCCTTCTGAATGAGATTAGTGTCAGAGTCCAGAGCCGGACTCCAGTGCAGCTTTCATTAGTGCAGACAGAGAGAGGACGACCAGAGTCAGACCGGGTTAGAGATGGAGCTGGAAACATTTGATCAGTTTAGTGGTGTTGTTGATTCCTCTTATTGCTACGATTCCTTTTATGATTATCTTTACTGAGTATTAAATGAATTTCAAGCTTAATTTCAGAGGTACAGACATTTAAAGCAGTGGTCTGTTGCAACCCTCAAAATAACAAGAGTAAACGTTCGCGACCCACAGACACAAAATGTAGGTTACCCTCAAAGTAATGAAGTAACGCTTCCTGTACACTGACTACAAATACAACTACGAGGTGAGTTTGGTTCGTGACGTTCAAGTGTCTTGTACACCAGCTCAAGTCCACTGCGGTTTTTGCCAGATTATGTTCGTATTATGACTTTAAAGTTGCATTAGACCGCCTCAACCTCCAGGAAAAACAGACTCTCTACAGATTTTTTTCACACACTTGCACAACTCTTACTCTCTGAGGTTTGTGGACAAAGGCACATTGGGTTGAAGCACTTTCTAAGTCTTATGGTACGTTCACACTGGACTGTGTCTTGGCGTATTTGCGTCTATTTCCAATGTTAAGTCAATGTAAACCCGCGTCTTGAGCGTTCAAGCGAATTTTCTGCACATATTGGCATCCGGGGCGTCAGTTGACGCACGTTTAGGCCTCTGAAAACTGTGGTGGCCACAACTTAGCTCAAACCTGCGTCCTCCGCAGGAGTTGGGAAAATCCAGACTCTTTCCTGTGACACGTGACATGTTGTTCTCTTCTCACAACAAGGGGAAAAGGACGACTGTTTACTGAAGTCTTTTAAATACTTTTTAAACAAAAGGTCGCTTGTTTTGGGGGCTTTTTTCAAAGACTTTGCTGTTCATTGCTTTGTTTTGCTGTGTCTGGAGACACAGCAAAACAAACAACTCGGGACATGATCTGGACTGACAACGCACTCACATGGATCTATTAAGAATGCTCATTGCTGTGTTTAAACCGAGGAGGGCAGAGACAGCAAAAGGACATTGCCTGGAGGAGGAGAAAGTTGTGTGATCGGGTAAGCTTCATTTTATAAACGCAACAAGCCTCTATCTCTCTCTCTCTCTCCTTCTCTCTCTCAACGGGGTCTGTCTACGAGCAAAACAAAGCTGCAAACAAGCAGGAGCTCGAAGAAGCGCTTTGGGGCATTGAAAGTGTCTTTTTGTCCACCAAAGCCTTGACGCGCATCAGTGGATTTTGGAAGCTTATTGAGGCATCAACAGCATTAATAACTGACGGAATTTTACGCGCGTTTAACTCATGCTAATCATACGTTATTTACATATTGCGTAATAACGTAGTAAACGTATGTTTTCTTGTGAGATCGTCTTTCACGCATGATCAGAGACACACCTGAAAATCCCTTTGTGAGTCCGAGGTTGAGAACCAAAATCTAATCAAATCAATTTATTTTTTAAAGTCAAAATCACAACAACAGTCGTCTTTGAGAACCTCCCAAGATTGTTTATTTAGCAAACTTCAGTGTTGGAAAATTCAATAAACCAAACCGTTATACGGAAAGTAAGAAACAGTGACTGATCAAGCGTGTCAAAGCAGATTATTAGTAAACAAGCAAATTAATAATTGTCCCAGAGCATCTCCTGTCCTCCTCCTCCAAGAAAAAGCTTAGAATTATATGCTTTTTTTGTGTTTTAAATGTTGGTTCCTGCTTTTTAATGTGTTTTTCATTGTGTTGTGCATGTTTTCATACGTGCAGCCATGCTTTGTCCTTCAGGGCCACCGTACATCTCGATTACTTATACTGCACATGTGACCTATTCCCTCTTTACGTTTATGAGAAAACACTGTAAGATAAACAATCAGTGTAGAAACAGAAGAGACGAGCAGATTCCTCCGTCAGATCCAGTCAGCAGGATTTATCTGCTGCTGCTGTAACTGTGAGGAATGTGCAGTTATAACACACGTTTACATGGATCTCACTCCTGCTATATTTGACCTCCCTCTCTCTCTTTATTTCTCTCTCTTTTTCACCACTCTCTCTCTGTCTCTGTCTCTTTCTCACTCTCTCTCTCTTCTCTCTCTCTCTTTCTTTCTCTGTTGCTTTCTCTCTCTCTCTTTCCATCTCTATATTTCTCTCTCTTCTCTCTCTCTTTGATTCTCTTTCTCTCTCTCCTCTCCCTTTCTTTCTCTTTCTTTCTCTCTCTCTTCTCTCCTTCTAACTGTCTTTCTTTCTCTCTTCTCTCTCTCTTTATTCTCTCTCTCCTCTCCTTTCTTTCTCTTTTCTCTTTCTTTCTCTCTCTCTTCTCTTTTTCTTTCTCTCTCTCTTTTGTTTGTTCTTTGTCTCTCCTATCTTTCTTTCTTTGTCACTCTCTCTGTCTCTCTCTGCTTCTTCTCTTTCTTTCTTTCTCTTCTCTTTCTCTCTCTCTTTCTCTTCTCTCTTTTCTATCTTGTTATTCTCTTTCTTCTCTCTCTTCTTCTCTCTCTTTCTCTCTCTCGCCTCTTACTCTCTCTTTTTTGCTCTTTCTCTTTGTCTCTCTCTCCCCCACACTCTCTTTTCTTTCTTTCTTTTTTACTTGCTTCTCAATCTTTTTTTCTTTCTCACGCTCTTTTCCTCCTCTCTCTCTCTCTTTTATCTTTTTCTTTCTCTCTTTCTCATTCCTGTTTTTGTTTCTTTCATTCTTCTTGTTTCTCTTCCTTTCTCTCTTTGATTCTCTTTCTCTCTCTTCTCCCTTTCTTTCTCCTTTCTCTCTTTCTCTTTCTTTCTCTCTTCTCTCTTTCTAACTCTTTCTTTCTCTCTCTCTTTATTCTCTCTTTCTCTGTCTCTTTTTTTCTTTCTCACTCTCTTTTCTTTCTCTCTCCTATTTTTCTTTCTTTTTCACTCTTCTGTCTCTCTCTGCTTCTTCTCTTTCTGCCTCTTTCTTGTTATTTTCTCTTTCTTCTCTCTCTTTCTCTCTCTCTTTCTCTTCTTACTCCCTCTTTTTTGCTCTTTCTCTTTGTCTCTCTCTCCCCACACTCTTTTTCCTTCTTTCTTTCTTACTTGCTTCTCTATCTTTTTTCTTTTCACTCTCTCTTTTTTCTTTCTCTCTCTTTCTTATTCTCTGCCTATCTTTGTTTCCTTCATTCTTCCTCTTTCTTTGCCTCTCTCTTTTCTCCCTCTCTCTTTCTCTATCTCTCTTTTCCCTCTTCTCTCCCGCCACTTCAACTCACATGTTAGCATGTCTTTATCATCTCTCTCCCTCTCTCTCTCTCCTCTCTCTCTCTCTCTCTCTCTCTCTCTCCTCACATAATCCTGTTCGCGCGGCATAAATCAAATGTAAATATCCCATAGCGTCGGAATCTCGGAGCGGAGCTGAGGAACATGAAGGAGAGAGCGGCGAAAGAAAAGAAAAAAAAGAAGATTTATCCACAGCGGAGAGAAGCGAGAGAGAGGGACGCCGCCAAAGCCGAGAGAGAACAGACATTTGCATTTACAAGAGAACGGCGGGAAACATGAAGCTCCCGTCGCTTTAGTGCGTTATCGCGGCGTATATTTGTTTTGTTGTGGCTGTGCTGGTGTCGTGATGAGGCTGTATAATCAGATAATAAAACTCCCGCTGAGGCTTAATGTGCTTCTCGTTTGTCCACAGCAGTGAGAGCTGCAGAGAGTCAGGCCAGCGCTGAGTCTGGGGCTTAATGCTGTTGTCAAAATTAAGGGACTGATGTTAAGCTCATATTTTATCTGTGTTGTAATGGTATTAATTTGTTTTGTAACTTTAATTCTACACACAAAGTTACAACTGTGCATATACAGTGGTCCCTCGCTCTATCGCGGTTCACTTTTCGCGGCTTTCGCGTTTTTTTGTGCAATTTTGCTTTTTTTTTTTACAGTGCATGGTCCTATAGATGTCTGTAGCGTGCTTTTCTCTCAAACACATGTAGTGACCGTGTCACATCGCAGCATTCACAGCAAAGCACAGAAGCTCTTTTAAAAACTTTAGACAGTTTGGATCATGCAGGGAAGCTGACCTGACGCTCGACGTTTCTCCAGGTGAGGATTTGACTCTTTGAGCTCGTAGTTACGATGATAAGTTTGTTCACGCTGAAACGTCATTTGTGCAGTTCAGAGATGTGTTTGAGGAGCGTGTTGTGACTTCGTTAGAATCCGGATGTGTTTCCTGTCAACTCTGGAGTCTGTGTGATCCGTGCTCTGCGGTCGGTGGAGCGCAGCGGGACGGGCAACGTTCCAAAAGCAGAGCAGGCGAACGCGCACAGCACCTTCCCTCTTTAAGCGTCACAAAAACGACTTGCGCTTTGATCTCGCGGTGAATCATGTGTTCAGCGCATTATTACCTGTACAAAAGACACTAAACATCAGAACCAGGCAGGTTATCAACTGAAATACTGGTAAAAAATGATAATCACTATACCGGATTTCGCCTTTCGCGGGTTGTTTTTGAACGTAACCCCCGCGATAAATGGAAGACCACTGTACTTTGTTTGCCTTGGATTCAGACCTAGATTGGGCCCAAAAAATCCGAGCCTGTGCAGGTAGTGTTCAAATCCGACCAGAACCGGAGACATTCTCTATGTGTCTGAGCCCAAGTCCCACCCACTCACTGAACTGTCGCATTTTAATGAAAAGGTGCATTATGGTGTGTTTCATGTGTGTCTCCTGAGCCTGAAGTGTTTCCTCCACCGCTCATCTCTCTCTATCATGTTCCCTTCTTTTCTCACTGCGCACGTAACATGTAGTGTGTGCTTTCTCTCTCTCTCTTCCTCATTTTTCCTTGTTGCGCGCGTACACATACACGCTCCTTCTTTCTCTCTTTCTCCTCTTTTACTTGTTCCCTGCTGTCACACGTAGGCCACGTTCACACTTCAGGTCAATTCTGATTTTTTTGACCATATGTGACTTGTATCCAGTTTTTATCATGACAGTGTGACCAGCACACACCTGATTTTTTTCAAATGCGATAGGCGACTGCAGTCTGAAATTCAAAGCATTTCTCTGTGACACTGCTGCACACATGAATTAATAGTTTGGACTTGTATCTATAGTAGTGTAATGTTCTGAAACGTTTCTCAAAATTACTTCATTTTGGACAGGAAACAGAACATGCTAATGTGTGCTAGCTTGTTAGCAGAACTTTTCAGTGATAGTATTTGGTCTTTGCGGCTCCGTTTCTGCACAAAACAACCTGAAATAGACACAAACTTGTCTTGGCTGTGTAACTACACTCTGTGCGTGTGACGTGATTCTCTTTACTGCTCATGCGGGTCACTTTTTGCGCCGCATCCCGTTCACACTAGAGACAAGTTGGGGTCGCATGTTTTGTGTAATGTGAAGGACCACATGAAAAAATCGAAATTATTGAAAAAATTGGAATTGAGAATCCGAGCCATATACATAATTTCTGTCTTTCTTTCTCCTCACTCACATCACGTGTTCAGTGCAACTCTGCGTCTTGACCTGAGAACTGAGCTAGACTTTCAGGCTGGGTTCAGGCTCGGGTCCAGAATCTAAACTCTGTCCAGAGCCAACACTTCGGCAAATTGTGAAGAGTGGGTCTGCCTGCTTTTCAGATCAATAAAGTATTAGATTAGTTTATTTATGTGACGCAGATGAAATAAAGGATCTGATTATTTGTCTGTCATTTAGACTCACTTTGACTTCGGACTTAACTTGGACTTGTCTTACTTTGACTTGGGACTTGTCTTGCACTTGTATTCTCTTTGACTTTGGACTTGACTTGGACTTGTTTTTCTTTTATTTGGGACTTGACTCGGACTTGAGGCCAAAGACTTGTGACTTACATGAGACTTGCGAAACAAAAGTTTAAGTCTTACCTTTGATATTTACTGGATTTAATAAAAAAAACAAACCCACTCAAAAGAGCTAATGAAGCAATTATAAAACCCAGAGCATTACTAATAACACTTATGAACAATTGTTTAATAGTTGATATTTTAATTTGTTAATTAATGTGAAACAGACTTGATAAAAATTACAACTTTTAATGATGCGAAAGTGGTGTGAAAAAATACATAAATAAATGCAACAGCGACTGTCAAATTAAGCCGCTTTCTAAGAATAAAATCAACCAAAGTTGTTATAAACGAGAGAACCTGGCAACTCTGCGTCTGACACCTTTGGATGGCAGCAGAGAGAAAAGAACAGGTTTTAAAAGAGAATAATAATAATAATAGCTTGTTGCACGTTTCTATAGTAAGACAATATCCGCTCAATGAAACTATTCAAGTCCAAACGTGATCCTGTAAGTGCAGTAAGTGTGTATGGATTTTACAGACACAGGATCATGTATGTTGTGTATGTAGGAGGACAGGTTTTAAATCGGATACTTCCTCTCAGCTTGTATTCATTTGGTTGCATTTATGGTCAGTAAACGTCTTTTTACAAACAACAAAGTGAAACAGGGGCGGGCCACACAAGCACAGCCAATCAGAGCTCTGCATTCAGCTCCTGATTAGAACTAAGTTATTTATTATTCAGTTCAGACAGTACGAGTAGTAAGGTGTTGCATTTATCTTAAACTTCTTATGTAAAACACAAAGTTTACTATTTATGATTTTAACCACGTTTATAGTTGTATTGTTTTAAACTTCCAAGTTGAATTGGTTGTTTTTCGCTTCATTCATGTTTGTTGATGAGTTTAGTGTACTCACACTGGCACAACTGAACCGTGCCAGGCCCGGATGGCCCCTACAGCGCGATTCTTTTGTCCATGTGAGTGCAAACGAACCGCGCTCAGACTCGGCACGGTTGTGTCTCTGCTTGGTTGTGGAGGTGGCCATAGCTTGGCACGGTTACTCATCAACATGCACACGCACGACTTTAGCTACAAGCTCATTGTGCCGCTGATATTGTCACAAGAAGAAAGAACTGCGCCAAACTCCGTGGAAATGCGCTGTACCATAGCATCATGACCCGGAACGAAAAAGCTGTGCACTCTCCTGTTGTTTTTGCAGCTCCACGTGATTATTAATCCAAAGGCTGACGAAGGAGCGCGCATCACGGGTAAAACTCTGGTCTGCCTCATTATATCAAAGATATAACGGCCCGCAGGACTTATTTTCGCCGCTACAACATTGGCACCTCAGAGCTTCATCCACTCTTCACTGCGACATGTAAACAAGTGGCGCTAGAGGATGACATCAAAGGCCTGTGGCGCGGATCGTTTATGCAAGTGTGAGTGCGGGCCGGCGCGGCCAGAGAATTTTCTGCAATCGGGCTTAAGCGCGGCACGATAAAGCCCTAGTGTGAGTGCCACCTGAGAGTAAAGTGTCCAACTACAACGGACATGTGTAGTCCCGACGGATTCTGGTCCATATTCAGACCTTGTGCAAACAGACAGCTGGACTAATGTGAGCACAAGTCACATCAAAGTGATAAAGTTAAGAAGTTTAGAACATAGTTGAGAACATATAGCCTCACATTTAGCGTAGTTAACAGGCCCACAAACTCCAAAAAGATGTGTATATTTAATCATGACAAACTAACGATATTCAGATGATTCAACATAATACAGCCTGGATCATGCAAGATGAATTGCATGGCCGGACCAGTTTTAGATGAAATTTTAATAGAGCCTGCTCTCTCTGTTCAAGTAAATTCTCTGACTGTGGACTGTTGTGGCGAGCGCTCCCACAGGTAACAGCGGTCCGTCCCGCTCCAGATGCTGACCCCGGACTGGCCCGGCCTGTGAGTGGCCTCTGTGTGACAGCTGGAGGATCTGGGCTCTTTTATGGCTCACCGTTCAGACCTGCTACTCCTCGTGTTGCATTTACACAGCTGTGGAAGTCTTCACGTTAGATGTGGGTCATTCTCTGAAGGCGGGGCTATAAAGGCTGACATTTAAAACCACATCAGTTGTTATATTTCTAGTGTTTTTTCTGTCTTTGAGAAGTGTACTGACAGGATCTATAAAAGCAGGAATATAATTTTCCATGGCTCTCACACCACCAAAATTTTGCTGGTAACAATTAGGAAAATACATTTATCGCAATACATTTTTTATTGCAACATTGTTTCATAACTCTGTACCTTCTAAACAAAGGAATATGTATTTAATTTATTAAAAAGATATATAACAAATGTCTTGTTCTTGCTATTGGTTGTGGGTGACTGGAGCTTGTGACATTGGGCGTTAGGTGGGGAACACAGTAGCAGAGTTAGGTAGAGACAGACACAATCGTTCACTCTCTCATTCATTCTCAAGGGGAATTTTTAGTGTTTCCAATTGACCTAAACATGCAAGTTCATGTAGGTGGGAGGAAACCAGAGAGAACCCACAGTTACATAGGGAGAACATGCAAACTCCACCAGATCATGAGATGATTATTCCAACCTCACATTTGACCCCACGACTTTCTTAGATACGATAAGTTTGCAAGACAACTTTCTAGTATGATGTCGTCATTTATGAGCATCAGGCACATTTCAATCTTACAAAAGAACTAACTTTGGATGAAACTTGTGAATGTTTATTGAACTCTTACAATGATCTTGAAAAGTGAAAAGAGCAGTTCAACCTGTTTTAGCCCAACCTGTCCAGTCCGATGGATTCTATGGCGATATTTGTGAATTCACAAACTTGAAAAATCCAGCTGGACTTAACCAGTCTGATTGGTTTGCAGTTTGAAGATAAGATAAGATAAGATATTCCTTTATTTGTCCCACAATGGGGAAATTCCAGTGTTGCAACGCACATTTTAAGAACAGCAGGGAGAATAGAAACATGCAGTCAAACAAGAAAATTTTAAAATAGACTTAAAATATTTATAAAGTTAAGTTAATAGTTAAGACTCTTATTTACAATAAATGTTTTAAAGGGACATCAGTATTTATTATTAAGTACAATATATGACCCGTCGAAACTAGTCAGGTAATAAACCATCTCTTACCGATACTTGTCTGATATAGAAGAAAAAACGCTTTCATTTAAATACTTTAAGAAGACATGATGAACATCCCTAACCTATATGACCCACTGGTTTAATGACCTGATTTGGCTGTTTTTTTTTTTATTGTAGCAGGAGGAAGGGGGTTAGCAAAGAAAATAGCAAGTAGACTAGAGCCTAAATCCAACAAAACAAATTCCAGGTTCCATGGATGTACGTGTTTTGCTGCTGTTGATCTTGTTTTAGCAGCAATACACAGTATTTTCTTTTTAAAGAGCAGAGAGGTGTCTGTGTGTGACACTTGTTCTACCTCACATTGGAAGTTAGTGTAGTAGTCAAGACCGCACTAATCGAGACCAAGACTTGCCCGAGACCACAAGATCTCGAGACCGAGACAAGACCAAGACCACAAAGTGTCGAGACCAAGACCAAGACCAAGACCACAAAGTGTCGAGACCAAGACCAAGACCAAGACCAAGACTGATCGAGACCAGGCCAAGACCAGTTTAAAAATTATGACTGTGCCCAGAGATAAACATTGTTCAAGAATAAACCATGGGCAGAGTTCAACGTTATAAAAACAATTTTACTAACAAACTGAAAGTCAGGGCTCCAGACTAACTTTTTTCACAAGGAGCACTGTAGCTGCTAACTGATTCAGTTTAGGGGCACAAGGGAAATTTTAGGAGCACTGGTCGTAGATTGATAATTGAAATTTTTTATTGCTCAATTAAATATAATTGACAATGCAATGTTATTTTGATTTATAATCTGTTAATTTATTTTGCTACAAAATTGTATGTTGGCTAAAAAAAGCAAAGCACAAAAACTAACAAAAATAAACATTTTAAAATAACTATACATAGGCTACTTTGTGAAAGGAAAAGCAGCAGTAACAGGGCTGCACAACTGATCTTTACATTAGAAATGTTCAGTAGCTCTACTCTAAAGGTCAGTATTAAATACAAATTATTTGCACAAATATTAAAAGTAGCCTAAACTGATCATCACAGGTTGTGGGGATCTACTCATTTAGACACTGTGTACATTTAGAGAATTCTGATAATGTATTGTTTGGCCACAGCCAGAATTGAAAAGCTCACACAACTGCAATGAGATGCTTTCAGTATTTGTATTGTTTTTAAATAAACCTACAGAACACTATGATATATTATCTGTTTAAAAATATAGTTTGACACACGGGATACCCACAAACCCTGTGTCCTCAGCTCCACAGCTCCGCTCAGGGGGCGGGTCACGAGTATCTGTCCTGGGCCATCCATGCACTGAATCTGCGAGCAACCCTCAGCCGTGTCACGGATGTCACGGAATTTGATCGCGTCTCTATAGACTTGACTCAACTCAACAAAGTGAAAGCGCAGCGCGGGGGTGCACGAGGACCGCGAGCGTGCACGGACAGATGTGAAGCGAACGCGAGGAAATGAATGGCTTTTGATAATTTGTTGGCCCGTGTTTTCTCTGTCACGTGCAGTGACGCTCGGAAAGTTTTACTATGACCCACGGAATAATGCTGACAAGATCCAAAGCAATACGTGGGGCGGAGGCAGGCAACGTGAGGACACGGTAATGACCCAAACAGACCTCACGCGTGAGCTAGAGGCGCGCGCCCTCGGCGAGGGGGTTGCTTGATGGAGTCTCCAGCGGGAAAGCATGGAGCGTATTTTGGGTTGACGAGCGGCTTTGGCTGCGCCTCGGGGCGCGTGGCTGCTTGGCGCTTTGGCGTGCTGTGTACAAGATCTGACCCACAGAAGTAGGCGTGTAAGTGAAACGAGCCTGGGGCTGCCTGCGCGAGGCATTAAGCTTGCCGTTCCGCTCCAAAATGACCGAGTCCCGGAGCGTTCTAGACCAAGACCGAGTCCTGGAGCGCTCGAGACCAAGACCAAGACCAAGTCCTGGAACGCTCGAGTCCGAGACGAGACCAAGACCTTTAAAAAACGGTCTCGAGACCGGTCTCGAGGCCAAGACCGGTCTCGAGTACTACGACACTATTGGAAGTGTGATTACACTTCCTAATCATGTTTGATTGGTTAAGCACAAACTAAGGGAAGCAGTAGTTGACAAGTTCCTCAATCAGCTCAACGTTTCATTAAACGTTTCAAGGTTTCTTTTATTTGTCTCCCTTGGGAGAAATTTAGCTTGGACCCAATGGGCAGCTGCTCACACCAAAGACACACCTCCACAATAAAACACATAATATAACAAAAACAAGGTGTAATACATTGGTGCGTGGTAGAGTGTTAGAGCTCTGGCTTCACAGTAAGGAGGTCGTGGGTTCAACTCTCGGGTCGGACCATATCAACATCTCACAATCTCTCTGGGTGGAGTTTGCATGTTCTCCCCGTGTCACTGCAGGTTTTCTCCGGTTTCCTCCCACCTCCAAAAACATGCATGTTTACGTTAATTGGACATCACTGTAAATTTCCCCTGTGAGTGAATGTTGTTTGTCTAACCCTGGAACAAGTTGGCCACTGTCCAGTGTGTTCCCCCACCGAAGGCCCAAAGTCACTGGGATAGGCTCCAGTCACTCGCGACCCCTAACAAGAACAAGCAGTAGAAAATAGTTCATATTCAGGTACAGCAGGTCTCCTCATGGCCTGTTCATAAAGATCCTGAGGACTCAGAGTGACAGCACTGCCCATAATTCTCCACACAGTTAGAACCAGATCAGTTTGGATAATTATGGGCAGTTTCCCAAACGTTTTGAGCAGAAAAATTCCAGATGGATAATATGGAAGAACTCAAATCAGAGTACAACACATATCTATCTGTGTGAAGGAGGTTAGGCAGAGACACTTTAGGTATAAAATTAAACAAAAAACATTTTAAAAAAGACAAAACAGTCTTGCTTTCAGAGAACGACCCATTTACACCCAGCGTCACAGTTGTATAATTGTTAGATAATCCACTGATAAGCCTTGTGTTGACTCATTGGTGTAATTCGGCGTGTAACAGTTCCCAGATGAGAGCTCAGCAGAAACATCTCATGAAGTCAGGCACGAGTTACAGTGGCACGTCTCTTTCAGGCGGGACCCGAGATGCTTTTATGCAGGAAAAGATCACACGAGGGGAGTTTTGGTGGATGTTTTGGAAGAGTGATGATTTCAGTAAACCGCTGACATTTCAAAAAGGGTTGTGCTCATTTCTCACTCTGAATGGAACAGTCCTGGTAAAAGCCAGTTTTTTCCCCAAATGGAAGCTTTTCTAAATATGTTGAGAGTCGTTTTGCAAAAGCTGCCAAGAGAACATTATCCACGTTTGAATTTCAACATAATAGGTCACGTCTTCTGAGAGTATTAATTATGATAAAATGTTTTGGTGCCACTTTATAATAGCTACTGTTAGCCTTAGTAAAACTTTAACCCATGACAGCCACTTCAGCTGCTCTGGAAGCTTCTATGAATGATTATATTCACAGTTTTGACTTTCTACAGCTCGAGTGACTCCTGATGAACATCCTGATGCATTATGGTCCTGGTCATGTGACTTTGTTTTCACACAGTGACATTTCCAAAATGGCATTTTTCAACTACGCTCAGCTCAGGTCCTAATTTGTATTTTTGTAAAAGTTACTATTTTTTGTTGAAAGTAAAGTTAAACCATTTGATTGTTCTGATAGTTGCAGAAGAAGTGTCTAATCACACATAACCTGATATTTACACAATTGGCTCTGTGCAGGGAAGTTAGTTCAAAATAGCTAACTTCTGTACATATGATCATTTCCTGTTAGCGTTAGCATTTAGACACAAACATGTCTCTTTATAAACACACAAGTGTCTCTGGTGAAATATTCCTCTGATATGTAAAGTCTTTAACATGTTTTCTGTAACGTTCACCACAACTGTCTGATCTAAAGAGGATTTATTTGTTTTAAACTGATGTAGTGAAAACCTCATAGAAGAGAATTGAACAGGAAATGGTTGTATGTACAAGATGTACTCTTTTGAACGAAAACAAGCCAACTGCACAGAGCCTATTCATCATGATAGAAAACAGATCAATTGAAAAGCGCTGTGTCACTACAGGACTTTAGACTCCGAAAACCCCAATGTTACACATATGTCACATTATTGATTACTGATCAGGGATCAATATGAGGTCATGAATAATTTAGCTGATTCTGTCTACAAGTTAAAGATCATATTAAAGGTAAAAGAAGAATAAAACACTTGTTATAGGTCATATTACTGTTGACAGTCAAAAACATTTGTCCAAAAAAAGCCACATTTTTAGCCTATTTGACAGACTGATGTGACCTGAGTGTTTTGACTCACATTGTGATGTCACTAGGTAAAACCTGAGGCTGAGCTGGAGGAGTTTTGTTTCCACATTTATCTGACACAGACTTTTTGACAAGTTTACTACAAAATGTATTTTCACAACTGCAACAATATGATGTATATTGTTTAAAACTGGTCTCATGTGAGGCATTTATTAGTTTGTCTTTATTTTGTGTCTGTTTTATGATTAGGTAAGTCAAATCAATACAGCTTTGGGCAAGTTAATGTTGAGAGAACACTATTATAACATGGTTGAAAACTGGATATGTCCCCTTTAAAGAAACTGGGACACTTTTGTATAAATTGTTTTTGCAGTTGGTCCTTATTTTTAATGATGTTTATAACTCAGATTACTTCAACTTTTCATTAACTGCAACTTAACTTCTGTAAAACTGCCTGATAAACATTCACCACTGGGACTATCGCACCGAACTACTGTAAGTACGATAATCTGTCTTCTTCTAATCTATACAATAATAGTAAAGTCCTAGATGCAGCAGATCTGGAGCAGCTATTTCTCTTTCTGTCTGTGGTTCTATAGGCTCCGCGTCTGCCCCCAATGCCTTTAAGAATCCCAGCTATTTTATTTTTCCTTTAGCCTCAAATCAATTCCAGACGCGGCGGTTTCCTGCTCTCCCCCCGAGGCCACCCCACCGCAGACCCTCTGAGTCACACACAATCCAAAGGCCTCCAGATTATTCCTGGAACCGTCCTACGTTTCTCGGGACGCTCTCGACTTCTGCCGCTATCACTTTCCTCCGCTCCAATAACGAACGCTTCCAGACCCAAATTATAAGGCAGAAAATACAGATTACGGTTGAATTAACAAAGCACGGGTTAGGGTTGTGCGAGCTGGAGAGCGTCCCGGGCCTGAGAGAGGTAATGGCTAGTTTAGATTTCAGTAAAAGGAACAGTCGGCCGTTCTGAGGAAAAACTATGTAATTATGTTTTATAAATTACATACATCTCTTTTTTGGTTTGCTCTTGTTTCCGCTTGTTGCTAAGAAAGGCAAACTGGTAATACTTTTTAATTATTAAACCCTTTATAAACTATGTGTTCATTGTAATTTAAGTCTTTAGTAAGAATATTAAAGGTGCACTGTGCAACTTTTGACCTAAAATAGACTTGAAGAAAAGCTACTTTTTGTCATTTAGATTTTTTTTTTTGTTGCACTAAACCAATTATAAAAATCTGTGTCTTAATTTGGTTTCTATCGCTGCATTTTGTCAGATTATATCCTGACATATTATCCCCATTCAGAATGTCCCAAAGTAAGGCTTTAACTTTCAGTTTCTACTGAAGTGTTTAGTTGATTTTCATGTGCAGAAAGTTACACAGTGCACCTTCAAAAGTGCATGAACAAATACTTAAAGTTGGGGTAACTAACTTTTGTAGCTGCAAATGATTAAACTTTGTGTTTTCCACTAAGAATCATACAACACATGCAGCAGTATGTGACAAAAGTAGACAACTAAATACTACATAATTTTAGATCTAATCAGGAGTTGAACGCAGCGTTCTGATTGGCTGAGCTTGGGTGACCCACTCCAGTTTCACTTTGTTGTTTTTAAAAAGACGTTTATAAGTTGTAATTGCAAAAACAATTCTATATATTAAAAATATTAATACATGTCGATATTAACCAGGATTTTTGAGAGGAAGTTGTCAGATTTAAAACCTAAATTTTGTTTGCTGTTTGAAAATCAGTTATTCAATCTTTAATTATTCATGAACAAAAGGTTAATTAAAACATGAAAAGATTAGTAAGGCTTTGTCACTCACTTGTACTTATGTTAGTGGACACTTTCACGAAATGCAACTTTCTGAATAAAAAGAAAACGTGACTAAGATGTCAGATTGTACGGTAGCAGAGTGGCTAGAGCTCTGGCTTCCCAATAAGGAGGTCGTGGGTTCGACTCCCGGGTCGGACCATATCAACATCTCACGATCTCTCTGGGTGGAGTTTGCATGTTCTCCCCGTGTCACTGTGGGTTTTCTCCGGTTTCCTCCCACCTCCAAAAACATGTGTGTTTAGGTTAATTGGGCATCACTGTAAATGTCTCTTAGTGAGTGAATGAGAGAGTGAATGTTTGTCTGTCTAACCCTACGACGAGTTGGCCACTGTCCAGGGTGTTCCCCCGCCTAAGGCCCAAAGTCACTGGGATAGGCTCCAGTCACCCGCGACCCGTAACGGGATTAAGTGGTAGAAAATGAATGAATGTCAGATTGTAAACATTTTATTTTCCTTCTTAAATTATTTTTCTAAAGCCTGTAAGACACAATCTTGCTTGTAGTTGGTCAGATTTTGTGTTTCATTTAAATTATGACTAATTTGTCAATACTGATATCTGTAATTTGACCTCCTACAAACTGATGTTTTCTGAAATGAGTATTTGAAAATCTAAATCCGTATAAAGCTCCACAAAATCACAGTTTTACTTTTTAATGTATCAAAAAATACAAAATGTGTTATTTTATGTATTATTTATTAATAATATAATAATCTTGACATCCCAAACTATAAAAATACAGATGAAAAAACAGATGAACAAAGTCTGGGTACAAGTTGTAATAGGATTGAGCTGGACTGAGAGGTAATGAGTAGTTAGGATTTCACTGAAAGGCCAGTCTGAGGAAAATCTCTGTTATTATGTTTTTTAAATGACATACGTCTCTTTTTGGTTTGCTGTTGTTTCCGCTTGTTGCTAAGAAAAGCAAATATACTGGTAACACTTTTGGCCTTTTGGAGATACAACCCTGCCAATGTTTGATCTCACACTGGGACAGTAAAAGTGGGTCGTCGTTGTGTCTTTGGGCAAGGCACGTCATTTAGCCCACCTCACCTCAGGGTCCACATACACTGGCTGAACTGATCCTTTTTGCTAATTTTAAGCAATGTTTACAACTCCACAAAAATCTCTGTGCAATCACTACATGCTACACCTCAAATGAGACCTGCAAGTATCTACATACATTTAAAAAACAGAATTGTTATTCTACATTCATCCGTTCCCTTTTCCATTAGATTTCAGCATTTGAGATAACGTCCTTTTTCTAAATCAAACTTCATGTCCGTGTTTTGTTCTACCTTTTGGTGAAAGAATATGAGCCACTACAATAAAATAACATCTTTAGGATAAAAAAATACAAGGATTACATGATTAAAACAATGAGGATGAGTGTCTTTTTCATCTTTAAAGGGGCACTGTGTAAGAAAAACAAACAAAGTGATCCAAGTAATTTCCACTTTTGAACACCAGAGGAGCATTTCACATGCATTTTGCTTATTTACCATGCTGCCATCTAGCGTCAATGATCCATATTCCGGCCCGTAATAAAACATTTCAAATACGTATAAATGTATCACAGTTGATGTGGATTGGTTAACAGTGCTCTCTTAAGTATTCATGTTGTAAAGAATAAATATGATTTAAATTTTTGTGGACTAATTGTGAGAATTAAAATTCCTCTCAATCTTACACAGTACAGCCCCTTTAAACCAACAAAATCAGGACGAGGAGGAAGCTTAGTACTTTTTCTACTTTATGATGCAAATTATAAGATCCAAAATTATAAATCTAAATTTAAAAAATGGCAATAGCATTTTTATAACTTTTCCATTCATACAATTCTAATGTTTTAAAGTGACAGATTCCCTGATGTGACATGTAACAGGCAGACCTCCTCTTAAAGGCATCTGGGGGTCTGAGGGTCGCCCCCCCAGGCAATTTTGAAACTAATACATGTGATTTTATGTATTTTGCAGCAATTTTTGATACATGAGCTCTGATTTAAGCAGCTCCAGAGCAAAATTATAAAAACAAGGCCTAAATTATGATTGGTTCTCTATTGCTTTTGGCTAACTTTTGTTATTTTTGATATTAATAACTTCTTGGTTAGCTTCATGTTGTAGAATTAAAGATAGTTAGATTGTACGTTCCTATGAAATATCTTAAAATTGTTTGACTAATTTAAATTCTGGTGATTGCTGCTGGTAACTAGACCCATTAGCCTTTTGTATTACCACATTTGTAGAATATGAGATTAAAAAGTTACAACAAATTCCTTTTTTTAAACCAACTTTCACATCCTCTTTATATAGATGTAGCTAATATAAACCGGCGCCGAGCGTAATCATCATAAATTCAGTTTGTGTGATTTATCGTCCGCAAACAAAGTCCAGCCTGTCTGCTCTTTTACTTTTAGAATTGTGGCTTTTTGTGGTCTTTATGAAAACCCTGGGGCCCACGTTTCAGACTTTATTGCACGTACATAACACACGGCCTCTGTTCTCTGGAGTGTCCCGGGACGCTCGGCTTTGGCCCGCTTCCTGCCGTTCTCCGTTCGAATGTGGGACAGCTCGGGACCTCTGACCCCGGCACATGGGCCTTATGAATGGACATGTGCGGTGGTGGGCCGCTCGCAGGACAAGATTTGCGGTCAGTGTCGGAGTGTGAGTGGAAACATGTGTGAGAGAGCGGAGCTGATGAAGAGCACTCCAGGTCAGGGGCTTTTGCAGTCACAGAGCTGAGCAGGACTGTAGCCGATCTAAAGAGAGGCCTGAGAGTGGGATCAGAACCGACAGCATCCAGCAGAACTTTTATATTATGATGCCTATTATTTAAGAAGCTTCGGCATGCGTCTTTGCTTCCCGAACAGCCGTCAGAAATAAATAGCTTTGAACGTTGTGTCTCAGCGTTACCACGGATTGTGAGACACTTTGTTTTGCCCTGATGTCAGAACAGGTTGTGGTGGTGGCTTTTGTGTTTAAGTTACCCAAAAGCACAAGTTCCTCACTTCATCTTCTAGTAGCAATGTCCATTTTAAGCCTGTCTCAGTTCTCCTTCATTTTCATCCACAGGAGCGTAATCCCTGACTGATGAACACTTAAACTGGCATTCAGACTTTAGATTTCATAACTCTGGCATTGGACGATTAATGGGAAGGAGATCAGATTTGTGCCTCCACATGTAAAACTTGTGGCGCTGGACACAACTGCTCTTAATGCCATTGAGCATTTAAACCTGATGCCTCGACACAGAAATCATGTTCGGTCTGAGCTCAGCATAAAGGTGGCTTTTCTGTTTGGATCTGCCTGCCGCTGTGAGTGAGGGGCCTTGGTTAACCATGCAGCGCAGTATCTCAAGAAGAATTTTGTGAAAATAAAAAATATTGCATTGTTAACCTGGCTCTGTTGGAGTCAGGTCAACATTACATGACAAAATTGTGTTTATTTATTTTTTCCTTTGTTTTAAAAATAAACTATACTAAAGTAATGTATTCAAATATTTTCCTGTTAACCTGCACTGTTACATCTTGATGCAGGATTATGGATTATTACAGCTATTACAGTAACATCTCCATGGAGACACATTTCTACACTCCCTGTGTAGTGATAAAGACTTTTTATTCAAGATTTATTCAAAGATTAATTGTCATATACACAGTAAAAAGACATCACTTTTAAATGTATTAAATGTAAAAGTGGGACACACCTGGGTTGTTTCAGATTAGTGCTTTTTGTGTCTTTGGTCTTTTTCAAGCCCATTGTCTGAATTCTGACTCAAGTTTTCTCAATGACTTTGAGTCATTTTTTAAACTTGGTTTCGTTTAATCACTTGACTCAAACATTTATCTGAACAAAAGCTGAAATAGTCAGGACATTTAGACTGGTTCACGTTCATTCACAGTTTTCAAACACTGAACAGTTTTGAGAGTAAAGCTTCATTTGCCTGAGCTGACATTTTGTTTAGTAAAACTAAAGTTCTGTGTGATCTGTTTGGCCATTAGGCTCTGAGCACAGACTGTGAGGTGGCTTGTTTATATTTGAAATAGCTAAAGTATGTACATGAGTACTTCCTGTTAGCATTAGCTTTTCAACACAAATACATGTATTTCTAAACACACAAGTGTGTTTTATACACAAGTATATTCTCCAGATTTATAAAGTCTTTACCATGTTTTCAAAGACAACTTTCTATTCACTGCTTGATCTTTGATGTTTATTCATTTTAGTCTGTTATTCTGAAAACCTCATAGAAAACAGAATCGGAAATGCCCAGTTGTGCATAAGTTAGCTCTTTTGAAACAAGCCAGCTGACATTCTGAACTATGTAGTTGATTTTTCATCACCAGAAAGTTAACAGTGCACTTCTAAATGTCCTACTATCAGTAAATACTAGAGTCACTGTAAAGCCACTATAAAAAGGCTTTGGATGTACAATTTATTATCAATTATATCATTATCGTTAACACCTTGTTATTCCTGTAACACTTTAAATTTGTTAAATGAGTGTTTAAACTCCAGGAAAATGTGTTAGATCTGTACACATTATCTTTGCACTTTGGCACTGAGTCAAAATGAGAAAAAAAGCAGTAAGCTGGGATTTAACTGACACTATTAAAGGTTTCATTTTTGACTTTTGCTTAGTTGCTAAAGAAACTCAGTATTTTATTCTCAGTTTTCCATTGCACCACAAAATAACAGTTTAAACAAGGCTAAGAACAATAACTGTAGCTACAAATATGGACAAATCCAAGACATTCTATTGATCCCAGTGAAGGTGTTTAAAATTTAAAAACAGAGTTAGGCACTTTTTGTATTGCCACCTCATGACATCACAAGGTAGAACAGCGTGTTTACAGTTCAAGACAAGATCAAAGTCTAATAATTTATTAGGTAAATAAGGTGAACGAAACAAGACTCAACTCTAGATTTTTTCTTGATTTTAACATTGGCCTTTTAGGAACACACTTTTAAGAACACACTTTTAAGGGCACACTTTTAAGGACACACTTTTAAGGGTACACTTTTAAAGACACACTTTTAAGAACACACTTTCAACGACATTTTTAACAACGCACTTCTAAGGACTTACTTTTAACGACACACTTTTAAGAACACTATTTTAAGAACACACTTTTAAGGACACACTTTTAAGAGCATACTTTTAAGGACACACTTTTAAAAACACTTTAAAGAATACATTTTAAGGACACACCTTAAAGAACACTTTTAAGGACACACTTTTAAAAACACACTTTAAAGAATTTGCTTTTAAGTACACACCTTAAAGAACACTTTTAAGGACTCTATTTTAAGAACACACTTTTAAGTACACACTTTTAAAGACACACTTTAAAGAATACACTTTAAAAACACTTTTAAGAACACACTTTAAGAACTCAATTTCAAGAACACACTTAAGAACACACTTTCAAGGACATACTTATAATGACACTTTTAAGGACAAACTTAAGTACACCCTTTAAGGACACACTTTAAAAAATGCACTTTTAAGGACAGACTTTAAAGAATACGCTTTAAAGGACACACTTTAAAAAAACACTTTTAAGGACACACTTAAAGAACACACTTTAAAGAAACACACTTTTAAGGACATACTTTTATTGACACACTTTTAAGGACAAACTTAAGTACACACTTTTAAGGACACACTTTTATGGAACACACTTTTAAGACCACACTCTTAAGGACACACGTTTAGGAACACACTTTTAAGGACACACCTCTACATCTCGCTGTGTTTTTTTTTGCAGAAGTTTTGTCAAGTTCCACTTGTTGAACCTGTTTGCTTGCACACCTTTACAAACACAGTGAAAATATTTTTGTTGATCGTAATCACTTTATCTTTCGAGCGTAAACAGGCTCCAAACAGACAGCGGAAGCACTCGAATTGACTGGCAGCCATTTTGTGAAGAAGTCTAATCAAACAAGGCTCATTAACACATGATTGCATAGTATTTCCAGCATCATTGTACTAGCCTGCTGTTCGAAATGCTAATCACAAGGAGCTAATCACAACGAGGACAAAGCACATATTCGGGCTTATTTTGGAGCGGGAACATTTTGTGAGGATAAATGAGACTTCAGCTCGACAACAGCGAAGATAATTAGGCACGAGTTGTACTTGCTTGAACAATGGGCAATCTCTGTGTTTGTCTTGCTCTTGGGCCTGGTCTTCTCAAAGAATTAGACTGTTCCATGAAACTTTATGAATCAACTAGGATTGCTTTGAGAGTCCATAAGGTTCTCGTGATTGTCCAATTACGACTGACATGGTGCGGTAATTATTTGTCCTAGTTTTACATTTTGTAGGAAAAAATTAAATAGATAGTAACAAATCATTTATAAGTGTCATTAAATTATTAAGCTAATATTACACTGGAAAAAAAACTACAAACGTATTTCAGATATTAAGTTATAAGGAATTATTTATTATAGTTTGATACTTATTCAACTTTCTAAAATAATGAATTGCCAGTAGATAAGTTTATTTAGGTTTCAAGCGCAGAAGCATTTTTGCTCATTCAAATTAGAATGTGTAGTTTGCTTTTTCATTTTTTTTTTTTTTTTGTTTTGTTTATACTTGTTCCATTTTCAATCTCATTCTAAGTATACTCCACACATGATAAACTGTTCATATAAGGAGATATTCACTAAAGAGGGTTTAGGGTCATGCTTTCCAGTGATCATTGCTAAATGTATTTACTTAAAAATGAACAAACATGTTTGTTGCACGGTGTTTTTTGAAGAGATGGTCCAGAGGAATTCAAAGATGGATGGTCAAATGCAGGACAAAATATATCTTTAACCTGTAGCTCAGGAGCTGCCAGTAGCTCTCCACTGCCTTCTAAATAGCTCCAGAATACATTGTGGAGTCATACTTTTAAACTCAAATGTTATATTTACATAACTGGCTCAGGCCAGATGGATTTGTGTGAACTTCGATTTGAGTTCTTCCACAGTATCCATCTGGGACTTGACTCGCTGAAAGCGTTTGGGAAAAGGTGGGGCGTTTAGTGAAATACTTCGAGCTGATTGGGTGTGAGGCCTACCTTATTTGTGCTTAGCCAATCACAGCAACGAATCATAATGGTGTATCCAGTGTCGCGTAGATAGAACAAGTACGAGTCACACATACCGCTCTTCTTTCAAAAAGATTTACTCTGTATTTCTGCTAAAGCAACAGAAACACGTACATCGACGGGAGCAGCCATCTTTGTTTAGCTTGAATCAGACTTGGCGCTAACAGCTCGTACTAGCCCGCCTGCTACAGTGTGATTGGCCCTCAAAACCACCTGCTGTGATGTGAGTGGACCGAAACACTGCTGTTCGGACTCCCAAACCAATCGAGCTGCTTGAAGGCCAGATGGTTTATCTCGCGTTTGTGAGTTTACAAACATCGCGTGATAAACCATCTGGCTGGCCAGGTTAATATTTACATGCCTGTTACCGTAATAAATGCAACTGCAGATGTATAACTGAGTTCATTATTAAATAGATAAGGGTTCATGTTTCATATAGATGCACACTGTGTCCTATAGAAGATAAGTGAAGTGACTCATGACATTTGTGTTTTGTAAAAGCAGCTCTTTTCGGGGAAAGGCTTGAGAACTGTGGCCTACAGAGACAATGAAGTGTGCCTTAACCTTAAATACATTTAGTAGACGTCTGCTTAATTATGAATCTAAATGCTTATTAAATGTGCACAGATGAACCAAGCAGGGCAGAGGAGCAGACTGGGGTGTTAAGGCAGAGGTGGTCAGAGCAGAGGTGGTAAGAGCAGACTGAGGCGTGGGACAAGTCTCATTAACAGCAGTAATTAAGCAGCTGCAGCTCTGCTTTCTGCACCACTCTAGTCTTCGGTGAGTTTGGAGAATGCTGAGAGAGCACGGCACTTTTCCCTTTTCCCTGTAATGGCTTTGGGCCCGCCTCAGAACCCTGTTAGTCGCTCTAATTGAAAGGCAATTAAAGGTCGGGTTTCGTGGCGCGGTGTCCGTTTCAGCTTTTAGCAAACCACAGAAAGGCGCACAGAAAGGGGACACTCCCAGAGCAGCACAGCCCGGGAGCAGCCTGCAGCCTTCTCAAACCTCTTCACTGTGATCAGCATTTAGTCGACATGGTGATTGTGTGTGATGGAGTGTTGGACTACATCACACTGCAGTTTGAACAGCCCCTGGAGGTCTCCTACACAGCTCACACTTTTAACCAAACCAGTAGAAAGACACTATTTGATTATGTGGCTCTAAATGCAGTGGGCAGGAACTGGAGCTCTACAGGAGTTTATTAGTCCACATGTTTTGTTCACTTGCTCGTGATGCAGGGATCGACCCACAACTCGCAGGTTGGAGAGCGCAATTAAAAGGGCGAGTTCAGATCAGTCGGGTCTAAATACTGTTCAAACGCTCTTGTGCTTTAGCTTCAGGTGTTGTAAACATTAGTCCAATAAGCCTCATATAAAGCATGTTCTGTAGTCCTGTTTAACAAACTAAGACATAACTTTTGGCTCTTGAGCATAATTCATTTAGGCTATAAACTACAAAAAAGGAAGAAAAAGGCTAGAGACAAGTAGAAAAAAAACGTGACATTTGTGCACATGCACGGAGCAGCCACAATATCAACACAGTCATGAACACATCTTAATTACACAAATGATGCTCAAGCAAACAATTTCATCATTGTAAACTGCGAGCGCAAAAATGTAAATCCTTACCTGGAGAAATGCCGAGAGCATCAGCTCAGCTCCTCCTGCCTGATCCGAGCTAACGTAAGTTTTCTTTTGTGCCGTTGCAGGTTAATTAATTTGACACAGTCCCTAAACAGTGCATTTGATTTTTAATAGATCCATGGTTTGAGTGTACATAATAGATCAGGATCGCACGCACAGATACATTTGCCTTTAATCTGGGATGTTTTAGATCAGCAAGTCCATTAATTTAAATTTTTTGTCAAATTACTTGCAGGAGAAATCGACTATAGGCTTGTGTTTCCCTCCGAAAGAATCTAAATATAAACGTTAAAGAATCTGCTGTATTTTTCCGTGGTAATTTGCATGATCATGTTTTCGAAACAGTTTCCAGAGTCTTTGATTGTGCGCTGTGTGTTGTGTTAAGAATCATCAGGTACATGCGTCTAGACCAGACTTTTCTGTCACTTGTGAATTCTGCACTAGGGACGACACAGCTCGGCTTATGGTCCCACAGGTTAGGTTTAGGTTAAGTTTAAGGATTTGGCAAAGGAATGGAAACTAAAGACGCAGCTTGGTGAACAAACAGGACATCATTAGACTGACTGAACAGACTAATTTTCACCTGATTAGATACATTACCAAGAGATCTGTGCTGGGGAAATTAGTTTATTGTAAAAATCAAGTATAGTCCCTTTAAGCAATATTCACTTTAGCTGCCAAACATCTGTCTTAAGCATTTGCACTACATTCAGTTTCCCTATATGCATTAATTATTGATAGAATGTTATGATGTCATCAAAAAACCCAGTAATTCTGAGCTTAATCATTAAAGCTGCACCTAATGGAGCTCAGAGCTTATGATTCATGCAGGATTTATACGGTGTTTATTGCTGTGACCTGTATTTGACACTGCTTTGAGTCGTCCGCCCCGCACACATCGATCAACCGCTCACGCCGCTCCTTACTCTCTTTATCCAGGGGCCAAACAGGGGCCAAACAGGGTCCTAGTGGGCTGGATGTGGTAGAACGGAGGTCAAACTGCGCTTCAAGACGAAAAATAGCCTCGGTATAAATAGAAAAATACAAATGTGTGAAAGATTGCTGCGTCTACGTCCTTAACGCGCGGCCAGCTGCTGTTAAAAATGTTGACAAATTATCAACACGTCGTCAGATTTTTCAAGTGGTCACATCGGGGCTTTGGGCTGGAACCTGCTGTGAATCCAGCGAGCACCAGCGTGTGTCTAATTCAGTTACAGTAATGAGCTGTGAGGCTGTGTCGTCGGAGTAAATACTGCTTCCCACACTTCAACACAGCAGTACAGTCACTCCAATGTGCAAACCAGCTGGAAAAGGCCCAGAAATACTTTTTTTTTTTTTTTTATATTTCTCAAAGATTTAAGATTACATATTATCTTTTTTAAGCTATGATGCATAAACACGATCTCACTAAATGCAAATGTATACTTGAAATTTAAATGCGTAATTAACCTTTTTGTGTGTCTACTGCTCTTTTATGTGGTGGATGTAAAAATGTGTTATTATTTATGATTTTTAACCAAATGTGTTAACTACATCTAAATTAGTCCTAATAAACCTTAATAAAGCATAAACAAAGACTTTATTCATTATAAACAAATTACAAATTAATGAATTAAAAAGTTTTCTAAGGCTTAATAACTTCTTAAATACCACAAGCCCTTTTACCTCAACCCTAAATCCTAACCATATCTTTTAAGTAAGTAGTTACTTACTTATTATTCATTAATTGATATTTGTTCATGAATAATTAGTCTTTATTCAGCTTTAATAAGACTTTGCTAAGTAAGGTGTAGTCAATATAATAATAAATTCTGATCTTAACCAGGTCCAAGATACAGAACTAAACTTACCCATTTTTATGTCTTCTGACCTAAACTTAGCACGACTTCAACCAAAACACTGTGTATAAGACCGATTTTTTGTATTTAAACGTTGCTGTTCCAGTTCATTTCTATAGTGGAGGTAAAGACGTGTTATTATTCATGAAGACTGACACAATCCAATCCTAAACTCAACCAACTCCAGCCCAGACCTAAACTTACCCATTTTTGTAACTTCAGAACAAACTTAGCCATTAACCCCAAATAAAACCGCTTATGTTCCTCAAGCAAATCGCATGTCCATATCACTTAAAAAAAATGGAGTGTAATACACATGCCAGAAAAGGCCGGAAGCATCAGGATGACACGCAGTTTGTCGTGGCTGGTGTATACACACAATCCATGAGAACATGTTGATAAGAAGCTAAGTCAATAGCGTCTCTTTTTGATTTAATGCTTAGTGCTATGTCGTTTAGATACACATTACAGTAAGACTGTTGAATATGTCAACTTTGCCAGTTGGCTACTCTCAAACCTTTGGGGAGTTTGGGGGTTCTCCACAGGCCCCGGGGATCAAATACGGCTAAATGCTTTGCTCACTGCTGTTTGCTGCATAATAGCCTGTAGCTTTAGCTGTTTGCTAGGTTTTCTCTGGGCTATTAAACACGTGCTGTTGTGTGTCTCCCATGAAACTTTGTGCAACAGAGCCGAAAAGCAGAATCAAGTTTAATCTGTTACACATACAAACTAAAGACTGTTAACTAAATAAAATTAAGAAACATTTGCAGGTCATTTATAGGAAAAATTGTCCCAAACATAGTGATGATAAGGCCCTTGGAGTGCTCTATGTACGTCCTTCATATATGTATAACATGTATAGATGTGAAGGGCCTTGGTAGCCTTGAATAAGTGAATAGGTTTGTAGTAAAGATTGTACTTCTATAAATGTCTACATGATGAGGACATATTGTTACTGTACAAATTGAAAGTGAGACAAAAACTCTCTTGTGTGTTCCAGGTTGTGATTGGCTGCGATCTGTCTCCACTGTGATGAGTGACACCAGCTAACCCACTCAGATCCACACGGCCGGAGAGCGCGAACAGGACCAGAAGCACCAGGGCAGCGTGATGATGTCGCCGAGGGGCAAACACGGGGCCCGGGGGCTGCTCAGGGGCCTCCTACTGCTGCTGCTGGGGGTCACGAGCCTCTGCAGCGTCGCGTCTGCAACCAGGAGAGGAACCGCGCTGGAGCACAGAGCGCGCACGCACAGACATCCAGGTCAGGACATCAGCCGTATTATCATGGAGAAGAGGCGCTCTCGAAATGCAGCCGCACAAAAGAGCTCTCGACTGTGTGAAAGTGGAACTCAAGGTTTCTCACTTCTATTCACGACGTAGTGAGTTTAGCACCGCCAGGGTTACGCGCGGGCAGATCACGAGACATTCTGATCGTCTCCGTGGAGTTTGCATTTATGACAAGCAATAAAACATGCACAGTAATTATGCGCCAGAAGGGTTTGTAAAAGGAAGAGTTACTTAAATTCTTTGTTTTGGTGAAGGTGCACCTGCTTTAAAGGCTATGAGTTATTGTAATGGAAAAAGAGAGTAGTAGTGTATAGCCATAGTAGCTTATAGCAACAAAAGTCAAGTTCCAGCAGTCATGTTGGAAGATTCTGCTAAACAACCCAAGGACCTTATTGTAAATGAGTGGACGTGCAGGTTTCTGTAGTCCTTGTGTTTTGTCCTATGGCCGTTAGCATTACGTTTTGAATAATCCAGAGAGTGTCAGCTGGTACAAACTTATCGATCACATTTGTCAAAGGTCAAGGCTTCATTACAAGTCTTTGTTGAGTGTAAAGGCTAAAAGGTCAAGTTGAGTTTCTTCTTTATATTCTGTGAACATACACAATGCTCGACTCTGCGTCTTGATTCTGATGATTTGAGGATGATTTGGTTTTAAGCCGCTGCACCTGAAAATGTCCCTGTCGTCACCTGCAGTTTTAGTGATGGGACTTTTAACAAATAATTCAGAGTACAAACGCTTTGAATGAACTTGGGTTTTTTGTTCATTCTTCTTTCTCTCCTCCCTCTCACGTTCTCACACAAACGCAAGAGAAGCAGAGCAGACGAGGAAGATGAGGAGACAAGTAGACCAGAGAGAGTGAGGACAGACGGAACATGGATGACTGCAGAAACACTTTCTTTACATGGTGTAATCTGTAGAATTACATTCAGTACAATTCATATTAAAGAGAACTGGGTCTACCAAGGACATGAATGTAAAGATACATGTGACATAAGCTAGCGTATTATGTTAAAGTCTGGTCCTGACTTGTGAGTTAAAAGATGGCTGTGGCACAGAGACACACTTGCTCTCGCTGCTGTTCTGTGTCTGTGCTGACTCCAGTGTTTAATGTTTACTTTATACAAGCACCTTTGAGTGAAAAAAGCCTAAATTCCTTAATTCATTCCATAAAAAAGGAATGAATTGTTCATCATTGTGACTCAGTTCTCATTGTCCTCAGTGAGAAGTTTGTACCAAAAATACCTCACTTTTCGGCGCTTGTGTTGATAAATTAACTTTTTAGACAATCTCATTGTGGCTGCAGCTCATTGAAAAACTACTATGAACGTGTTGACGCCTGGGCTTTAGTGTGCATTGGCTTTTAAACTACATCTTAAGCTAATGACTGGCGAGATTAAAGTTGAGATGTCTGATCCTAATTTGTAAGAATCTAATGTCCACTCAGATTCAGTTGCTAGTGAAGTAAAGAAGCGAACACTGGAGACTGTGCAACACTGTTTCATTCTGGCATAGTTTAGCTTTAGTGTTTGATGATTTAACATTGAATCCGTTTAATGTCCTCTGACCGAATGTTAAAGTGAAGCTACAGTTAAACTGTATGTGCTTACAGTGTGTACATAGTGTTTCCAGTCATTCTTGACTATTTCAGTGCAAACTGTGCTAATTAACAAGTTTCAGGTCAAAACAGTAAAAAACATGCTTTTAAACCAATCACACTGCTGCTTTTATCCTCAGCTCATCCCTTCACCTTCCCCACATGAAATAGGTAGACAGTTAGTTAGAATATGTTCATGGATGGAGTTTAGGGTGTTAGCTTCACTTTAATAATGTAATCATCGGTAAAGGACATTTGGAGATGTGCAGTTGTTCCAGACCAGAAGTCTTTTCACAAGTCTTACACGATTGTGTGTAACTCATTAAACTGAAGCATGTTGGCGTGTCCTGTGATGTGACATCTCCAGGCATTTAAAACAGTTTTGTCACTATTAGAATTGTGTTTCTGGTGAAAAATACAGTGTCACGCCGCAGGACAGTAAACTGGTGCATGTTCAAAGATTGTAAAAATACTAGATTTTACAAAAGCAAGAATAAGATAATTATTTCTCTTGACCCTGAGCTGAAACCTTGAACCCTAAAGCGCTTTCAGGGGCATAAATAACAGATGAGCTCCTTCTGTTCTTTGGCAAATGTCATTTTAGAAAAGTTTGAGGAAAAGGTGTTACAGTCACACCACAGGACGCTCACGAGATTCTTTTAAAACTGCTTTGAACTCAAAAGTTTAGTCCCTTTTGAGTTGAATATTAGAAAGAGAAAAACATTGTTCAGACAGACATTTAGCATGACAAGCAGTCAAGTACGGAAGCTCAGTGATGACAATCGCCACTTTATTATTTCTGAGCTGTTTCACATTTTAAAATAAAATATTAGGCTACAAAGTATATGACAACTGTCATGACGATAGTCCACTGGTCCAGGAGTATCCATATAGAAAGGTTAAGTTTGTCATCTGGACAGTGTTTTTAAAAGATCAAGATGTTTTGACTCTCAACCGAAAGTCAGGTTCTAAGAACAAAACAGGTTTTAGGTGTAGCCCCTCCTCAGGGGGAGGGCTTAACTCAGTATAAATACATGATAAAAATCATGTTAATAACTATAATATCATGTTATTACATGTAGTAATCACACAATGTCGAAGCGTTAGAGTAAAATGTGATGCAGTTGGTTGATGTGTTTACCTGCTTCTGTGTCTCTGTTCGTCCAGGTCACAAGTCCCTCCACAGACACCACCATCCATCGGGAAAGCTGGGCCAGGTCCTGCACCGGTCCAAACGAGGCTGGGTCTGGAACCAGTTCTTTGTCATTGAGGAGTACACAGGCCCCGACCCCGTCCTGGTGGGCAGGGTAAGTCTGTACAGAGCTGGATTAGGTACACAAATATAAAGTGGTGCTGCTTCTAGTTCAAAGCTTTTAGAGACTTAATTGAGCTTGTTCTTGTGTCTTGAGGCCTCCATGAGTTTTTAAGATACTAACTAACTAAATAAATGACTGAAATCGTGTTTTCCCTCAACAGCTCCACTCAGACGTGGACTCGGGCGACGGGAACATCAAATACATTCTGTCGGGCGAAGGAGCTGGCACCATCTTTGTCATCGACGATAAAACGGGCAACATCCACGCCACCAAGACCCTGGACCGCGAGGAGCAGGCCCAGTACACGCTCACAGCTCAGGCAGTGGCCCGGGACACCAACAAACCCCTGGAGCCTCCCTCTGAGTTCATAGTCAAAGTGCAGGACATCAACGATAATCCACCAGAGTTCCTCCACGGGCCGTACTACGCCAGTGTGCCCGAGATGTCCAACGTGGGTAAGTGCACCTCAGACTGGGTTTAAACTGGTTAAAATCAGAAATGTAACAGGCCCAGGTAATGTAGTGGTAATTTTGGGAGAGTGCAGTGAACATCAACAACAACATGGCAACAACAAGTCTTTTAGCTCACAGGATTCTCCCCACAATGTATAATACCTTTATCACTTTACTCACCGCTCAGATGAAGCTAAATCTTCTTCTATGAGACGGAGACACATGGATTAGTTCAGCTTTTTTGTGTGTAGACTTCTTTGATCCATTCATGTTTGAAAACAAGCTATTTTTTTATCCACTGTGGTTGTTTCTTACTCTTAATCTACACTGGAATTAAGATTTTCCCCTGTAAATGTATATAATCTGTGCTCTGCTCTGACTCAGTTTACCCTCCAGGCGTTTATTGAAGAAACTATTGATTAATATCAAATTTATATGATGGAATTAAGTGTTGAAATATTTATTGGGAGACACACAGTTTTAGAATGTGTTTCATTTACATAATCTCTCCACTCGCAGAAGATGTAAGATCTGAACATACTATGATTGAGCTGTTCTGTAAAGGCAAAACTCCACATCAATAAGATTCTATAATTTAGACCAGTCGTGCCCAAAGTAGGGCCTGGGGGTCACATTCCAAGGGGTTTAATTTGGCTCGCGAAAACATTTGTTAAGAATGTCTGTCTGAATACATTTTAAACTAAAAGTCAAAGTACACCAGATTGCCAAAAAATATAATTTAATCTCTATCTTATTGCAAATAAATAGTGAAGCACCGATCCAGCTTTTCTGCTCAGATACTGATTCTGATACTTTGGCTCTAAGTATCTGCTGATACCTGATCTCAACCAATACTAGTGTAAGAATTGGAAGACCTTGTTTTTCTTATCAAAGCATATTATTCATAGTGCAAGTCACAACTTAACAACTTAATCTGAATAAAATGTCAAACATTTTGAGATCAACATCTGCCAGTAAATTAGGTTCATTATGTCCAATTAAAGGCCAGAGCAAATTTAAGCAAAGCAAAATTTCCTGGATCGCACCGATATTTGATCTCAGTATCAGATCGGCTCAACCCAAGGTTAGTGGTGCCAAAAGTGGGCCCGGGGGCCAAACTGGCCTGCCAGAAGGTCCATTTTGGCCCATGAAGAGGTTTTCAGGTTTGTTAGGACCAACTGTTTGATTCAGTTTTGTTTAGAAAAGACTCTCAAAGGACATCACATAAAGTGCATTCTCCTAAAACTTGTTAATAAAGTCTTCATCTTTGCAAAACACAATTATTATATTTGGCCCTTGGCACACTTCAACATGACACATTTTGGCCCACAGAGAAAAAAAAACAGCTAATTTCAGTCCACCAAGAAAGAAAGTTTGGGCACTCTTGTTTTGGATGCAACAAAAAATGAGGTTTAGCCCTTGACACGTTGCAAAATCATTCATATTGCCCTTTGAGGAAAAAATAATACTAATTTTGGCCCTGGCAGGAAAGAAGTTTGGTCAGCCCTTGATTTAGACGCATCATTGTATAGACCAGTGGTTCTCAACCTGGGGGTCTGAACCCTCATGGGGTCATGAACTGATTTCTAGAGGTCCTCGGATCATGTGGAAAAAATGAACATTAAAGATCTTAAACCAGGTTAGACATCTTCAAATACAGTGTCAGGTGTATAGTTCTATTTGCTGACCTGCAGGATGACTTTATCTAGGCTTATGTCTTCAGAATAAAATCAAACATAAGACTGAAGTCTGACTTCTCACTTTGCAAGTAGCCTACATTTTGTGTTGGGATCATGAATGGCTACAGTTATTAACGGGGTTGTGACTGAAAAAGGTTGAGAACTACAGGTCTAGACAAAAGAGTTCAAAGCTTTTGGAAAAAAGTAACGATTTATAGTCAGGAAACTATGGTAATAATAGAAAAATGTGATAATCTATCATGAGGGCTTTAAGAACAATCCTGCTTCATGATGTTGCAGTGGAACGATAATAAAACACAAAATACTCAGCCAGTTTATTATGACTGGCCCGACTTCCTTCACATACCAGAGCGGACTTTCCACCCGAGGATTCATAGGCTCTGATTTCAGTTTAAAAGCAGTCAAAGTCTTTTTCTCGCTCTCTGAGATATGTGACATTTCTATAAACTTTCCGACGAGTGGAAACTAAATTGCTGGAAGCCGCGCAAAGTCACGTAAGCGCCGTATTTGAGTTTGGCTGGAGCTGCTTTCCACTGGGCCTCTCTCTCTCTCTCTTACTCTCTCTTTCTCTCTCTTTCTCTGATGTGAGGTGTTGGAGGCGAGCACCAGGCCCCTGAAGGCTGACCTCACATGAACCACTCTGCTCCACTCTCGCTCACTGAAATCCCCACTGTGAGAGAAGACATCTTTAAAGAGCGGAGAGGGCTGGTGTTTAGGTCCATTCACACTCCTCTCTGAAGTCATTCACCACAGCTCTGCTCGACAAGCTGGAATCTGGCATAAGTTTGGCATCAGAATAGAAAGTGTAGTCGAAGAAATGAAAAATAAGACCAGACACTGCAGGTCAACAGGGGAAAAAACACATTTAAGGCTATCAATATGAAACTTCTGCTGTCGTTTACTTGCTTTTTCATTATATTTTTGTACAGAAATAAGCATTAGGCACGAAATCAACATATTGAATCATTTTGTTAACATATTCAAAGTTTGTGTGTATCTTTTGGACATCTATTTAGTGTTTAAGTAAGTTGAACTGACTGAATATTTGCAGAAATGTCACATTTTTAGGCTTAAAATGCTAAGCTTTATAACGACACCTTAATCAACCTTAATAAACTCTTAATAAACGATGAATATTGACCTAATTCATCTAGAACAAATGACAAATTAATGGAAGAAAAGGTTTGATATTAGTAACTATTTAAAGACCATAACGTTATAGCTTCATAAATAAGTTGTTACTAAGCCATGATAAATTAATTGATCATTTATTAATGAATAATTGCCAATTCATTCGTGCTTTATTAAGGCTTTACTGAAGCTAATTGAGGTGTAATTATTATAAAGTAGTGGAAGTGAGTCACTATTTTGATGACTCGATACTTGACTTGATCAAATGGACCAAGACTTGTCCTGGGACTTGACTCGGACTTGTCTCACTTTGTCTTAGACTTGTCTTTTTTGGCTTGGACTTGTCTCTCTTTGACTTAAACTTGTCTCTCTTTGACTTAAACTTGTCTCTTGCTGCTCTCTTTGACTTGAACTGTCTTTGTAACTTGTCTCTCTTTGACTTGACCTGTCTCTCTTTGACTTGAACTTGTCTCTCTTTGACTTGGACTTGTCTCTCTTTGACTTGAACTTGTCTCTCTTTGACTTGACTTGTCTCTCTTTGACTTAAACTTGTCTCTCTTTGACTTGGACTTGTCTCTCTTTGACTTAACTTGTCTCTCTTTGACTTGGACTTGTCTATCTTTGACTTAAACTTGTCTCTCTTTGACTTAGACTTGTCTCTCTTTGACTTAAACTTGTCTCTCTTTGACTTAAACTTGTCTCTCTTTGACTTAAACTTGTCTCTCTTTGACTTGAACTTGTTTCACTATGACTTGAACTTGTCTCTCTTTAACTTGAACTTGTCTCTCTTTGACTTAAACTTGTCTCTCTTTGACTTAAACTTGTCTCTCTTTGACTTGGGGCTTGACTGGGACTTGAGGCTAAATATTTTAAACTTACAAAACACTCATTTCAAGGATCCACCTCTGGTCTTAACTTGCTGCTGCTGTTGAACTGTGCTGGCTACATGAAGCTAACGTTTACATGTTTGTTTGTTTGTTTGTTTGTTTGTTTGTTTGTTGCAGGTACGTCGGTGATGCAGGTGACGGCCACAGATGCAGACGACCCCACGTACGGGAACAGTGCTCGTCTGGTCTACAGCATCCTCCAGGGACAGCCCTACTTCTCTGTGGAGCCTCAGACCGGTCAGTACTAACACTGAAACCCTCTACTCCTCTATAGACTAGCATAGTATTCAAACTTCTTTATATACTAAGAATATAGAGCCTCAAATCTATAGAACTGGTAATAAAATGAATTGCAAATTGAAACACCCACTACTGAAAAAAACAAAAAATACACACTTTATGCACACGTTATGTAATATACCCTCCTGTATATAAACTGGTTTGTCTGAGCTGGGCTTGTTTTGACTGCTCTGGCCTGTCAGCTGGAGTGTGTTAGCAGCCGGCCTCACAAAACCTCGCTCCCAGCTTAAACACGGAGCAGAAGGGAAAGTGAGCAGCGTCTGTCCAGAGAGCCGCCTGCACTCGCCTAAATCTGCCTAATCAAACCGGCCTGGCTCAAATCCACTGCTCACATTTCTAATTGGTTTGGAGATTATCAGCTTTTCATGCTGTCACACACACAGATCCACACACAGACGCGATTACAGAAACAGAGATGGAAAAACACGAGTGAAACTGCAGCAGCCATCAGTCAAAAAAAGAAGGCTCCGGAGAACTGACCTCGGCGCAAAAATGTGTTTCTTATGGAGCTAGTTTCACTCCCTCGTTTGGGAAATGAAATGAATGTTTATTAGAGTTATTATTTAAGATAGAACCACAGGGCTTGTATTTAAAGACACTATGATAAAAAGTAGTGGAATACCTAGGCTTTTTTCATTGGATAAGTTTACTACAAGTTCTCAGAGCAATTTCATTTGGGGTGGTGTGTGACTGGAGCCATACCCAGTGACTTTGGGCCGTAGGCGAGAGAACACCACCGCTCAACTGTAGCAGGCAACCTTAAACTGAATTTCTCTTTGGTTCAATAAAGTATACAGTATATATATCTATCTACAAATGTATCTATCAAACCAGGACCCCCCATGTCGATATAAAAGAGATGCTTGAAATTATTTAATATGTAAAACCATTCAAAACTGGTATAAATTGTATTTATTTTAGTATTTCATTGCATTGCATGTCCAAAGTTCACAACGGCATACTGTTTTCATTGTAAATAACCAATTCACTAAGTAAAACTTATCTTTAAATCATCTCACAACCCTACATTTTGCTTTCACGACCATCACTAAATGAGCCACTGCCAAAGGAGTCAAATAAAATCAAGTTGTATAGACAGGTAGGTCGGTAGGTAGATCAAGTTACACCTAGACCTACTCAGTTATAGAGGGATTATTTGTTTATCAAAAGAAATGCGGTGCAACAGTTATGCAAAAAGAGCTGCGGCTGATTGACACAAGCTGTAGCAGCAACACTCGCCAGAGCTGTTGTCAGCTAACTACAAGAGTTTATCACTGTGTGAAAACAAAAGTTATGCTGCTAAGTCAACATTTGTGAATGAAATTAATCATCTTTGAAAAACACAGAGAAAAACGTCGTCTCAAACTTCAGGGCCAGACTTTTGTCAGACTGGTTTAGACCTGATCCAAACAGCTGCTCTTGTCCTATTTTGTTGTTTTTATCAAAGAAGTTTCCCCAGTCAACTAAACAGACAGCGTTTCTTTATGCAGGTGACATGTGCAGTAGAGTGGAAAGTGACATCAACCAATAATCCTATGGGAGGGGCATCCTGCTTATTTAATCATAACTTAAATCACTAATCTCACAAGTATCTGCACTCAGAGAAGGTAGAGCAATAAATGCAGCAAATGCAGAGATAAAAAGTTACTTTTCTCACAGATATAGATTGTAAGAAATTAATGAATGGTTTATTTCTTTAGCACATTTACACAGACAGATGTCTTCCAAAGTGCTTCACACAATAAACCTTCCTTACTCAGTGACAGCAGCAGCCCGAAAACCTGGTGCCTCAACCTCCGACCAACACCAACTATCCCTAACCTGCATGTTAGGGAATACTTAACCTCCATGTTAGGGAAATGGGATATCGTGCCTGTAATTGTATAAATACATAACTTGTATTTTAGGACTGAGTCTGTGTTTATATGACTGTGTGTTCTAATGTTGCCCGTCGTGTCCCTGAAGGCATCATCCGCACTGCGCTGCCCAACATGGACCGAGAGGCGCGGCAGGAGTACGACGTGGTGATCCAGGCCAAGGACATGGGAGGTCACATGGGCGGCCTGTCCGGGACCACCGAGGTCAAGATCACCCTGACGGACGTCAACGACAACCCGCCCAAGTTCCCCCAGAGTGAGTACCATCCACATCCCCTGATCACACATGCAGACACAGAAGTACTTCTTTTGGTTGGAGGTTTTGCGTTTACAGTGAAAAAATCAACCTGTGGAAGACTTTGGCTCTGTAGTTATGTAAGCGATTATTTGAATTGTTTTAATGTTGTTAGATTTTTGCAGTAATCAATACGTCGCGACCAATCAATTCATTTGCTACAGTCATATACATTTTGTTACATCAGAAAATATTCAAGACTTTTTTTGTGCCAAATCAGATGAACAAAATGTCATTCTAAAGCAGAGGTGGGTAATTATTTTTACTTGAGGGCCATATTCAAACCCAGAACAGGTGGAGGGCCCGGGACCGTCAACATTGCTATAAAAATTTTGATTGGGACAAACACATGGCTTTGACAGATTATAGAAGACAAATAAAAGTTTGCTCTACCATAATAAGATTGAAACATTTCTAGATTAATCTAATAGTTTTATGAAAATTAAGTAAAAGTTTGAGAGTTATAATTTTACTAGAAAAACTCATTGATACGAGAAAAAAATATATTTTTTTTTTCTGAGAATAAAATTATAGCCATAAAAAGAAGCTGTTTTAGGATTAAACTTGAAGTTTTACAAGAATAAAATCATATTTTTATGAGGGAAAAAAAGAAAACTAAATATTTTCAGGACTTGGCTAAGTCAAATGTTTGCATAATAACACAATAGATTTTTATTTGTAACAATGTTCATGATTCATGAAAAGCTCCATTGACGTACAAGTGAATTTAAAGGGACTGTACTAAACAAGATAACTTAGCTCCCCCTAACTTATAACAACCACTTAAATGACATCACTAGTTTGAACACTGCATTTGAAGCTGATTTTTGAGGAAATCATGTAATCACTCAAACACATTACTCAAGATTAAATTAAGAGGATGTTTTTGATGAGAACATTTCCTTTTAACGTGACTGAAATCTCACAGGAGGTTTAACTTTCATTTGAAATCATTGAAATGTGTCCAAGTTTTACATCACACAGACTTTCCTTAAACGTTTCTATCGGAAAGCACATAAAACGCATAGATTTATTTTTACTGCAGCGCTAGTAAGTCCATCAATAACTCACATTTATTCGTGTTGTTTTGGGAGACATATTCAGACTTTTCTAAGGATCCACCTGCACGGCTCCAGATGGTGAACCAGGACAGAGATGACTTATTCAGGAGCACAGTGCGGGAGGGGGGGGGTTACACAGAGAAGACTGCACTGCGGCCGGGTTCAGAGATCACACTCACAAACAGCACCGTCATGTTGAGACAAATACACAGAGTTATTTTGTCCAAACACACTGGAAACTGTATCATAGACTATAGTTCTTTATTTCAATGGTGCCACTTAAACAAACTGCTTATTTATCTTTATTGGGGCAATGCATATGAATAAACCAACACAGTCTCACAAGAAATCATGTACATATACACGACACGAAAAACAGTGTATTATGATTTCACAGCTTTTTTGCGTACTTGTGTTACATCGTAGATATAGCACTATATGAAAAGCGTGAAAATTACACGAGTTTTGGTTGAAGCCACGTGGGGACGTTTTCTTTAGGTAAAAAGGGTAAGTTTAGGTCTGGGGTTTGGGGCAGGTAAAGATTAGGATCAGGATTTCGTTAATATTCATAAATAAGAACAAATCTTTACAACCACCATAGAAATTAACTGGGACTTCGACATATTTACGCAAAAAGCCATTAAAATTGTGCTAATCATACACTATTTACATGTCCTGTAATGTCGTGGTAAATGAATATATGTAAATATGACAGATTTTAGCCACAGGGTAGTTTCCATCTGTTGTCCCTGGACAGTTTGATGCAGCCATTTAAAAGATACACAAAAGAAAACACAACAGAGGACAAGCAAAAGACAAAACAAAAACAAAAAAAAAACACTGCACTTAATTAATGTGAGCATGTGTTAATGAACACTATTTGACTAAATGACAACAGTAATCTGATCAGACTAGACAGTAGGGATGGGACAAGACAGAATTTTCACAATATCGAGACAAGTTTTTAAAACAATTTGCATTAAATGTTTCTATTTAGAATTTTAATAAAGCAAATTACAAAATAAAGTTGTTATTATTTATATTTGATTCACTTTTCATCATATCTAAAACAGTATTCTTATGACTTTGACTAAACTCTGGCCCAGACTCCGCCTCCTTTCTCTTCCCTTAGCTGCTGCAGACAGACGCTCACAGAGAAGAAGGAACACATCTGTCCTACTTTTTACCAGGTTATAGATGCAGGGAGTCAAATATCTCCTTGTGGACCATTTTTAATTATATTTAAGTGTGAAAAACATGGCGCGACCCGTGTATTTTGACTATAGTTTTTTGTACTAATTTTTACAATGTTTAGGACTAATTGTCTCCATCAATATTTGTTCTATCAATACAAAATAAAAACTGAGACAGAGTTTAGACAGTCTTCTGTCTGATTATGTCTCTACAAGTTTGTATGTAGGAGACTTTTTACTAAAGCTGCTCAACGACACGCAAATGAACACTTTATAAACATTCCCTAGACGAGCACGACCGGACAGCATTTATATGTAAAATATTATTTTTAAGTTGACGTCTCAGTGCAGGTTTTGACGCCAGCATCTTAAAACAACAGCTTTAGGCTTGTGAGGGTTTGTTTTCACACTATGACAGACCAGGTTTTTTTGCTGCATTTAGTAGCTAATGTAGCTATTTACTTTCTCACGTCTCTTCCTCCAGGCAATGTTCTTTTTAAGCCTGTCTCTGTATTCCTCTATTGTTAAAACGTACAGCCGTGGTTTAAACTTCATCACTCTCAAAACTGCAGAACGTGCCGTCAGGAAAACGCACGCTAAATTTGTGAAGCTTTGCTGAAGGCCTCAAGACTTTACATTGACTTAAGTTGTTAATCTGACGCTTCAACGCAAAAGTTCAGTTCGGTCTGAACATACAAGACTTGTCAGGTCATTGTGAGAAAAAAACACCATTTCTACAATGCCAGTTATATTGCTCCATCTGTCAGTTATATTGTATAAGGTGAGATTGGGAGAGAATCACTGTCTCTGTGATCAAATGAACTACAACACGCTTCTGTTTATGTGCTAAAAAAAAACAAATCACCATGAAATCAAAACGCTGAACAACATCACAGACTGAATATGAGAGGCTCTGTCGGTGTGTCGTCTCTGTGTGACGCTGGCCCGGGGCAGGTATGGCAGCAGCTTGTGTTCAGCTGCCACCAGTCATTCAGGAAAAGCCTCTGAAATGAGAAACAACAGGACAGACAGGCGTGAGGGCAGCGGGAGGCCAGGCATATGGAACCACCGCTCCGCCAGCAAATAACACACATCTGAAGTGAACAAACGGAAAGCTGGATCCAAGTCGAGTTGATGAAATTCTTCGGAGGGAGGGCCACAGCAGATGTAAAAATAGTTGATGGGTAAAGACACGGAGAAGCGAATGTGATGCAAGAGCAATGAATGTATTGGGATGGTGGATGAAATCCCACAATCCCCTGCTCCAGCGCCGGGGGCACACGACCAATTGAATTTCATGACTTACCGGATTGCCACACCTGGAGCAGATGGATCCAGGAGGAAGCGCAGCAGCAGAATGATGAGGACACAGTGGGGGCCTCTCTTACGCATTAGGCATCAACATTGCACAGCGAGCCGGCCTGGTCCTGGGACACTCACGCCTGTTAGCACCTAATGTGTGCCACAGAAATGTACGGACATATGGAGCAGGCTGTTTACATGAGCCGCCGACCATTAGTGAGATCTGGATGCGGTAGTTTATTCAAAATGTGTTGTGCATAAACAGTACAGCTAAATTATTAATATTGGTTGATTTTAAATGCGGCATCACAAATTAACTTGAATTCTGCTGAGGCTATTTTTGTGATCGTGCTGGACAAAGGTTGGTAGAAAATTCCTCCAAAGCTACCAAGGCCTATTTGCTTGGCGAAATTGTAATTTTAGATATTGAATTTAGGGTCTTGTAATCCACCAAACTCAGATGTCCTCAGGTATTTCTATTCCTTTCTATTGGATTCTGAGTCAAAAATATAAATGTATCAATCATCTATTTTACATCTAGAATCCAGGTGTGTCACAGATCATTCTACAATTAAAGAGACGTTTGCTCGTTTGTGACCTTGAAGTACAATGTGATCATGTGGCTGTGGCTCTGATGAACAAGTGCAAGAGTAAAAGAGCCATATTTAGAATAAGAATGAGATTTATTGGTGTGAGCACATCAGCGAACTGTGCTCTGCCAAAATTTAGGTACAGTTGTTGCAAAGCATATGTACAAAAACCCAACAACACATAACAAAACAGTACACTGCAAAAACTATAAATCTAGATTTTCTTAAAATGACGTAAAACCAGAATTTTAATCCAGATTTGAGCTGTTTTAACTGGATAAGATTTAATCGTTTAAATTTGCCAATAGGGCAGAACAGCTTTCTTAGCCTATTGGCAAATAATTTGGTTTGAAATAAGAAGCAATGTCTTGAAATCGGTTCGAAACACTTTAAAACAAGGAAAATAATTATGTCTCTACGATAAATCAAGGTTAAATTTGTTAAAATGCTTGAAATTAGGTTTAAATCCTAGAATCACGCAACTTTAACTTGTCTTGAAATTCATTTTTTGCAGTGTACACGTGGCCAGTGATAGAATTTTATGTGAGGAGTGGGTCGGGGAAAGAAAAAGGCGAAGAAAAGAGGCATTTTAGATAAGAGACAAACAGTTCTCTCTGGTGGCTCCACAGCTTATGTCATTCAGCATAAAACAAACCTAAAACTGAAGAAATGCTCAAGTCTATGTAAAATAAATAAGTAAATTGAACTGTATCTGTCGCCATTTCCGGAATAAAGTCTGTAAAACCAAGCCCAAATCCCTGTTGGGAGTGAGACACACCGGTATGCTAACAGCAGATAGCCACAATGCTAACAACAACAGACAAATTTAGTAGATTTGGATGAACAAACGAGACATTATTAGAGGTATACAGGACGTTGCAGATTCACGTGAATGGATACACAACAGGAGATCTGTGCTATTGAGAAAATTATTTAGAGTTATTTTATAGTAAAGTATAGTCCCTTTAAGTAAATATTATCTCGTGCAAAAACAATGACTATACAAGTTATGGGATTGAAACGATTGGCACAACCAGTGAAGCCACGACGCCAAAGCTGAAAGTCGTGACAGTCTCGTTTCAGTGGATTTAAAGAGCGGACTCCTGAAGTACAAAAGTGTGCCCATCTCAGATCTGGATGACTTATCTGCCTCTTCTTTCACCCACTTTCTCTCAAACAGTTTATCTCTTTCTCTCTTTCATCTGTCTCTCTGAATCCATGAAATGTGACACGTACATCCAGCTTATGGCTCTGGAGCTATTTTCCCGCGGCTGCTGCCATTACGGTGACAAGAGAGGAGAGAGAGAGAGAGAGAGGATGCAGGTCGCGGTCAGGGTCTGGGCACTAAACGGCTGGAGACAGATGTGAAAGAGAAGCACTGGGGGTGAGGAGGGGCTGGACATATGGTTCTGGTGCTCCTGTTCTGACACAAACACACACACACATGCACCTGACAGCGTTGGGCTATTAATATCCCGCGGGTGGGTCTGCTCTCTCCTCGGGGCCGGCTCTCACAGATGGTAGGCTTCATGTTAATCTGCCGTGCCCTCCCGCAGTGACCCGGGCCCGGCGTAAAGAGTGTGGCAGCCGGCCAGCTCTCCTCTAAAAGCTGAGGAAAGTGTTCAACAACGGTGACCACAAACAAAGCGTCTGTGTCTGTGCCAGGTGTGTACCCCATGTCGGTCTCGGAGGAGCGAGTGCCCGGGGAGGAGGTGGGCCGGCTCAAGGCCAAAGACCCGGACCTGGGAGACAACGGCCTGGTCACGTACAGTCTGCTGGACGGAGACGGGATGGGCGTGTTCGAGCTGTCCACCGACTCGGAGACGAGAGAGGCTGTGATCAAACTCAAGAAGGTAAGAGCTGCTTTTTAAATTGGACTATGTGAGAAATGTCCTTCAATGTCTTTGCAATAATAGTAAAAACAGTAAAAGAAATTACCAGGAGGACTTAATCTTTCTTTCAAATTTTAATATTAATATCAGTGTTTAAATGTCAAATCTGTAACATGATGCTATTGTGAAGAAGGTAATGGATATTTTTGTTCAGATAAGAGGTCCCTGGTCTAAAAAGTTTGAGATACTTTGAGTTCTTTCATAATACATTTGCCTTCACAGAGTCGTCAATATCAACTTCTAAAGTAGCTCCCACACACAAACTTTACAGTCTTGATTTGAAGGTTTTTACAGATTTGTTAACATCTAGTTTTAAATCTAATTCAAAGACATTTTTTTTGCAAATCTTCAGCCAAATCTAATTTACACAAAAGCAAAACAAAGATCCAAAATCCTTTAGATTCTTTGGATAATATGTGGCAGCAAAAGCAATTTGTAAGTTTAAACTTCTGTGAGTCAGCTGGAGCATAAGTTTTACATTAAGCTAAATTATTTTTTCTGTTCACTTGAATGTCTCTCAAAAACTTGTGCTGTTTGATGATGTAAATACATTTGTTAATAGATTTTTGTGACGCGGTGCACGGTAGCAGAATAGTTAGAGCTCTGGCTTTCCAAAGAAAGAGATTGTCAACATCTTACAATCTTCTGGGTGGAGTTTGCATGTTCTCCTCCCTCCCCTCCCACCTCCAAAAACATGCATGTTTAGGTTAATTGGGCGTCGCTGTAAATTTCCCTGTGAAGAATGAGAGAGAGAATGAATGTCTGTCTCTAACCTGCGACGAGTTGACCACTGTCCAGGTGTTTCCCCGCCTAAGGCTCAAAGTCACTGTGACAGGCTCCAATCACCTGCAAACCTTAACGGGAACAAGCGAAAATGAAAAAGATTTTTGTGACGCTATGCGAAGCTTTTTCTACTGTAAGTGCTTAAGTCTTGTCACTCTTAGCATTTCTACTTATTAGCAGCAAGCTAGGTTTGTTTATTTCCCCTTTTCAAACCCCTTGGCGGTCTTTAGAAAGAACAGTAGCTGAATATTTACGGGCCCGCATCATAATAACTCTATTGTACCGAAACTAGTGGAGCCTTGAAAAAGCATGAATAAAGACTTATTTATTCATGAACAAATCATCAATCAGGCTAATGGATGAAAAAGTTTATTAAGGCATATTAGCTGCTTTTTTAAGGAGCTACGGTTAGGCTTTAGAGCTTGGAGTAGTCACGTAGTTATTATACTTTAACGATAGTACATTTATTAGTTCATTATGAAGATTTAAGTTTTGAATCTTGGTTTTGTTTTTTGTTTTTTTACGGCTAATTAAGGAGTAGTTTATATACCTGTTTTCTTTTGGCAGAAACATTATTTTAAGTTCTAAACCATGCTATATCAAAACAAAACACACTCCTGAGCATGTTTAAAAGACAACAGAACAATGACAAGAATACAGTTGTTTTAACACCAACACTAGTTTATAATAATCAGATAAAAAGACTTCCCACGCACACACACTCATAATGCAGGGTCATGCCGAAAGCGACGTTAGCATAAACCGTGCTCTCATTGCGTGTTTTTCCTTCTCTATTTGCCGTGTTTCTTCCTAAATTGGCAGCCTCTCGGTGCTAGCGTGTAATTAGCATACAGCCTCAGCCCGTTAGCTCAGCCAAGCAGGACCACAAGAGTGCTTCTTTCCACAGCTCAAACAGGCAGGCGCCGCGGAAAATGTCACCTCACAATCTTTATTCGGTGACATTAGGAGCTTTACGAGCGTGACGTGGCACAAGGTCGCTGTTAATCCTGGAGTTAAAGACAGAGAGAGAGGCGCAGGCTGAGGGGAACAGGAAAACAACTGTATCATGGCTGCTCTGGATTCTGGCTTTGACTGACTGGAACCTTTGGAGCAGGAACAGTTTGATGGACTCTTGGACTCTCATTCTGATTAACTCTAAAGTGACTCTAAAATGTTGAATAACCAGGGTTATTCAACATAAGGCCCGGGGGCCAAATCAGACCCTTCAACCACTTAAACCTGGCCTCAGACCCATTTTTCAAACATAAATATATTTATGGTAAACAGAAAGAATAATGTAAATATATTTAGCTTAAATTGTTGTTTTAAAACTGAGGTGTGTACTTTCTTAGATCTGTTTTGATTCTGAGTTAGTTTTGGTGAAGACTTGTTTTGTGTCTAGTGTCCTCATTTCTGTTCAGCATCTCAAAAGGCTATTTGTAAGGTTGGTAAAGACTTTTGTCTTATATTTTTCCACTAAACCTAAGACAAGTTCTCCTGTAAGGAGACAATAAAGGCTAATCTAATCTAATGTAGCAGTTATTGCAATGTTAAAATAGATTTTATGTTGGGTTATTTGGTGTAACCCTGAATTATATTAAAGGGGTCCCATTGTGGTTTTTTTTCATATTTAGTAAGAATCTAGAACATACACAGATCAGTAATTTACCTTTTGCTCATTGTAAAACACAATGTTGATCTAAAACAACTTTAAAATAGAAACAGCTCTACTGACTTGCTGTTTAAAACTGCGGATCTGATAAGCCCGCCTCTTCACTTTAAAATGTAACTGTGAAAAGCAACAGATTTTTAAAAACAATTTTTATTGTTGGAAATGAATATGGGACAGTATTGAACCATATAAGCCTCAGAAAGTGGGAGGGGATAGGTGGTAGGTGAGAACTGGGATTTCTGAGCACCTGAGCTGCAGCTAAAGAACAAAACAAGATTACTCAAACATGAATGAATCAATTTAAATATGACTTTGAGTAAACTAATGATGAAGGAAGGCCATTATAACAAGGTTAAAAACTTAGAAAAGTGAATTTGACATAACAGGTCCCCTTTAAAAGTGGGCACATGTGCTGCACCTCTGGCCTAGATGTCAACGTCCGTGTAGAAAACCTGGTCTTTGTGAAAATAGAGTTGAACAGCCCTGGGTTAGAGTAACCAAGCTCTGTCAGATTATTACAAAAACTAGAGCTCAGGAGCTGGTAGCTCTCCACTGCCTCAAAGGATTTTAGAATCATACACACACTACCCTTCAAAGGTTTGGGGTCACCAAACAATTTAGTGTTTTCCATGAATGGAATGACCTTCATTTCCAAGATCAAAAACAGACTGTTGAGTTTCACTGGAAAGTTTTCTTTTTCTGACCATTTTGAGCGTTTAATCAACCCCACAAATGTGACCCTAAGATACCCAACCTGCTCAAAGAAAAGTCAGTTTCATAGCTTCTATAACCAGTTAAACTGTTTCCAGCTGTGCTTAACATGATGTACAAGAGAAATAAACCTCTACACCTGTGTAGACATTGAACCAAAAACAAACATTTGCAGCTGGAATAATCATTTAATCATAAGAAATTTGTAAGTGATCCCAAACTTTTGAACGGTATATAATGTTTTTAAAATCATTTTCTTTTAGTTACAAGCATATTACCATTGTGTAGATTATTGAATGCCTAAGGGTTAAAATCCCCTGGAGAAATCACTTCGTATGGTTAAGACAACCTCAATGAATCAGACCAATCACAGAACATTATTGTGATTTTGTGGAAGTTCAAACCCAAACAAACATGGCGGCGCTGACATGCGTACTTTGGTCTATTTAAGCAGAATTGCAGACTATTTTGACTTTGTGCATTTTTGGATGAGTACGCGTTTCTCTCGACTGGATTTAACTAAAAAAGTGACTTCTTGTGTACTTTCGGGTTCAAACCCTTAGAACTCAATTCAGAGAGATTTACTTACCAATCTATGAACCAGGTTAAGGCTAAACTACAACTATTTTTAAGATTCCATTCAAGATTGTTGCTTGTTTTCACCCAATCTGACTATTTTGATGAGGTTTAGAACTGTCTTTTGTTCAGCTGCGTAGAAATAATCAAGAACGCAGATGGACGACGTACGGCCCAAGTAAAGATTGTCTTTTTGTCTGACCTTGTGTGGAAGACCAGACTCAGTGGCCCTGTCCCAATTCTGTTTTGTTGCCTCGTTGATTCCATGATTCCTCAGCTGTCAATCACGCCTTGACAATAGAGAAGGACTGAAAATAACTTGCCCCTCTTCTGTCAGTGGGCGGGATTAGCTGCAGAAGGAATCGATGTGTCAGTGAGCCGTGCTGGGGACAATGTGTATATATAGATTACGAGGAAGTGTCCCTCTGGGGAGATTCCAAATGTTAGTCAGACATTCCTGCTGGTTTAGCAAAGATAGAACATGTGTAGACCATGAGACTGATGCTTAGACAAGGCTTAATCAACTTAAGGTCCAGGAACCAAATTATATCTCCGAAGATCTGATCCGACCTTCAATTTGAGCGTCTCCATTTGCCATTATTTTGAGTAGTATGGTCTTAATAATGGAATTTGGTTCAGAGTTTGTATTTTTATCATGTTAAGGAAAACTGACAAAATGAAATATGTTAAAGAGTTTTCGATTTTGAATAATGGTGCAGTCCTGCCAAGCCTTTGTGATCAAATATGGCGGGCACTTTGCATCAGTGGCTTGCAAGGGCGTGCTGGCTAATCGGGAGAGTCGGGACGTTTCCCGGTGGGCCGCGTGACTTTTGGGCCGGTGGCCTCCGCTCCGTGGTTGAAGAGAGAGAGAGAGAGAGAGAGAGAGAGAGAGGCCCGCCGGCCCATGCAGCTGGTAAATGTGAGAATAGTGCTGGGAGAGGCGTAGCCAGCTGCTGCTTCAAGTCCATGATGTGATTCACAGCACATAGCGCATAATCACAGACTTTTGACACATTTTGGAGCAAAAACACGTTCTACATCTCATAAGCTCTCAGTCAAACTTTGTTTCAAGTGAATCCGTTGTATATTCTCGGAGTTACGAGCAAAAACGGCTGATGAACAAATATTTCAGCAGATTTATATGCGCGAATCACCGCGGCGGAGCGGAGCGCATTTCCTCATTCAGACACTGTGGGCCAGAACGCTCTGTGTTTGTGTGAGCGCGTGCTTCGTGTGTGTGTCCAATAGGGCACTGCTGTGCAGCAGAGGAGAGGTCAGGTGGAGGAAAGCCGGACTATGACCATGTTGTGACTAAAACTAGGTAGGTTACTACTGGAGAAGAGAATGTATGAGAGGTGGAGTAGATATTGGTTAAAAGGGGGAAAAAAAAAAAATCAGAAGAGAGGTTTCCTGAGCGGGACTCGAACGTGGATGCTGGAAAGGCAAAAGCTTTGATGCGCAGCTCTTAACCACTCAACTACCTGCTAAGTCACGTGACTTCATGAACAAATGGGCCAATCTAACGTCTGATTTTCCCGGGCTGAAAAATGATCCCAGCACGCCACTGGTGGCTTGACTCACTGGCGTTTGCTTCCATATTGGTCACAAGTTTTAGAGGTTTGCTGGGTTTTCTGCAGGTTAGAAGACAAGTTTCCCTCATGTTTTCTTCCCCATCTCTCTCTCTTGGATTGGCCGTCCTTGCCCTGCTAGATGAATCGTTTCCCCCTGCCTCTGGTCTCTGGCTCCACTGACTTAATATTCTAATCGCATCAGATATGCGTCAGTCCTGGTCACACCTGTAGCCTGTCCGTTCATTTTTGAGTTTGTTCTTGTCGAGAAGGAACATCTAAGGACAGGGACAATTATCCATTTGCCTGTTTGTTGCCTTCTGTATTTAGAATAATGCCTGTTTCTGATTTTCTAACGCTTCTCTTGGCATTGATCAAGAACTGTTTAGTTGTTTTTGTCAGCTAGGATCTTGTGAAGTCTTCTAAGATAACAAATTTTACAAACGTGAGCCAAATGGGATCAAAAGTACAGACCTGACCTTTCTGACCAATCAGAGCAGAGTTTGCAGCGTGAGCAGAGGTGGCTGAAGTTCAAACTTAAAAAGCTTTTTTTTTTTTTTACAAAAACACAGACTTTTGAACAGGACAAACGTTCATGATTTGATTGGGTTTTCTGTGGTTGGTTGACTCAGCGCTCGGAAAGCCCATCCTCGAAATTGAACCCTGGCGCTCTGATTCCAGACCCTCACATCTTTGTAAAGTTGTCTGTCAAAGCGTTTTAGTTTTAGTATAATTCTGCTTTGACCTGATATTGGAATAATTCAAAGAAAATTAAAAGAGCCACAACTATTGTTAAATATAAATATACAAGATAAAAAAGGTATATACACGCTTTTTAGTAGGTCTAGCATGCTTGATCAAATAACCTTTCTCTTTCTGTATTCTGGTGCAGTTTAGATGCTATACTGACAGACAAGAATCACATTTATACACATTGATACTATTTAAAAGAATGTTCTTTCTTTTTCTCTTAAAGGGACTGTACCTGATTTTTGCATTCTTAAAATGTAAACAAACAGAAATAATTCATTTTAAGCTTTTACTTCAGTCTACATGATTTGCTCACTTAGCTGAAGCATTCTGAGCTTCAGAATTGTTCATCATTATATGTTTTAATGTTTTTCACAGCTGTTATTGATGAGGTGAGTCACTATGCTAACAACAGTTAGCCACAATGGTAAAACAAAAACAGAAAAAGTTGGCGACAAACAGTATTTTATTAGACATAGACAGGACACTGCGGACTAATTTCCACCTGAATAGATACATTAACAAGACATCAGTGCTGGGAGAAACTGTTTTTAAGTTATCTTGTTGTAAAAAAATCAAGTATAGTCCCCTTTAACAGTGTATTTTCTGATTCTCAATCAGAGCTCAAAGAGCCACATTGGAGGATTTAAAGAGCTACATGTGGCGCTCAGGCCGCAGATTGCAGACCCTGACCTAACTGGTTCAGACTTGGCTACTGGTCTAGTCCTTGTTTAATTCTGGTTCAGTGATGGTTTGGAAATTTTGTAGAGCAAAACAAATCTAACAGAGACTATAGCAGTAGTGATTAACATACTGAAACACATTTTGTACAGTGGATATTTTGCATAACCCTGAATTTTGGCAAGGTCGGTCGCATGTTGTGTAACTAAGCAGCCCAAAACCAATGGCTCTCCAAAAATGTAGCCTTTGGGAAAATTAGAATGAACGTTCTGGCTTAGACTGTCGACCAAATGAAACATCAGAACATATAAACCCTACAACATGTGAGAGTAAAGCGTGTGGAGCGTATGTGACATGAGTGGAAGCAGCTCTGTCTCTCTGTAGTAGTGGAAGCAGCTGATAAACAAAGCTCGAGTGAATCTCCATTCTCTCTTTCTGCTCCACAAACACACACACGGGAGCGCCTTTAATCTGCTATTCTCTTTCAACTGTGTCCTGATGAACGCTCTCCAGAATATTAAAGAGGGGGGTGTCGGACATTAGGCGCTCTCATTACGCACCGATGGGAGGAAGAATGATGCGTTCACTGTCAGAGGACGCAAAAGTATCAACAACCTCGCCGTGAACTGGAGCTGTGGCGCTAAACACGTCAGAAGCACATGGAAGCCTCACCGTGTCGGAAACAGGCTCCTGGATGGTTCTCGGCTCTTTAAATATTTATGGAGCTGATTGTGGCGTTGGAGACTGATGAAAAGTTGAACGCACTTGCACCAGATTTCAGAGATTTACCAAGTGTTACTCAGATTTGAATATTTCCGTTAGAAAGTCATGTGTGTCCCTGTGCATATAATGAGCTCTGCTTCGATATTCCTGATGATTGAAAATACTAAAGGTAACAGCAGGCTTTCCTTAGTTTAGAAAAATGATCAGGCAGATAATAAGTGATTATTTATACCTGATTGATAATGTATAACTCAGGTAGCGCTGGGCGATGTATGAAAATGAACATGTTCTATGTTCATGAATGTGATGATGTCAACATGCATCACAAGTCCAGATGGTGGGCAAGAGTCTGTTTTTCTTAATAAAACTGGGCCTCATCCAACCAAAAAAACGTTTTTAAACTCTTCTTACAAACATTTTGGCATTCACAAAATGTGTTCTTACCTGAAAATGTTTTTCTGGAAGAACAAATTGTAACTGTCAGCAATTGTGTGGAATTATTACTCTTTCAATTATTACTCTTTCAGTCAAAAATTGTAATAGGGTTATGCTCTAACTGTGCGGCGACGCAGTTGTAGATGGACATCAGACGTTTTGGGCTGGTAAGAAAAAGTGGTATATATGAGTGTCCTTTACCACGCAATTTGAAACAGTCTGTCACATGAACGCAATTTTTTGTCCATAAATTTCACTCCTTGGTGGCGTAGTTCATTATATGATTAATGTAAAGACGTGTTATTATTCATGAATGCTAACACAATCTTTATCCTAACCTTATTTTGTAACTTCAGACCTAAACTTAACCATTAACCCCAAATAAAACCTCCTGTTTGCACTCAACCAAATCACGTGTCTGTACCACGCCAAAAAAACAAGCTTGTAATAAACACACCGGAAAAGGCAGAAGTATCGTCATGACACGCAATTTGTCATGGCGTGGTACAGACTCGCAATCCATGAGAATATGTTGCTGTAACACGTAAACAGAAGCTTCGCACTTGTGAGCCTGGGGCTAGGTTGGGTCGGGTTTTGTCACTTTAGGCTCTCTGAAAATCTGGCAAAACTGAGCGGTGCATGTGCTCACTTTTTCCCGGACCACAGCACCTCTGCCGGGGCTCATGAGCACCGTGAGTCTTGGTGTGCGCATCGCTGCATCTACAACAGATGACAAAAGACAACGTTTTTTTTGTATACAGGATTTTGGGACCCGCTCAAAACTTCTGCGTCTGATGCACAGCTCATGCAAACATGAACAAAGGATTTAAGTATGTTTCCTCTTATGCCCAAAACAAGATATGTACGTAGCTTTAACCTTGCTAGCATTCTTTATTGGTAGTTCCTTCATAGGAAATGGACTTTCTGCAAATAACAAACAAACAACACCAAATCTCACTAACATGTAGACTAGAGGGCCAGCAGGGTTAACAGCTGTGTCACTATGGCAACCACAGCACCGGATGTAGCGTCTTAATCTGAAACTGGAAGACATTAGTGCATACCCCTATTCTTACATGATTGTAGGCTCTCTAGTTATTAAAAATATTGATTTTAAACTATATATTGGAAGCAAAAAAGTGTTAAAAAGCACACGTAAAGTTCCAGTCTGTCTGTCCCAAAGACCACTGATTTCAGTTAAGAATATTGCCATAATCGACAACAAAAATGTAATAATTGAGTAATTGTGATTGTGAACTCATACCACGCACTCGTTG